>NC_069410.1:45434380-45479380 GCF_026875155.1 Cherax quadricarinatus
AGCCACTGATATGGGTCCCTTCCTCTCAAAGGGGGGAAAAAAGCTGATATTGATTCAGTGGAAAATGTACTAGTTACGAGAATAACCGCTGATCATGTACCACAGCAAAAATTTCATTACTGGAAGAAATAAATTAAACCCCTTGATAAGTTGTGGGATTTAGATGCGATAGGTATTGATTAAATAAACCAAGCCCACAAGAGTCTCAGACTTATAACCAATATTTGGACACTGTCAAATATAAAGATGGACAGTATTGGGTTAGTTACCATGGAAATTAAATCCACCACATTGCCTAGCAATTATCGCATGCTTTCGACAGATGAAAGCACAAATACATAAAGCTAGGGAAGAATCCAGAGTACTGACTGTCAAATGATATATCATACAAGAAACAGTTGGAAAATAAATTCATTGGGGAAAAAATAGTCGAAGATAAGTTGAAGACAAAGCTTATTATCTCCCGCCCCAGGGGAGTCAGAAAAGATTCTAAAACACCACTCCACTACGTGTTGTATATAATTGCAGCGCACGTGCAAAATAAAGATGTAGCAAGTCTTAATGACTGTTGATGACCGGCCCTCACTAACTGAGAAGCTTGGAGACGTGCTTATGAAATTTCGCACAAACCCATATGCCTTACACGGCTGATATTTCCAAAGCTTTCTTAAAGTAGGACTACAAGAAATAGATAGAGATTATACTCGATTCTTGTGGCCTAAAAATTTCCACATGACCCTCAAAGTCCTGTGAAAACTTATCGTTTCAAATCAGTATTATTTGGTGCAACATCCTCCCCTTTTCTTACTAGAAGCTACTCTAAATACAATTTGAAGAAATCTGAAAGTCCCTTCAAAGAAATCTTAAAGAAAAGTTTCTATGTGGACAATCTTCAAGGTACTGTGAATAAAAAGAGGAGGATTTGAAATCCTATACAGAGAAGCTAACAAGGAGATGAAAGAAGCAAATATCCTCTAAGGATGTGGAATACAAATTCAAGCAATTAAAGGGAACTTTTCAAAAAAAGATTTCCCCGAAACTGAAATTCCTGATTGCAACAATATGCTGGGACTTAATTGGAAACACACAGGAAGATACTTTGAGTCTCAAAGGATAAACAAATAAAATCATGCAGTACCTCACTAAACGTAGTTTACTGTCAGAGGTATCACATGTTTTGATCCTCTAGGACTCGTCTCAACGATTAAACATAAGGGTAAAATGCTTATGCAGATGCATGGAAGACTCAATTGGATGGGATGAGAACTTGCCTCTAGAAATGAGTCAAAGCATGGATGAAATATCCAGGGAGTGTAAACAACTTCATCATATTAAATTCCCAGACAAATAGGTCAGAGCTGGAAACATTTACACATTACATGTGTTCTGTGATGCGTCAAACCAGAAGTTATGGCGCTGTAGCGTACATGAGTAATTGCTGAAGAAGTTACCTAATTACTTCAAAGTGCCAGGGTAGCACCCTTGTAGGTCAGAACAGTCAAAACCACAATTGGTATGACAAGCACTCTATGTAGGTACAAAGTAGCTGTCTATCTCAACAAGTACTGATATCTCAACTATTGAGAAACCGTGATATGGAGTGATAATGAGCAGTTTCTCCAGGGGTTAAGAAATAATAAGAGTAAGGTTGGGTCTATGTACAGAACGAAGTTGCAGATAATAAAGAGGATGCAGAGAGATTTTCTCTTTCTTCAGTTTCTACTACCCAAGGAGAAATCCAGCTGACATGTTGTCCACGTGGTGTCCCACTCGAGAAATTTGTGGATAATTTAAATTATGGCACTCACGAGAACCGAATGGCTTCCTCGAATTGAAAAATAACTGCACTCAGCAAAAAGCTCACATTATGCCAGAAAGAAACTGTTCCTGCTTGAACACAGCAGGAAGAAATAAGTTGTGTAAATACTGCATACACAACAGAAATAGTCATTGATGGATCTAAATACTCATCTTTGGGTAAACCTCTTAAGAGGTTACAGCTACTTGTCTTTTAAATTCATTAATGGAATTAAACTGATTATGAATGTCTTGAACCCATTAAATTACTGGGTGAAACTAATACAGGAAAACACGTTTTCTATACAGAATATAAATTTCTAGAAACACAAGATAAATCCCCAAAGAAAACCTGTTATGTTAATTCTTTAGGACTTTATCTCGACTCAGAAAAGATTTATAAGATGTTCGTTGGAAGAATTCATAATTCTTCACTACCTAAGAAGCCATTACCATCCAAGATTGATTCCAAAGAATCATTGGCTAACAAAACTGATTGTGCAAAACGCCCACAGTAACGTGTTTGTTACATGGTGGGGTAGCTGACACACTTTCGTCATATACGACAATCCTTATGGATTACCTCCGGTTTCGGACATGTAAGTGAAAATGAAAAAAAAAAACAAATAAAAGGAACTGTTTTACTTGTCGTCACTACGATATGCGAGTTTATGTCAGTATCCAGCGTCCACTCCATATCCCCTCTGAAAAGAGTTTGTAATGTTCACTACATTTGAGGTGACAGGTGTAGATTTACACTGGACCAATGATTTTAACCAAAACAGTTGACAAAGTTCCATCAAGGTGTACATCTGTTTGTTCCATTGTGCTACAACTAGAGCAGTATCATCTAGAAGTAGCCAACTGACATGTATGCTGAAACCTTTATCAAATTATTCAGGTAGGTTTGCAGCAGAAGGGCAAGTCCCTGATGATGATCTTCAAGATAATGCCAACGAACTGTGTTGCTGGTGCTGACTTATATAAGCAAGATCTTTGATCTGCCAGAAGAATACAACAGCAATGCAGAATGTCTAACGCAGATGTCGTTGTTGGGAGAAACATTCCTTCCTAAATTCTCCATGGCCCGGCGGATTTTATGAAGAATGATCGGCATGTAAAAACGTTTGTTTAAGGAAGACTTAGAAGAATTCCGTACAGTTGTGACTGAAATAGTAAATGAGTCAACAACAGACCTCTAACTTATGTACCGATGATTGGACAATTAGAAGTGTTAAGTCCATCTCATTTCACTCCTTGGCAGAAGGCTCGAACTGTTCCTCCACGGAATGATAAAGAATCATTGAGGATCCTATTATTTCGAAATGTGCAACTTCAGACTTAAATTCAAAACACCTTATTAAAGTGATGAAACGTTGGGAGGAATTTGGCGAGAAGACTATATCACCTCATTGAGAGAACACTTCTATGGAGCTGGTTGTTCCTGGGAAAATCTTTAAGTCCTTAAGACTGGTGACATAGTGATTATCGACTGTGATGGTCGAGGTCCAATGGCTTTGGAAATAAAATTGTGACCATATATCCTGATGAAATGGAATCATCAGGACTGTTGATGTTTTGAGCCAAGGTGTAGTGAATTAAGCGGACAATATAAATAAACTAGTTGCCCGTTAGAATTACACAGTTGTTGAAAACAAAATTAGTGATTCTCCAGAAACCACACAGACTAAAGCTGTTCAATAGACAAGCTCAGATGGTGGTGAGTGAGAAAATTACAATTAATGTTAAGTGATGAATAGTTCACCGTGACCTGCGAACCTCCCGCCGCCCCCCAGTGTGGAGAATTTTCTCCAGGAGGGGGGTATCAGCCCTTCAGCCCCCTTCAGCCCTCTAGCCCTGAGGGCCACTAGAAGGGGCGCGAGCGATCTTGTTTACTGCGAGAGTGAGTAATGATCACAGATGCTATGCGTGGTCAATTGACCTCTGCTGCTTGCAGGGTGTTGCAACGTGTATTTTTATAAGAGACAATACCATCTCTTACTTAGCAGGACAACTAAGGAAAATCCTTGCTCCCACTTTATTACCATGTAAAAATAGTGTATGGACATTGTTGGTCTATGCTTTAAGACAGAAAGAACAAAACATTCGGCTTTGCTTCATCGAGGAAGGTGACAAGGATGCAACGGTTCTAGGTCAGCGGTTTTTATGTGTATTAGGGCAGTGACGACATGAGCGCTGTGGCGTCGGGCACAGACTCTACTTTTGACTCTATACGAGACACTGGGACGCCAGGATAACCAGCAAAGGACACTGATCTGTGCGTTAGTGTGAACAAAGTGTTCTCTAACACAAACACTTAGAGGAAGTGTGATCTGCTTCTCTTGTGATACATTGTGAACATTAAAAACAAAATCTTGTTTGAACTAGTTGTACCAGTGTCTGCGTTTCTGGACAATGGAAGACGTGGAATCCAAGGACTCTTCAGCTTCTATCAAGTCTCGTTATCTGTCGAAGGTGTTGAGAACACATAGCTCACGTTAACAAAGAGCAAGGTGATGTTACGAATTTCTTGTAGATCGGGGGTTTGCCGCAATTTTGCATTTCACAAGGAGTTTGTAATCAACGTATAATCGGCAGTAAGGTGTGGACTTTTGGAGACAAACAAGTAAAGTAGTTCGTCAGCCATCATCGATTGAATATGTGAATAACACCCCTAGGTCTGTAAATTTTATACTTACAATTTGTTATCTCTTGAAGCCACCACTGTTGTGATGGTTTCGTCAGCATCTAGACCTCGTCTGCACGGGGCGGCTGTTGTCAGACGATTTGCTGTCTTTCATCTGCTAAGTGTTCATTATATATTATATCTTTGCTGTAAGGCCAAATTCTCAAACAGAGCTTGGTCGTGCTCGAATAACCGGGAAAAAGACCACACTGTGGTCCAATATGTTTGTACTACAGTGTACAAATAACCTATGAGCAAGGTCCTTCGAAAAAAGCATGTAAAACTAGTGTTTTACAATATAATCAGTATAAATGAGTCCCTCCAGACTCAATCCATGGAGAATGGGCAGCCAACAAGACAAACGGGCGCTACCCCAGCGTTCACACAAAGGCCTAACGAGCGGCTCACCTGCGGACACCCAAGAAAACGGGAGTGGGTGACTCACCCTATCAGCATCCACTGCTCAATCTAGAGAAATGCTGAATTAAGACAACACCAAGTTGATGATGTTTGTTTGAGTGTATATTATACCACAGTGTTTATACTGATTATAGACAAAATTACAGAGACAAGTTGGTGTTTAAAGTTGTTTCTTATAGATCTACCTGTTAGATTAAGGAACTTATATAATGTGTAAGCCTTTCAATATATATTAACAGTGAAATTTATTATGTGTAAGTAATAGTCACGTTGTGATTTACAGTTATACAGTGACAATTATAGTGTATAGTGAATGAAGTGTATAACATCGTTATTTACGTATTTAATCATCATGGGCAGGCTGACCAGCACACAAGCCATAAACACCTGACACATGTACCCTGTACCCTTCATGGTCATTGACCCTGAGGTTTAAGCTTAGTGGGTCAGTAGTGTCTGACTCGATTATTTGCTGACTTAAGCATAACAAAAACTCAGCTGTCTATAGAGTACCGTGTTTTTTTAAACACTCTAAGTTGTGGTTGCTGGAATTTTCAGTATACCATTAAAATGGCTTGTTCTCGAAACTTATTTCGTCGTTTACTGACTAAGATTACACAATTAGAAAATCTAATTTCAGTCTGTCTTGGATTAACTAAGATACCACATAGATTTTGATGATTCTTGAGGTCAAGTTTGGATTTATTTACACAGCGTCTGGAAATAATTAATTCAGATATACAATTATGAAAAATAAATTTCTTGAATCAGTATACCATCTGAGGATGTAATTAAAAATGTTTTGGATACTTTTTTAGTGATCAACAATTAAGTGGACAGAGTACCAGGCTATCTGCCGTTAAAACTCTGTCACAGAGACCTACTACTAGTGGTTCAAACAACTGTACACCTGCTAACAACAAGTGTCCCATTACCAAAGCTTACTACATTGTCTTACCTATTTTCCAAGGTCATAATTATGAAGAATTCTTAGTGGTTTTCAATCCATAGTAAATCACGAACTGTCATAGATGAGACTTGGCTAAGTTTAATTATCTTAAATGTCTTGTGAAGGGAGAACCCTATGACACGAATTAAGTCATTTCGGTGGTTAAGGCAAATATCAAATAGCCTTAGTGTCTTAGCAGACAATTACTTCGATGCTGACAAGGCTTAGAGTTAGTCAATGCAGTCTTAATATCAAGCTCTTGAATGCCAACCATAACATTGTTTACAGTCCTTACAGGCATTTAGATCTAGAATCACATTAGACAATAGTCTCAGATCTCTAGATGTAAATATGACCTAGGGACAATGTGATTGGTTTATCAGTTGGATTCTTGACAAGATAAGTTGTCACCACAAAACTATTGAACGATTAAATATTATGGTTCAATAAACGCTATTTCACTTGTGAAGAAATTGCAATGGTTTAAAACAATAGGTTTCATGCATGCACAGCAATCGATGACAAGATGAAGAATCCACAAATCCAGAGGATAATAAACCTTAACTCAGTATAAAAAGAGTATACCTACTCCCCACTAAACCACATAATGGAAATCCCATAATATAGGGCATTTATCAAGATGTGAATACAATAGACAGTAAACAGCTGTCACACATAAAGTACTCCAAATGTGTACTTTGTGATGGAACACATTGGGACAGTATTGTACTCTATACACATCAATGGAGGCACGTTACACAACGTGTTCATCAGCTGAAAAGATGATCAAGTGTTTAGGTGAACAAAAGGGAGGAAATGCTCACTGAAGAGTGTTTTAAATGCAAGGGTTTGCATCATACAGCATTATGCCTCCAAAAATACTTTTGCTGAACCAGCAGCAGACTTCCACAGAATCAGGAAGTCAAAACAAGCAAACAGCATTAAATGTGAGAGATAAGTTTTAAAAGCAACTGCTCTCCGATAGCTCGAGTTGAGTTATCTAATAAATTACACAAAACCAATGTGCTAACACTATTTGATCAAGGCTCACTAAGGTCCTTCCATAAGAAGAACAGTGTTGCAGAAAACTGAATATTCACCCTTTATGCAAAATACAGTTAGTATAGTGGTTTCTTACCATCAATTCTGGTAAACAGACATAGACCTAGCAAAATCACTGTATGGTCTAGGAAACAGGAAAAGACAGTAGAAGCCTGTGGTAGTAGACGATTTGCTAAGTCTGTGCAGAATCCGGATTTAATTAAAAGAAACAGTTGCAAGCACTGAAAGCAGCTAAGGTCACGTTAGCATGACCTGACTAAGTCGGGTACAAATTAGTCAATTGATTAATCATTGGAAGTGATTATTATCACTGGTTTTGTGCCAAAATATAGTAAGTCAAATCATGATGTTTCACTTGCTCGAAAACAGCAGGAGGCCACAGGTTATGTGGTCTCATTCCCTCTCAAAGTGGGAAAGAAGCTGATTTTTGATTCAGTGGAAAATGTACTAGTTACGAGACTTACGCTGATCATGTACCACAGACAAAAATTATCCATTACTGGAGAACATATGAATGAACAGTTGATAAGTTGTGGGATTTTTAGAGGCGATTAGGTATTGATGTAAATAAACAGCCCACAAGAGTCTCAGACTTCTAACCAATATTTTGGACACTGTCAAATATAAAGATGGACGTATTGGGTTAGGTTACCATGGAAAATTAAATCCACCACTCATCGGCCTAGCAAATTATGCATGCTTTCGGACAGTATGAAAGCACAAATTACAATAGAGCTCAGGAAGAATCCAGAGTTACTGATGTCTATGATAATATCATACAAGAACAGTTGGCACACTAAAAATTTCATTGAGGAAATAGTCGATGATAAGTTGAAAGAATAAACGCTCATTATCTCACCGCACCATGGAGTCAGGAAAAGATTCTGAAACAAATCCCTACGTGTTGTATTTAAAGCAGCGCACGTGCAAAGAAGTGTAGCAAGTCTTAATGATGTCTGATGACCGGACCCTCACTAACGGAGAAGCTTGGAGACGTAGCTTATGAAATTTCGCACAAACCCATATGCCTACACGGCTGATATTTCAAAGCTTTCTTAAGCAGTAGGACTACAAGAAATATATAGAGATTATAATCGATTCTTGTGGCCTGAAATTCCACTGATCTCCAAAGTCCTGTGAAAAAACTTATCGTTTCAAATAGTATATTTGGGTGAACTCATCTCCATTCTTTACTTTGAAGCTACTCTAAATAACATTTTGAAGAAATCTGAAAGTCCCTTCAAAGAAGTCTTAAAGAAAAAAGTTTCTATGTGGACAATCTTCAAGGGTACTGTGAAAATTAAAGAGGAGGATTTGAAATCCTTACACAGAGTTGTAACAAGGAGATGAAAGAAGCATAAATATGCCTTAAGATGTGGAATACAAATTCAAACGCAATTAGGGAACTTATCAAAGGAGATTTCCCTGAAACTGAAATTCCTGTATTGCAACAAATTGCTGGGACATAATTGAGAACACACAGGCAAGATTCTTTGAGTCTCAAAAAGATAAACCATAATCATGCAGTAACTCACTAAAACGTAGTTTACTGTCAGAGGTATCACAATGTTTTGATCCTCTAGGGACTCGTCTCACCGATTACCATAAAGGGGTAAAATGCTTATGCAAAGATGCATGGAAGCTCAATATTGGATGGGATGAGAATTGCCTCTAGAAATGAGGTCACAAGCATGGATGAATTTCCAGGAGTTTTTTAAAACACTCATCAAATTAAATTTTCCAGACAAATAGGTCTAGAGGGAAAACAATGACACATTACTGTGTTCTGTGATGCCGTCAACCGAGTGATGGCGCTGTGCGTACATGAGTTAATGCTGAAGAAGTACACTAAATTACTTCAAAGGCCAGGTAGCACCCTTGAAGGTCAGAACTGTACCACATATTGGAAACTGACGGCACTCTATTGTAGGTACAAAATTAGCTGTCTATCTCAAACAAAGTACCTGTTCTTCTCACTATTGAGAAAACCGTGATCTGGAGGTGATATTGCAGGCAGTTCTCCCAGTGGTGAGAAAATAATAAGAGTAAGTTGGTCTATGTACAGAACAGAGAGTAGCCAGAAATAAAAGAGATGCAGAGAGATTATCTCTTTCTTCGCGTCTCTACCCAGCGAATTTTCCAGCTGACTGTTGTCACTGTGGTGTCCCTCACTCAAGAAATTTGTGGATAATTAAATTATGGCACACGGACCGAACTGGCTCTCTAATGAAAATAACTGGCCTCAGCAAAAAGCTTACATTATGCCAGAAGAATACACAGTTCTGCTTGAAACACAGCAGAAATAAGTTGTGTAAAAACTGCAGACACAAACAGAAATAGTCATTGATGGATCTAAATACTCATCTTTGGCGTAAACTCTTAAGAGTTACGCTCTTGTCTTAAATTATTAAAGGAATTAAACCTGGGATTATGAATGTCTTGAACCCATTAAATACTGGGTGAACTAATTACAGAAACACGTTTTCTCTACAGAATATAAATTTCTAGAAAAAACACAAGATAAAATCCCCAAAGAAACCTGTTATGATTAATTCTTTAGGACTTTATCTCGACTCAGAAAAGGATTATAAGATGTCGAGAAGAAATTCAAATTCTTCACTACCTAAAGAAGCCATTCATCAATATTGTTTCCCAAGAATCATTCGGCTAACAAAACCTGATTGTGCAAAACGCCCACAGTACGTGTTTACATGGTGGGGTACCGCTGACACACTTTGTCATATAGACAATCCTACTGGATACCTCAAGAGTCGAAAGTGTGAAAAAAAACAAATAAAGGACTGATCTACATGTTCGTCACTACGATATGGAGTATGCAGTATCCAGGTCACCTTCCATATCCCTCTGAAAGAGTTTGTCTTATCACTCATTGAGGGTGACTGGAGTGATTACACTGGTACACAATAATTTTAACCAAAAAGTTGACAAAGTAGTTCCCATCAAGGTTCTACATTGTTGTTCACTGGTGCTACAACTAGAGCAGTACATCTAGAAGTAGCCACTGACATGTCTGCTGAAACCTTTATCAAATTATTCAGAAGTTTGAAGCCAGAAGGGCATGCCCAGATGATGATTTCAGATAATGCAAACGAACTTTGTTGCTGGTGCTTGTATACTTATATAGCAAGATTTTGATCAGCCAGAGAAGTACAACAGATGCTGATTAACGCAGATGTCGTTGAGATACATTCCTCCTAAATCTCCATGGCACGGCGGATTTATGAAAGAATGATCGCATTGTAAAACGTTGTGCATTTAGGAAAGACTCTTCTTAGTCAGAGAATAGACTTAGAAGAATTCCGTACAGTTGTGACTGAAATAGAAAATAGAATCAACAACAGACCTCTAACTTATGTTACCGATGATCTGGACAATTTAGAAGTGTTAAGTCCATCTCATTTACTCCATGGCAGAAGGCTCGAACCTGTTCCTCCATGAATGATAAAGAAATCATAGAGGGATCCTACTTATTCGAACTGAGCAACTCAGACTTAAATTCAAACACCTTAATAAAGTGATTGAACGTTGTGATGGTTTCGACAGCATCTAGACCTCGTCTGCAGGGGCGGCTGTGTAGACGATTTGCTGTCATTTATCAGCTAAGTGTTCATTATATAATTATATCTTACTGGAAAGGGGCCAAAATTCTCAAAGGTGGGGTCTGCATTTTTTTTTAGAAGGGAGAGCGGTAAGACGGATGCAATACGTTTCTGAGGTGTCAGCGTCAGGAGTTTTTAGTGTGAAAAATGGAGCTTTTCCCGATCCAGAGGTGTTTGGGGGAAATGTTGGGGTGGGATTACCGAGGCGTTACAGAGGTTTTGGGGAAGTTAAATGTGGGTTTAATGCACAAAAGGGTGTGAGAAAGATTTTTGAGGTTTGGAGAGGATGGGGGCAAAAAGGCGGGGGGGAAATTGATATGCGAATGGGGGATACTGTGGGGTGGGTGAAGTGGGGAATTTTTTATCGCGCAAGGAAAAAGAAGAAAAGAAAATCCCGGTTGGGGGTCTTAAAACTTTCTTAAAAATAAAACTGCAAGCATGTTTAAAAGGGGGTGGGAGAGTGTATCCAGGGGTTGAATTTGAAAATTTAAACGTTTTAATTAGTGAATTCAAAAATGTATTTTGATGCGGGCGGATAGCAAGTGGGGAAATTTTGGGGGTTTTATGGGGGTGCCGCCCTTTTGGCCCTTTTCTTGCGAGTGCAGGGGGACGTCGAAGGGGACAGAAATTAAGGGATTGAGGTTCAGGAGCCATTGGGAACTTTTGTTTGGGGAGGTCCTTTGGTCAACGGAGGCTATGAATACCTTGTAGACCTGGTATGAATTGCAATATAAAAAAGCTGGGATTTCAAGGGGGGCTGGGAGAAATGGGTGAATTGTACGTTTTAATTAGAGTAATGGACAGGTTGGCTTTTGAATGGACCTAAGTGAAAAAAGAGATTTTGGGTTTTGGGGGAGGGTTGATTTAGGGAAGTCGCCGGGGATGACGGGAAACCTTGGATTTTTTCAAGGACAATTGGGGTTTATTGTGACTTTTTGGTGTATTATTTTTAAAGCCTGAAAAAATGTGGGATTATGGGCAGCAACAAAAAAAAAGGGGTGGTTTTTTTCTGTCCCGAAAAAGAAATTGGAAAATTTTATACTTTATTATAGGGCAATTTCATTAATGTGTGGCGACATAAAATATTTTCGAAATTTTTTAGGGAAAAAGGATAAAACGGGGTTTTGGGGAGGTTCGAGGGGACAATATGGTGTGCCAGGACGATCTATGTGTGTGGGACAAGGAATTATTCGCAGGTTCATTGAGGAAAGCGGGAGGGGTAATAAGGTGGAATATTAGCTTTAGTTTGGGGCACGCTGCATACGATTGCGGGGAGAGAGTTTGCTTTATGGAATTTTTAATTGCAGTGGCAAGGTTTCGGAAAGGAAATTGTTAGTTGGGCACAAGTTTTGTACGAGCAGGCTACGTTACCACCAGCCATGAGTAATCATTCTCTATGGTAGGATTGCTGTATAGCCCTTGTGGCTTAGCGCTTCTTTTTGATTATAATAATAATAATCTATGGTAGGACTACAGTACAGGTATTTGATAGATTTGGTGATTGTTATAGTCTCAATTTATTGTAAGTCAAGTCAGGCAGGATATACTAGTTAATTCTGTCACCTTTATTTTTGAGCTTGAAACGATTTGGAGGAATAGACTCTAGGGTCCCGAGATTTTCCAGTGACAAGTTATTTCATTGAGCTCTATTTATTATATCAAGAGAACTGTCGTAGGACACTCTTGATTTGTTGGTGAGAAGATTGGATGGTCAAGGGACCCCATTGTACTTACTCTTTGCTCGGAGCCGGCATAGAACACTCCGTTTTCATTCACACATACTGTTTAATCGAAGCAGGGATCGAACTCTGATTTACAGTTATTTTCTGGTACAGCTTTGAATATCTATGCAACTTTGTCGCAGGATATCATATGTAATTATAACCTACTGAAGAAGGTAATCCTTAAAGCATATCAAAAAACCACAAATTCTTATACGAAAGATTTCAGGTATGCCACCTTACAGCTTAGCCAGAACTTTCAGCAGTTACAGGTAACACTCTTTCGTTTGTTCGATTTTTGGATAGAGAGTTCAGGAATTGATCACAGTTATGAATCTCTTAGAGACTTCATGGTTGCTGACCAGTTCCTGACAGCTCTTCCTCACCAGATACGAACATTCATTGATTAAAGCTGAGGAAGTTGCTGAGGCCGCTGACTTGTATGCTGAGGCTCACAATTCCTATAGAGACCAAAAGGGATCGAACCCTAAGGGCAAGGGTTCACCAGATCAAAAGAAAACAAAGCCTCTAATAGAAAACAAACTAACTTCTTTTATTCCCTGTTTGTCATTTATGTGGTGTTAAGGGACATAAATGTCCCGATTGTCCTAAGAAGGTACAAAAAGTTGGAAGATGTTTTAAAGACTGTAATGACCAGGCACCCTTCTGTTCAGGAACAGTTAACGGACTTAATTTAATGTATCTACCATTTTACGAGACACTGGATACACATGTATAGTCATTTCTGATAAGCTGTTCCCTAACCTAAAAGAAACTCATTCCTCTGCTATACTTTCAGACTACTTGAGCCGTACAGACACTTTTCGTACCATCCGTTTGTTACATTAGGTCTAAATGCTTCACAGGTTGGTCTGAAGCCGTACTAGCTCCCATCACTTCTTGCTCCGTACTAATAGGTAATGTAAAAGGTGCCATTCTTCCTTCTGAGGGTTTACCTTTCATCACCAAAGATGGATATAAGTGTTTCAGCTCCTCTTTCCCGGGAGATTTAGAGAAGCCCCTCGAAAGTTCCCGATGAGGCAATGTCTGGGATATTCATGTGGGGGTTTGAAACCATGAAAAACTCTCGAAAGCGAGGTAGTAGGATCACCCCGGGTTCACTTGTTAGATGAAAGTGAAGGTATCACCTCCGATACTATAAATGTCTTGACTAGGGCTCAGACCAAAGCCCAGGCTTCTCCTACTGTCCATCCTTTGATTTTTCCTGACTTTAAGCCTTTAGATATATCGAAGGACTCCTTTGTCAATTTACAACGTAATTGCCCTTCTCTTCAGAATTGCCATAATGCAGCTAGACAAAGTCAAGTCATCCAAAGGAAAAACTTTTCATATAAATTTGAATATATAAAAGGTATCTTGCATAAATCAGTATTCAAATTAAATTCAGATGAGATAGACTATTCCATCTTAGTTGTTCCCAAAATCAATGCAGAGAGACTGTTCTTAAAATGGCTCATGACCTGCAGTGGCCCGGGCATTTCTCGCATTGTAAAACCTTAATTGAAATTAGGGAAACCTATTTTTTGGGCCCAAAAAAGTCCCTCAGATATCACTACCTAATTTTAGATCGTGTAAAGTTTGCCAACTGTCATCCTCCGAGTACCAGGCGAGTACCTATGGTCAAAATGCCAACTTTACGGTACCGTTTGAAAGAGTAGCTATTGACATCGTTGGTCCTTTATCACCACTTTCATCTGGGGGACATAGATATATATTAACATTAGTTGATTATGCTTCGAGTTTCCCTGAAGCCGTACCTTTAAAGACAATAACTACTACAGAGGTGGCTGATGCCCTTTTGTCCATCTTCTCCAGAGTGGGCATCCCTAGAGAAATTTTGTCTGACCGTGGGACACAATTCACATCTGATTTAATGCAACATCTCTACCAACTTCTGGGAGTGAAGCCTCTCTTCACCACACCCTATGATCCCAGCTGTAATGGGAGGATTGAGCGCCAGCATTCGGTTCTCAAGTCCATTTTAAGGAAACTTTGCTCCCTTAAACCTAAGGAGTGGCATCGTTACCTACCCTGTGCTTTGTTTGCCATGAGGGAAGTTCCCAGTGACTCTTTGGGGTTTTCACCTTTTGAACTTCTCTATGGTAGACAGGCCAGAGGCCCATTGTCCATCCTTCATGACTTATGGACTAATGAGGACGTGAATGCTGAGGTTCAGTCTTCTTATAAGTTTCTCCTTGACCTTAGATCCAAACTTGAGGAGACCTCTGACAGTTTCGAAAAACTTTAGCTTGTCAATGGACCAGTACAAAACCTATTTTGATTCCAAAAGTCAGAGGAGAAGTTTTAAAGTAGGGGATGAAGTTCTGGTACTTTTGCCTATCAAGTCAAATGAATTATTAGTAGCATGGAAAGGCCCATATAAGGTATTAAAAATTTGTGAGAAGGTTGATTACCTCATAGAAGTCAAGGGGAAACCTAAGCTTTATCATATCAACATCCTTAAGAAATATTACCAAAGAAATTCGGTTAACTGCCTGAATAACTTAGATTTAGTTTTCCCACACAAACTTGATAAGACAACTGAGGAGTGTAAGGTGTGCGTAATTGACACCTCTAACGTAGACTGACAGAGAACTACATGACTTGGTGACTCTTGACCACTCGGGTGCAACCAACATTAATATTAATGAGTCTTTGGATGACCATAAGAGACATGAACTACTTCAATGTGGGAGTAACTTTTCAGACGTCTTTACTGATATTCCAGGTGTTACCTCCACGGTAGTCCATAAGATTGACTTAGTGACGGACAATCCTATCAAACGGAAATTATACCCAGTTCCAGTTCACCTTAGGGATGCATTTGACCGAGAGGTAGACAAATTATTAAAACTAAAGGTCATTGAACCTTCACTATCTACATATTGCTCACCAGTAGTCATGGTTACGAATGAGGATAATTAATATAGACTTGCTATTGACTTCAGAGGCCTTAATGCTATAACTCGGTGGGATGCTGAGCCTATGCCCTTAATAGATAGCGATCTACACAAATTTTATGACTCTTCCTTATTTTCAGAGATTGATATTGCGCAGGCATATCATCAAATAATGTTAGATCCTTCTTCTAAGTAGTACACCGCTTTTCCTATCCACCAAGGACTGATGCAGTATAGAACTATGCCCTTCGGTTTGGTAACTGCCTGTGCTACCTACGTGAGACTGATGAGAAAGATCTTGGGTAATATGCCAAATGTTTCAGTTTATTTTGATAACATTTACGTAATGACATCCACGTGGAGCAAGCATATCCAAACATTAACATCAGTTTTACGTAGGTTACACTCGCATGGCCTCACTACCAAGCCAAAGAAATGCTTCCTTGGGTATAACAAGATTAGATATCTCGGACTGATCCTTTCTAATAACTCTTTGCAGCCTCTCCCCAGTAAAATCGAAGCTTTATTAGTTTAAATTCCCCAAAACTAAGAAGCTCATGCGTAGCTTTCTTGGTTCTGTAAATTTTTATGCACGGTTTATCTCGAACCTCACTGATCTTACAGGCATCTTATCTGACTACCTTAAAAAGTCTGTGAAGGAACCTCTTAAACTTTCCGACGTAGCTCGAGAAAAGTTTAATGAAATTAAGGACATCTCTAAAGACCCTATACTCAAAATTCCAGATATTAATAAGCCGTTTTTTTTAAGGACTGATGCCTCCAATACCGGCTTAGGTGCAGTGTTACTACAGAACCATGATGGTACTCCCTTCCCTGTATGCTTCCTAAGCTGGAAACTTCTTCCTGCAGAAACTAGATACTCCACCATAGAAAAGGAATGTTTGGCCCTTGTGTGGGGTATCTCCAAACTTAAATTTTATTTACTGGGAAAAGAATTTATTTTAGAGACGGATCACAAACCTTTGATATACCTAGAAACTTTTAAGGGAACCAACAGTCGCCTCTTGAGGTGGACATTGGCACTACAAGCTTTTAAGTTTCATATTGTATATATCAATGGTTCATCCAATTATTTCTCTCACTGGTTAAGTCGTGACAGTCAGTAGATTTGTTGCCTTACGCGACTTCGTATTAGAACTTTTTCCACGTCTGTTCTTCTTATACTCCTTGACTATAAGTCTTGGTATGGGGGAGTGTGAGGGAAAAGTTCAACAGATACGAGTAGCGAGCGAGTATATGGTAACGATAGTTTGACTGCCGGCTGCGTGTTAAGGCAGGGTCAGTCTAGCTCCCGCTATCCCCCCCCCCCTTCTCCCCACCCCGAAAGGTGACATGTGGGGCTCCGGCCAAACAGTAATCACTCGACTCACAGCTCCCAGCACAACTGTAAGTAAAAGCCTCTGCTCCTATTCTAGTGGATATTGGTTGAAAGCTTCACTTTTGACCAATAATAAACTTAGTCCTTTCAGTTTTAAGCTCCACATTAGACTTTTAGATAATCACCACCTTTTTTAAGTATCTTGCACTTATCGTGGAGAGTGATTTCTTAAGCAGTGGGTAACCTGTCTGTCTTTCCAGCTTGGAATGACAGCTCAGGTCACCTGCCAACCAACGAGAAGTGTTGAAGGAGACGGACTGAAACCGGTCTTGGGACGTCACTTTATGATCTACCTACCTGATTAATTGTACAGGACACTACCCCTCATCTTTACAGTGGTAAATTATTATTATAATCATGGGGGAGGCGCTAAACCCGGAGGATTATACAGCGCCTGGGGGGGATATGGAAGGCATTCAGGCTTAATTCGGGGAACTGGAGCACAGATCCAATTCCCTAAATCAAGAGCCCCTCACCAACATCAAGGAACCTTCCATGAGGGGTGCAGTGGTAAAGAGCCTGCATTCTTGTCATCAGGACTGACTATTCAAGGCTATAGACTCTGTGAAGAACTAGTCGTTGGGTTCTCACTAAACACCTGTGACCCCCCCACATCAGCAACGGCTACAATTTCTACAAGACGGTGTCAACCTCCACCAGACACCCCAGTATAACTGTACATATTAACGTTGAATTCAAATGTCATTTTTCCATTTCATTTTTCTTTCAATTAGGATACACATTCATGTTTCAATGTTTTATCTTTGCATTACTAAATAATAAAGTGTTTATCTTCGTGAATTATTTCTTTTTCTATTCATTAATTTTCCTGAGGAGGAGCCAGCCTTGGTAATACTGTCTGAAGTTGTTACAGGGCTGAGTAAGCCTTCTAGAACGGAATACTCAATAGCAACAGACTAGAGAAAGGAACGTTCAACTCTGTACACAGACGAAAGAACGTTCATCATTAGCAACACACTGGGGAAGGAAACACTTATCCCGATCATCACACTTGGGTTTTGGCAACACTGAACATTATCATCACACTGAAAAAAGGAATAATCACAACACAATGATGTTATGCAGGGTTCTGCATGACATCGTAATGTACATATAGTGGAGAAGAGTGCCATAATAGTGTGAATGTTATAATTGTAGAGAATAATTTTATAATTCATAATGTGCATTTGAGGGCACTGTAAAGTACTCTAACTGTAATTATAAAGAAATCCTGCTAGGGATTTAGTTTCCAAGGGTGTTTGGGTACGCCGGGTAAGCGTGGCTTGGGGCAGTCACGTGGGGTCAGCATGGTGTGGAGGCTGGCGTCGGAGATCCTGTGTATTTAAGCTAAGTTTGTAGTTGTGTACTCCTTTTGTTTAGCTAACCCAAGCCATAGGCTCTTCTATGGCGTACCTATATGCCCACCTAGGCTCTGACATGGTCGGGGTGCTGTGGGATTGAGTGAGGAAATAAGAAATGGGGTTGGTAGTGGAGTAGCGACGGCCTGGCGCTGACTAGGCCTAGTGGTTATGGTGGCTGGACCTCCAGCCAGCTGTTTCTTGTGTACGGTCATTTGGGCGTTTAGGATTAAGGTGTTTCTAGAGGGTGTATATAGTGTTATGTTGAATAAATAGATATATTTTCCTAACTGGGATTTTTGCCTAACCCTCTGTTAACCAACCCATTGAAGTAACACTTACTGGTTTAGCGCTTTCTATTTAGACTGGGATAGCCCTGGGTGGCCTGTTTATGCTTGAGATGTGTGTAACTTTTACCTTTGCCCTTAGACAAGGCTCAAGCCCCCAGCTATCCCACCTTTCTGCGTAACAAATGAGTATAAAAAAAATTGAGAAAATAAATAACAACAACACACTAAGGTGTTTTTGGTAATAATACACTTATTACCAACAACGCCCTCATAAAGAAGATAATCTTTAACAACACTACACTTGGGGAAGCAACACAACAATAACCATTTTAACCAATAAGAACTGGGAAAATGAAGACTCATCAACAACACACTCGAGACTGGAAAACTTTCCAGCAAATCCGTGATAATGTGAAGACTTATCATCAATTACAAAACATTCTTGAAAGGATCACTCATAAATAATCGAGAAGGGAACGCTAATTACAACTAACATGCTAGGAAAGGGAACTCTAATCAGAAATAACACACTGGGGAAGGGAATACTGAACTTCAAGAACACTCTAGAGTCTAGAGAGAGGAACACTTTGCAACAAGAACACACTTGAGAAGGGAACAATCATCAACAACAACACACACAAGAGGGGAACACTCATAAAAAATAAAACAGTAAGGTAGAGAACACCAACAACATATTGAGTAAAGGAACAATCCTCACTAACATCTCATTTGGGAAGTCAACACACGTCAACAACTCACTGGGTCAAGGAACATTTATAACCAACAACACATTAGACGTAAACACACTGGAGACGGGAACACTTATCAACGCAACACACTGGAGACGGGAACACTTATCAACGCAATACACTGGAGGCGGGAACACTTATCAACGCAACACACTGGAGGCGGGAACACTTATCAACGCAACACACTGGAGACGGGAACACTTATCAACGCAACACACTGGAGGCGGGAACACTTATCAACGCAACACACTGGAGACGGGAACACTTATCAACGCAACACACTGGAGACGGGAACACTTATCAACGCAACACACTGGAGGCGGGAACACTTATCAACGCAACACACTGGAGACGAGAACACTTATCAACGCAGCACACTGGAGACGGGAACACTTATCAACGCAACACACTGGAGACGGGAACACTTATCAACGCAACACACTGGAGATGGGAACACTTATCAACGCAACACACTGGAGACGGGAACACTTATCAACGCAACACACTGGAGACGGGAACACTTATCAACGCAACACACTGGAGACGGGAACACTTATCAACGCAACACACTGGAGATGGGAACACTTATCAACGCAACACACTGGAGACGGGAACACTTATCAACGCAACACACTGGAGATGGGAACACTTATCAACGCAACACACTGGAGACGGGGAAAACTTATCAACGCAACACACTGGAGACGGGAACACTTATCAACGCAACACACTGGAGACGGGAACACTTATCAACGCAACACACTGGAGATGGGAACACTTATCAACGCAACACACTGGAGACGGGAACACTTATCAACGCAACACACTGGAGACGGGAACACTTATCAACGCAACACACTGGAGACGGGAACACTTATCAACGCAACACACTGGAGATGGGAACACTTATCAACGCAACACACTGGAGACGGGAACACTTATCAACGCAACACACTGGAGACGGGAACACTTATCAACGCAACACACTGGAGATGGGAACACTTAATCAACGCAACACACTGAGACGGGAACACTTATCAACGCAACACACTGGAGATGGGAACACTTATCAACGCAACACACTGGAGACGGGAACACTTATCAACGCAACACACTGGAGACGGGAACACTTATCAACGCAACACACTGGAGACGGGAACACTTATCAACGCAACACACTGGAGACGGGAACACTTATCAACGCAACACACTGGAGACGGGAACACTTATCAACGCAACACACTGGAGACGGGAACACTTATCAACGCAACACACTGGAGACGGGAACACTTATCAACGCAACACACTGGAGACGGGAACACTTATTAACAACAAGAGAATGTTCCGGACAGAAACTCACATCATCAACATAAAAACGTTGGAGATTTGCACGTTTTTAACAACGAAATAATGAAAATAAAATTAACGACTCATTCACGCCTGCACAGTTTATAACAGGAAACTCCTGAAGAACAGAGCGGGGAAGGGAACTCTCACCATCAAAAACATCCTTCATTACGGAACACTGATCACCAACAATAGTGTGGGAAAACTCAACAACACCTTTAAGAGGGCAACACTTATCACCAAAAACACACTGGGCAATGTTGCATGCGACGAGTTCTTACATTTATTCAACGATTCAACGTGTATCACACGCTTAATCGTTGTGAAATTCCTTTCTAATAACACTGTTATAATTTATGTGCAATAGTTATAGTCTGTGTACCCAGCAAGCCTAATTACCTACAGTCCACACAACTTTAATTTACCAGAGTAGCTGGTTTTAATATTGTAATTATTAATTTAATGTCAGGTCTAGCTTTTCGTGAGAGTAGTTATGAAGTGGGCATCGAGGGAGTGACAGTTCTGTGACCTACTGTAACTAAGTCCCACTTACCTCACTCAAATTGCTTGACTATAATAATTCAGGTAATGCTCTGTAAACCTCATGATGGTAATTTGTTCACATAATAATAATTCATAGTAGGTGTGTAAGGTTAATGTGAATTTTAAAAGGTGATAATTCACAGGGGGACCAACATGTTCCCTGTAATTTCCTTTTGTAATGTAATAAGCTAATTAACTAAAGTGGAATAATTGTAATATCAAAGGAATTAATATTCTGTTATGGGAAATGTATTACACACTCAGAAATATCATTAAATTTGAATAAATATATGCATACAAAATAGGAGAGGAATGAAGAAGTAAAATGTGGAGGAATTAAACGGACCGGATGGTCGTGAATGTTCTTTAATTTTGTAGTGTCCGTTAGTAATATTAGCGGTTATTTTCTCACAGAAAGACAAATGAATAGGAAATACATCTGGAAGAGTCCAGATATACACATAAACGGCAGCATAAGGATGTTACGGATGGAAAACAGGACGCAGTAGTGAAAGAAGGTGTTAAATTAATTATCTGCCGCATGCACCAGTGTATATTACCAACCACGTCACAGGTAAAGTTACTTCATATTGGCCAATTTTCTTTGTGACTTTCCTGTGGGAGGCGTTACAATATACCACCAATATAATAAATTGGTAAATGTAATTATGCATTTAATATGTAATTCTGTTATTAATAATTGTATACTAGTAGACCAAACAAAATGCTTCAATAAGACAAGTTCACTTATATTCTTAATTATGTTAGGATAGGATAGGATAGGATAGGATTTCGTTCGGATTTTTAACCCCGGAGGGCTAGCCACCCAGGATAACCCAAGAAAGTCAGTGCGTCATCGAGGACTGTCTAACTTATTTCCATTGGGGTCCTTAATCTTGTCCCCCAGGATGCGACCCACACCAGTCGACTAACACCCAGGTACCTATTTGCTGCTAGGTGAACAGGACAACAGGTGTAAGGAAACGTGTCGGAATTTCCACCCGCCGGGAATCGAACCCGGGCCCTCCGTGTGTGAAGCGGGAGCTTTAGCCACCAGGCCACCGGGCCACTAAATAGTTTACTGACATACATTTTTAGAATAAATATACAGAAATCATATGTTCCTAATACAGGATTCCGGAGTCAGTTGGGCAGCTGCGATGGTTGACATCGAAAGGACATTACGACCCCAGAGTGCCTAAAGTACCACAAGTCTCAATGATACATCAACATAAGTAAGTTATAATTTGTTTTTCTGTCAAGAAAAAACAAATTATAACTGAGTGTGAATGGAAGGTTAATTCGAGATTGTGTTCTCGTAAAATACCCCACATGAACATTGATCAACAACAACACACTGGGGAAGGGAACACTCATTGCCAACAACACACTGGGGAAGGGAACCCTCATTGCCAACAACACACTGGGGAAGGGAACCCTCATTGCCAACAACACACTGGGGAAGGGAACCCTCATTGCCAACAACACACTGGGGAAGGGAACCCTCATTGCCAACAACACACTGGGGAAGGGAACCCTCATTGCCAACAACACACTGGGAAGGGAACCCTCATTGCCAACAACACACTGGGGAAGGGAACCCTCATTGCCAACAACACACTGGGAAGGGAACACTCATTGCCAACAACACACTGGGGAAGGGAACACTCATTGCCAACAACACACTGGGAAGGGAACACTCATTGCCAACAACACACTGGGGAAGGGAACCCTCATTGCCAACAACACACTGGGGAAGGGAACCCTCATTGCCAACAACACACTGGGGAAGGGAACCCTCATTGCCAACAACACACTGGGGAAGGGAACCCTCATTGCCAACAACACACTGGGGAAGGGAACCCTCATTGCCAACAACACACTGGGGAAGGGAACACTCATTGCCAACAACACACTGGGGAAGGGAACACTCATTGCCAAACAACACACTGGGGAAGGGAACACTCATTGCCAACAACACACTGGGAAGGGAACCCTCATTGCCAACAACACACTGGGGAAGGGAACCCTCATTGCCAACAACACACTGGGGAAGGGAACCCTCATTGCCAACAACACACTGGGGAAGGGAACACTCATTGCCAACAACACACTGGAGAAGGGAACACTCATTGCCAACAACACACTGGGGAAGGGAACACTCATTGCCAACAACACACTGGGGAAGGGAACACTCATTGCCAACAACACACTGGGGAAGGGAACACTCATTGCCAACAACACACTGGGGAAGGGAACACTCATTGCCAACAACACACTGGGGAAGGGAATACTCATTGCCAACAACACACTGGGGAAGGGAACACTCATTGCCAACAACACACTGGGGAAGGGAACCCTCATTGCCAACAACACACTGGGGAAGGGAACCCTCATTGCCAACAACACACTGGGGAAGGGAACCCTCATTGCCAACAACACACTGGGGAAGGGAACCCTCATTGCCAACAACACACTGGGGAAGGGAACCCTCATTGCCAACAACACACTGGGGAAGGGAACCCTCATTGCCAACAACACACTGGGAAGGGAACACTCATTGCCAACAACACACTGGGGAAGGGAACACTCATTGCCAACAACACACTGGGGAAGGGAACACTCATTGCCAACAACACACTGGGGAAGGGAATACTCATTGCCAACAACACACTGGGAAGGGAACACTCATTGCCAACAACACACTGGGGAAGGGAACCCTCATTGCCAACAACACACTGGGGAAGGGAACCCTCATTGCCAACAACACACTGGGGAAGGGAACCCTCATTGCCAACAACACACTGGGGAAGGGAACCCTCATTGCCAACAACACACTGGGGAAGGGAACCCTCATTGCCAACAACACACTGGGGAAGGGAACACTCATTGCCAACAACACACTGGGGAAGGGAACCCTCATTGCCAACAACACCCTGGGGAAGGGAACCCTCATTGCCAACAACACACTGGGGAAGGGAACCCTCATTGCCAACAACACACTGGGGAAGGGAACCCTCATTGCCAACAACACACTGGGGAAGGGAACACTCATTGCCAACAACACACTGGGGAAGGGAACCCTCATTGCCAACAACACACTGGGGAAGGGAACCCTCATTGCCAACAACACACTGGGAAGGGAACACTCATTGCCAACAACACACTGGGGAAGGGAACCCTCATTGCCAACAACACACTGGGGAAGGGAACACTCATTGCCAACAACACACTGGGGAAGGGAACCCTCATTGCCAATAAAACACACTGGGGAAGGGAACCCTCATTGCCAACAACACACTGGGGAAGGGAACCCTCATTGCCAACAACACACTGGGGAAGGGAACCCTCATTGCCAACAACACACTGGGGAAGGGAACACTCATTAATTAACAAGAACACACTTTGAAATGGAAAATTAATTACCAGTAACACCTTGGAGAAAAGAGCACTCATCACGAGCAACACAATGAGAAAAGAAACACTCATGAATAACAACACAAAAGACTGGAACACATATCTCGAAATCACTCAGAGGAAGGGAATTCATCATCAACATCACATTGGGAAGGAAACATTCATCAAAGGCAACACACTAGAGAAGGGAACACTTATCGCCACCAAAACACTGGAGAAGGGACTCATCACCAACAACACAAAGGTATTGAGCGTTTCCTTCTGAAGTGTATTGATGTTGGTGTGCATTACTTTCCCGTTGATGTTGTTGCTAATCAATGCAATGTTCCCTTCTTTAGTGTGTTATTGATGAGTGATTCCTTCCAACACTGTGTTTGAAGGAATCACTCAACTTAAATGAGTTGAGTGTTCCCATTCCAGGTGAGTTGGTGTTCACGAGTGCTTCCTTTCTCAGAGTGGTCATCAATGTGTTTTTGGTGATGAATATTTTCTTCCCAAATGTTTTGTTGTCAATGTAATCATCAATGCATACTTGATGATTACAAAGCATTCGGGAAGAAAACATTCATCACCAAGAACACATTGATGAAGGGAATTATCTTTATAAAGAACACTCTGAGAAAGGAAGCACTCGTGAACACCAACACACTTGGAATGGGAACACTCAATTCATTTAAGTTTAGTGATTCCTTCAAACACAGTGTTAGAAGGAATCACTCATCAACAACACACCAAAGAAGGGAACATTGCATTGATTAGCAACAACATCAACGGGAAAGTAATACACATCAACATCAATACACTTCAGTAATGAACGCTCAATACCTTTAAAAGAATACTCTGAAAGAGAACACATGTCAGCATCAACACACTGGGAAGGGAACACACATCAACAACAACACACTGCTAAAGGGAACACTCATCAACAGCAATACGGTTGGGAAGTAACACTTATCACCAACAATACTCTGGGGAACAGAATATTTATCAACTTCACACTGGAGATTGGAACACTCATTAACAACAACACATTGTAGAAGGGAACACTAATCAACACAAAACACCGGATAAGGAAACACTCATCAACAACAATACTGATATGATAGGAACACATTGATGAAGGTAATATTCATCAGCAGCAACACACTGGGGAACTGAACATTCATCAGAAATATCACACTGGGGAAGTTAGCTCTCATAGTATTTCCGAGGAAGGAAACATATCACAGCATTGAAAATACTCCAGTGGAGAAAACTAGAAGCGAACGACAACTCAAGGTAGGAGCCACTGAGCAACAGTTTTCCAAGAATGGCAATACTTGCCAAAAACATCACCCAGTGAAAATGAATATTTAACAACGTTCCCAGGATAAAGAACACTCAACACCAAAATAATATTCCTCAGAGGAACACTCATTGTTTTTGTGTTCCTCAGAGGAACACAATAACAATTCTACTCAACGTAGTACGACTTATTATCAATAACAGAATCCAGGTTAAGAAATTTCTCGATATCAGCAACATCAACATCAAAACCATTGCAGTGAAACAAAACAATCCTATTAACAAATACCCTATGGAGAGGGAAGACGAATTTATCAACTATTTATTGAAAGAAAACAGTTGTTCAGTAATAGTAGCATGGGAAGGGAAAACTATTGCATTATCAATACAATGGGAGAGGGAGAACTCAGGAACAATACCATGAAGGAGGAAACATTCAACAATACCCGAAGTAGGAAAATTTTCCAATAGCGCAAGGAGAGAACATTCACTAATACCCAAGAAAGGAAACATTTGCCAATACCCAAGGAAGGTAACATTTACTATTGCCACAGGAAGGAAACACTCATAGAGAATACACCCATTCAGTTCTATGCTTTGGACAATAAGTAACAGCTTACTCTTCATGAGTGCCAACATGATGGTTTTCTGTTTAAGTGTCTTGAATATGACGAGGCGGTGACCGGGTATGGATGCACAATATGCTCTAGCCTCTGAGTAGTTCTTCATCACATTCGTGTTGAGGTACAGGAGGCCGTCTTCTTGCCACGAGTATGTCCCCGGCACTGAGTCTGTAACCCAGAAATAGAGTGTATTCTTAGTGTGCTTCTTAAGTTGTGATAGCGCTTCCCCTTTGATTATAATAATAATAATGTGTTATGATGGACATTGTGTGGTACCTCTATTGTATGTGATGGTTAGTACAGTATAAATTTTATTGCAAGAGACTTTATGGTACGACTCTTTAGTTATGATGGTTATTGTAGAGGGTCGTGAGGGATGTTATTTTGTTTTGATGGTTTGTGGGTCATTTTTTCTGTGTAAGAATTATATTGCTATGTACGTATTACGGGATACTGGACGAGGGAATTACGAGTTCATTCTTCCGCTGTGAAAGATATTACGCGCTAGATCAGAATACTATTCCTCCCTCAACTTTACTCATGGGATATAACCGCGGACGTAAAGTTGATGCCCGACAGTTTTACCCCAGGACCCCTTCTATCACCTGCACTCCAGTGTTCACTTAATTTCCCCAATTTGATCAATGCCCTTTCTTCACTAAATGTGGGGCCATTGGTGGCCCTGGAAAGAAGTCATCCTAGACTCCACCAGTCAACCACCTAGAGTTTATTAGTATGCCCCGAAAGAGTTGTAGCCTCGACAGTTATCGGAAACGTTGCTCAAATATGCCCATCCCTGTCTCTTTATCACCAGACATCATAATATACACTTGGAAAATCTGGAAGGACTAGTCCTAAATCTGTACACGGAAATTAATTCCTACGATAGCAAAAAAGATTTGTCACGCGATGTAACATTACCCCATTGAAAAGCAGAGGTGCCATGGTTCAACTGCCTCCCAGCATACATAAGGGGGTTACCAATATACTCCTAGCTGTCTTCAAAAGAGAGCTGGACAGTCACCTAATGTCAGTACATGACATTAGGTGCCTGTCCAGCTGCGCTGTTGTTTGATCGTTTGTTTGCGTTAGCCTGCGGCCGGTAGTAACAGCCTGGTTGATCAGGCCCTGATCCCCCGCCAGGCCTGTTGATGGACCGGATTACAAAAGGAACTCCCTCCAGGTAGGGTTATTGAGGATAAAGGTACCATCAGGTCCAGTCTAATAGAGGTGTGGATATCCTTGTGGTCTTGTGGTCGGTGACTCACAGGTAAAATAAATGGATCGTGCCTTCTGTAATATAGATAGGAGTGTGTGTTTCCTTCGAGCTGGTGCTGGTGACATAGTCAACAGGTTGGATAATATCATATTAGGTAAGGGGAACACGTCCATTGTCTGCCTCAGTGTTGGTGAAAATGATATTGGGAAGGACAGGAGACACGAACTGCTAGTAAAATACCGGACAACGATAGATCTAATTAGGTCTAAGGTCATGATCACATGTAGCATTTTTTGCCTAAAAGGAAACAAAGCAATTAATGAATGTCTAAGGCAATTGGTGTAAAACTCCCGGCTAGACAATTACCGTAAAGAACTTGTAGTCCTATTCAATGACAAATGTGAAAATTTCTATGGCAAATACGTTATGTATACAAGGGATGGGTTGGATCTCTCTGGGGCAGGTGTAGTAGCATTAGCCATCTCTGTCGAGGGGGCCGTTGCTTAGTTGTCTGCGACTTTAAACTGATAGAAGATAGAGGAATGGGAATATGGGAAAGAAATAGGTTGCAACAATAGGATGAAAGCAAAAAAAAAAATTGCAAAGATACGTCAGGAAAATGTTCAAAATACATTGTTCATCATATAATTATTAATAAAAGCAAATGTAGAGGGCACTGATAGAATAGCCCTATGAAGTACAAATTGATGAGGGGGAAAGATAATTATGTGTTTGCAAGCACCATTCCAAACATCTGCTAACACAGTGCTCTATCAACTTGCAAAGTGCACTAGTCAGACCAATGGATCTTTAATAAGAAGTCTTGTGAAAACACAAGAAAGGAGAAACACTGCAGCAGACCTCCTGACCTACGTTAATCAAGTCAATCCACAACCACTCATGTACTTATTTGTCCTATTTTTAAAGCTATGCAAGGTTTTCACTTCAGTGACGCTACTCGGGAGTTTATTCCATTCATCTGCAACTCTATTATCAAACCAGTGTTTTCCTAAATCTTTTTTATATTAAATTTATTCCAGCCTGAATTCATTGGTGCCAGTCCTGTCTTGGTTAGATATTTTTAGCACATTTTTTTATTGTTTTATTAATTCATCGGGCATCTCCCACCAAGGCAGAGTGACCCGAAAAAAAAGAAATACTTTCATCATCATTTACTCCATCGCTGCTTTGCCAGAAGCGTGTTTATACTACAGTGGCAGCAAAAAAAAAAATCTATACATTAGCAACTTGTCGACAATAAAACGAAAAATGCAACTTAATGTATGCACATGTATTTTATTTTCACATTTTAGCATCCAAGTAGTACTTGGTCATGTTACCAGAGTTCTTTATCACCATCTGAAGTCCCCGGGGAATCCAAGTGGCGAGGGTGGAGAAGAGGGAGGCGTCCATGTTGATCCAAAGCTTCTTCAGTGCTTCCTTCAGGTCAGTGATGTTGGCGGGTCAAGCTTTTGCTATCTCATTTCTCATCACATGCCAGGCATTCTCGATAAGATTTAGGTCAGGGAAATTGCCTGGCCACTCCTAAAGGAACTTTTTCAAACTCGTGAATGTTCCAAAATGTCAGCATGTGGTCCCTGAACACCTCGATATAATTATTTCCCTTCATTGTAATGTTCTTAGGAGGAAAGTATAGTCCACCTCTGCCCTTATAACCACTAAAGCAAAAGACTCGGCAGGAGATGCAACATTCCCCCGATGAAAAGCAGGGGAGCCACGAGTACACTTTGAGACAACACAGTAAGTGTCCGGGGCACAAGACTGCTCAACTGCCTCCCAGCATACATAAGGGGAATTACCAATAGACCCCTGGCTGTCTTCAAGAAGGCACTGTACAGGCACCTAAAATCAGTATCTGACCAGCCGGGCTGTGGTTCGTACTTCAGTTTGCGTGCGGCCAGCGGTAACAGCCTGGCTGATCGGACCCTGATCCACCAAGAGGCCTGGTCTCAGACCGAGCCGTGGGGGCGTTGACCCCCGAAACCCTCTCCAGGTATACTCCAGGTATCCCAGTTTTCCTGTTTGTATTTAGATATGTTCGTAATAACCACTCAGTTATTGCCATCTTTTTTGATCTTGAGAAGGCACATGACACAATTTGGAGATATAACACCTTAGCCCAAGTTCACTCCTTAGGCCTCCAAGGCAATCTGCCGTTTTTCCTTAGAAGTTTCTTATCTCAGAGACATTTCCGTG
This sequence comes from Cherax quadricarinatus, assembly GCF_026875155.1. Taxonomy (NCBI): domain Eukaryota; kingdom Metazoa; phylum Arthropoda; class Malacostraca; order Decapoda; family Parastacidae; genus Cherax; species Cherax quadricarinatus. The sequence goes on from NC_069410.1 coordinate 45,464,003, forward strand.
CTCAGGTTAATGATGTACTTTCCCCGGACTTTGTCCACGCTGAAGGTGTCCTCTAGGGATGTGTCCTTAGCATCACACTTTTTCTCCTTGATTTAAATAATCTGGCATCTGTTCTTCCATCTAATATCTGGTCATCACTCTATGTTGATGACTATGCTATAGCTTATGCAGGGGCTGATTGTCGCCTCATTGCAGTTTCTCTCCAGAATGCTGTCAACCATGTTTCCAATTGGGCCAATACCCATCAGTTTGGGTGGATGAATGTTCAATTTTTTTTTTTTTTTGGTTAAATTTCAATGACATTTTTACTGTGGTTTAAGCAGCATTTGAAATCTACACACTGCGTTTGTAGTGACTTTTTGACTTAAAAGATAGAAAAAATAAATGGTTCCCCATTCTACAGGGCACGAAACTCTCCCTTATCTACAAAACTGGTATAACATACAATGTTCTAGTTGACACAGATGAAAGATAAAGGGCTAGACAATCTTATTTCACGGTCGTTTGAGCGAAATGTCAATAGCTTGCATAATAAAAATTGCTGAAGTTTATTGTTTGTTTTTTTAAGGATTTTTTGGGAAGAAAAAAAAAACAGTAAAAAATATGGCAAATCCCCTCTGAAACTGATTAGAAATATCATTCCTCAATAACGTGTGCAAAAATCATGACACTCCTCTAAATACTTTTCTCAAAAAAAAAAAGAAAATAATGTCAATAACTTATTCCTGAGTTATGCATATTTATGTTTTCTGTAAAGCTCTGTGGTCACGGCATGCCAATTGTCAGCATGTTGCACACCTCCACTCATGTTGACAGCCCTCAAGCGACTGAACTGCTGTCACTCCACACACTTGAATGTAATCCACAGAGATGCCATGTAGAATGAAACTCTCATAAAAATCATAATTTTTCGAGTAAAAAAGAACACGAATTGGCATCATGTCCCCTGGATAACAGCAAGAACAAAAAAAAAAAAGTACATTTTTGGAAAGAGATACCTAGAAATATGATAGAAACAAGCTGATTGCATCAACATGTTGCCAGAATTATGCACTATTTTTTGGTAAGAAAAATTTTTTTCCCAAATTTTTTTGGTCTTTTTCTTATCCTTCCTCGAACATTTGTCCATCCCTTAATAGAGGTTCATTATTTGTTCATTGTCCCTGTTTACTGCATCCCTTTTCTCTTTATCTACATTTACTCTTGTCTTCTCTTCAGTTACCCCCATTATATGCTCATGTACCATCTAACTTTTTCCTTCCCCTTTGGGAGGTTCCGACAGCTTGTGTCTGTTCTTCCCCACTCCCATGCACAAAAGCCCAAATACATACCTGCAATTGCTTCTTGCTTTCTTTTTCTTAATCACTTCTGGTCTCATTCCTATGTCGTTGCAGTGTACACTGGTAGTTCTAAATTTTCTGATGGTGTCGGGTTTGTAGCAGTGTTTCTGGACAGCATAGTGCGAGGGCATTTATTAGAATCGGCTAGCATTTTTACAGCTGAATTGTATGCAATTCTCATAACAATTATCCGTATTGCATCTATGCTTATGTCGCCATTTGTGGTAGTCTCTTACTCCCTTAGTGCTTTGCAGGTTATAAAAAAATCTGATTCGCCTCATCCCTTGGTTCTTCATACACAACTTTGGTTACGCCGAATCTCTAGCAAAAACAAAGATTTTTTATTGTTGGGTCCCCAGTCATGTTGACGTACCGGACAATGAACAGGCAGACACTGCTGCACGGTCAGCAGTACATGACCTCCCAGTTTCATATATTGGTGTTCCATTTACAGACTATTTTGCTGTAATTTCTAACCACCTTCACAACTGTTGGCAACAACGTTGGTCTGATATGATACATAACAAATCACATTCTATTAAACCAAGGTTAGGTTTTTGGCCGTCTTCTTATCATCAATACTGAGGTTGGGAGACTACACTCTCCCGTCTGTGCATCGGACAGACTAGTCTTACTCACAGGCGCCCTATTCCACTCTGTGAGAACTGTCAGGTTCCAGTTTCGGTTAGTCGTATTATGTTGGACTGTGTAGTCTATCAACGTGCACACAAAATTTACCTGACATCGTCACTGCTGTAATGCCTTTACTTCATCTTCCCTCCTTGCTGACGGACCCGTCTTTGACTCAGATTCTCTCGTTGACTTTTTGACAGCAACTGATTTACTGCACACACTTTGATGATACTCTATCACTCCTCACAGCCCTTTCTAACTCTCCCTCTTGCTACTCTATAACCCTGCACTATCCCCTGCCCTGCTGCCCTGTATGCCCCTTGGAGGTTTAATGTTTCTTTTTTTTATTATAATAATCCATAATAATTTCTAATTAATGGTCCATTTCTGAATTATTCCCATATTCCTATAGATTTCTCTCACATTTTTCCAGTTTACTTTATACCCTTCAGACTATACAATATAAACTCATTCCCACTCTTCTAAATCGCTCCATAATGTATAGGAGAGTAGAGTTGGAGGTAAGGAATCCACTATTCATAAACTATTGCTATCAATTGATTTTCTCATGATTTCAACTTTAGGAATAGTAAATGTTTTAAAATAGTCGCTATAAAAAATATTACTTTGTTGACTAAATATACTGTATCTTTTCTATACTGTTAGGAGTAAATATATGCAGAATGTTGTATTTCTCCCTCACTTTGCTTGAAGTAATATGTTGCGTTGGCGTTGACGATCGTGGTGTAGTTGGTAGGTCCTCCCTGAGCGAGCAGACACTCTCCATTACCCTCTTCAGTCTCAACAAGGGACCAAGCTCCGCACTTAACTGTCGCTAGGCACCGGGATTTACAAGTACCTGTTTAATAAGAATATATACATAAAGAGTAATGCGGAATTCATGTTTATAATACGGTTCAACTGCACATAATCTAGAGGCGAAATATTTTTTTTATTTAATGAATATTTAAAAACAAAATAGAGATATTAATTGGGGAGGCGAAGGTGGAGGGAATATTTTGGGGAACCGTTAAATGATGATGAAAGAGAAACTGTTATTTCATACAGTGAACACTTCCCCAAGACCCGCCCTGGCAGCATTATGGGAAATGTTGCAAATGCACAGAGTAGGTAAAAGATAACCGAAAACAGTAAAGATTTTTCATGCCGATAATGAGACTCAGGTTAAGGTATGTAGGTACAAAGGGGAATTATATATCATTAACAGTAGATGTTAGACAGTGATGTGTGATGCCACCCTGGTTTAACATTTTATAGACAGGACTGTGAAAGAAGTGGATGCTAAGGTGTTGGCAGTGATACAAAATGGAGGTTGCCACAGTTACTTTTTTCCGATGAAAAAATTCTTTTGGGAGATACTGAAGCTAAGTAGCGAAGATTAATGGAGGAATTTAAGAAGGTATATATAAAAAAGAAATTAAACTGAGATCATAAAAAAATCAGTTATGAGAGTAAAATAAAACCCAGGCAATAAAAGACTTGCTAATCTGGCAAATCTTTGGCTAATATTTTCAACATATCACTACAAACTGGCATAATGCCAGACAAGTGGAAAATAGCAAATGTAATACCTATTTACAAAGTAGGTGACAGGTCCCTAGCCTCGAACTATAAACAAATAAGCCTACTCTCTATAGTGGGAAAATTTATGGAATCAATAATTCCCGAGGCAATTCGTAGCCGTCTTGAAAGACATAAATTGAATAATGAATCTGAGCACGATTTTACAAAGGGGCGTTCCTGTCTTACGAATATACTAACTTTCTTCACTAAGGTATCTGAGGAGGTAGATCATCGTAATGAATATGATATTGTGTATATGGACTTCAGTAAGGCTCTCGAAAGAGTTCCACATCAGAGGTTATTAAGGAAACAGGCATGCGGAAGAGGAGAAATTTTTCTCCTGGGTAGAGGCATCGTTGACAAACAGGCAACAGAAAGTTTGCATAAATGGGGAGAAATCAGAATGGGGGCGCGTCACAAGCGGTGTTCCTCAGGGGTCAGTGTTGAGCCCTTTGTTGTTCACAGTTTATATAAACGACATATATGAGGGAATTAATAGCGATATAAGCAAATTTACTGATGACACCAAAATAGGCCGTCCAATTCACTCTAATGAGGACATTAGTGCACTCCAGGATGACTTGAATAGACTGATGCAGTTGTCGGAGAATGGCAGATGCAGTTTAATACAGACAAATGCAAAGTGCTAAATGTTGGACAGGACAATAACCATGGCACTTATAAACTGAATAGTGTAGATCTTAATACTACTGATTGTATAGGAAAATAACCATGCCACATATAAACTGATTAAATAATGTAGATCTTAATAATGGTAGGTAAGACACATAAGCAACAGTTAGGCAACTTTATTCCGAAACGTTTCGCCTACAGAGTAGATTTCTTCAGTCGAGTACAGAGAGTAGGCAGGAGCAGTAGAGATGTGAAGACGATGTAATCAGTCCATCACCCTTGTTTTGAGGCCGTCCCTCAGCCTGGAGAAGAGTTCTGTTCCATAGTCTGAAACAATATGAAGTTATCTAACTGTTACCTATCTATCTTACCTACTGTATACCATTTTGATATTCACTCTGTCAGATACTGCAACAGAATGGTGTCTTGGTACAGAATAGAAAACACCTTGGACAACTTTTTCAAGCGAGAATGGTTGGATTTGAGAGGGACGTGACCTCTCAGAGCTGACAATCTTCTACTACTCAACACCTCTCCTTCCGACAGTATATAAGTCTCCACACTGTCGCTTGATCTTCATATTGTTTCAGACTATGGAACAGAACTCTTTTCCAGGCTGAGGGACTGATAACCTCAAATCATCGTCTTTAAGGGTGATGGACTGATTACATCGTCTTCACATCTCGACTGCTCCTGCCTACTCTCTGTACTCGATTGAAGGAGATTGTAGGAGATTGTCGGAGAAATGTTTCGGAATAAAGTTGCCTAACTGTTGCCTGTGTCTTACCTACCAACCTGTCGGTATTATATACCATTTTGATATTCAGATCTTAATATTATTGATTGCGAAAAGGATTTAGGAGTTCTGGTTAGCAGTAATCTGAAACCAAGACAACAGTACATAAGTGTTCGCAATAAAGGCAACTGAATCCTTGGCTTCATAGCAAGAAGTATAAATAATAGAAGTCCTCAGGTTGTTCTTCAACTCTATATATCCTTGGTTAGGCCTCATTTAGACTATGCTGCTCAGTTCTGGTCACCGTATTACAGAATGGATATAAATGCTCTGGAAAACGTACAGAGGAGGATGACAAAGATGATCCCATGTATCAGAAATCTCCCCTATGACGATAGACTGAGGGCCCAGAATCTGCACTCTCTCGAAAGGTGTAGAATTAGGGGGGATATGATCGAGGTGTATAAATGGAAAACAGGAATAAATAAAGGGGATGTAAGCAGTGTGCGGAAAGTATCCAGGTCTGACACCATGCTCCTTCCTTAAGTGGATGTGACCTGAACCTGACTAGGATGGGTCAGAAGCATAAGCTGGTAGGCGACTTGGACCTGCCTCGCATGAGCCAGTAGACCTGCAGCAGTGCTCTTTTTTTCTTACGTTCTTAGGAAGAGATTAATAACATCAAGTGGAGCCTCACAGCAGCCGCATGCCCAGCAATAAGGTAGCCACCTCAACTATGCAGATCTGATGGCACCCAAAACCGCCCAAATGGTATCAGAGCCTGGTGTCAGAGCCTGAAAATACGGCAAGCAGGTGGTGCAGGATTACACATGTGCATCCACACTAGATGATACCTATCTCTCATATTCCAGGGAAGAAGGAGGGACAGCTGGCAGTTTCAGGGAGTCCCAGAAGTTTAGAAAATAATGTAAACTTGCCTATCATTATATATTTTTCCAATAGGCTTGGAGACCCTTGGCCCATGGAAAAACAGTGCATCTAAGTTCCTGAAGGAGCTAGGCAAAAGACTCATCAGGGGTAACTAAGGATCCCAGGGCGGCTAGCTTTCTATTCCAGCGACTCAGCACTGCGGTTCAGAGGGGTAATGCCTGCTGCATCCCTGGTACGCGCCCCAGCTCTGAGAAGCTGGATAAAATTTTCGCATTATAATTTGTGACAAACACGTAGCAACATGTACTTGAAATGTATCCTTCAAACCTCATGTACTGTATATGCCATCTTTGTACCAGCAATGTATATTTTAATTTTTGTGTACCACATTATGTAATAAAACTTACATACTGGTGAAAAACAAATGATAGGGTCTACCTGGAGTCTACCTGGAGGGTATTCCGGGATCAACGCCCTCGTGGCCCTGTCCACGACCAGGCTTCCCGGTGGTTCAGGGTCTGATCAACCAGGCTGTTACTGCTGGCCGCACGTAGTCCAACGTACGAACCACAGCCCGGCTGATCCGGCACCCTCTGTCTAGTTCCCTCTTGAAGACAACCAGGGGTCTATTGGTAATTCCCTTTATGGCTGGTGGGAGGCTGTTGAACAGTCATGGGTTCCAGACACTTAGGGTGTTTTCTGTTAGTGTACCAATGGCGCCCCTACTTTTCATTTGGGGAATGTTGCATCGCCTGCCCAGTCTTTTGCTGTCGTAGGGAATTTTCCAAGAGTAGATTATGATATATCTCTCTCGCCTTCGTTCCATCGAGTACAAATCAAGTGCTTCCAAGCGTTCCCAGTAGTTAAGGTGCTTGACAGAACTTATACATGCAGTAGAGGTTCTCTGTACACTCTCTAGATCTGCAATTTCACCTGCTTTGAGATGTTAATGTACAGCAGTATTCCAGCCTACAGAGAACAAGCGATTTGAAAAGGATCATCACTGGCTTGGCATCTCTTGTTTTGAACGTTCTCATTATCCATCCTATTCAAATATTCAAATGGCTTCAAGATGATATTCGAACATTAAAATGGTATAAAATACCGACAGGTTGTTAGGTAAGACACATATGCAACAGTTAGGTATCTTTATTATGAAACGTTTCGCCTACACAGTAGGCTTCTGTACTCGACTGAAGAAGCCTACTGTGTAGGCGAAACGTTTCATAATAAAGATACCTAACTGTTGCATATGTGTCTTACCTAACAAGATGATATTCAAATATTTTTCCTCGAACCCTTTTTATCTACTTCTCCGAGGCTATGGGTCGCACAGTTTCCACTAGAGGAGGACACCTCAAAAAAATAAATCAATTATATATATATTTCTCGTTCGTCTCAGACTGAATTTAGCGGAGTTATGCCAAAAAAAAACTGTTAATTCGGCAAAGGACGGTTTTGTTTCATAGGCCAAACTGCAGGAATCAGTTTAGTCATCACGACACCAGTAGTTTAAACTGCAACCAAATATACATAGGGCATCTACAGAGTACAATATTTCACTAGAAATGAAGCATATTGTGGATTCACTGTGGATAAACCCTACAGTATTTTACATGAGTTGTTTGAAAATTGTCTATTTAATTCACTGACTAAACCTTTGTATGACAGGAGAGTAAACATGTGTGCAGAATTAATGAGAAGGAGACAGTTTTTGATAATGTACAAGCTGAGAATTAACGACGTGCTTGTGTTAATGAGGTGATTGAAAGCGTTTTCTACCCGCTTTATACAACTGAACTGCATCTTGCCATGAATTATTACAGCATTTTTCCCAGGTTCAGATAGGACTGACTTAACAAGATTCACAACGAAGTTCGCTTATTTCGTCAACCTCTGAAAATACTATTAAAATTCGTATTAACCTTAAAAACACACTGCTAACATCATAACCCCACCACAGGAGCTTCAGTTAATTATAAAGCACATATATACAGAGGTAATTTTACTATAAAAGCAAAAACAGTATAAAAAAAATCATATATTTTTTGACGAAACTAACTAACCATCTATTTAATAACAACGAAATAGAGCCTGAGCTTGCTACCATCTGCAGCTCATAAGACTGCCATCCCCACGAGCCCTTTTAGGGCGGGGCAGATGGCAGACCAGAGGCCTAGCTTCTCCCTACGAGCCCCGTGAGGGCGGGGAATGTGGCTAGGCCTGGGGACAGTTGGTCCTAAAGATGAGGGGGTACTTGTACCTCCTCCCATGGGAGACTTAAGTCTCTAGACACTCCCCAGATAGGGAGCCAAGGCCGGGTCACCACTACTTGGAAAAGACCCGGGCCGGGAGAGTACCGGCGAATAAAAAAAAAAAAAAAAAAAATAACAACGAAGTTAATAACCTGTGAAATGATATATAAATTCCTTGTTGAATTCGCTCAGGCTGAAAGTTCTACCTTAAAGTTTATACACATGTAGGAACCAATGACTTTTAAAACCTTACACAAAATATTAAATAATTAACTAATCCGACAGTTAATAATAAAACCAATAGTCAAATCAAATTTATTAACAAAAACACAAATAAAAACTCTTTATTTTTTAATCCCCCAATCTTCCATAAACAATTATTATCACAAATTTAACTTAAATAATCTCACTCCTTTATATAACCTAGTCAAAAACAAATAAAAATCAGGATTTAAAGTAAACGACATTTAAAAATACATAATTACCCTTCAATCCTGACACAAACTTTACAGTACCAAATTAAACACCAAAATCTTTAACATATCAGAACACCAATCTCCAAAAATGATCATTCCCATGAGAGTACACAGCAGAAACCAGCAAAAATAATCATTCCCATGAGAGTACACAGCAGAAACCAGCAAAAATAATCATTCCCATGAGAGTACACAGCAGAAACCAGCAAAAATAATCATTCCCATGAGAGTACACAGCAGAAACCAGCAAAAATAATCATTCCCATGAGAGTACACAGCAGAAACCAGCAAAAATAATCATTCCCATGAGAGTACACAGCAGAAACCAGCAAAAATAATCATTCCCATGAGAGTACACAGCAGAAACCAGCAAAAATAATCACAGAACTCCATCACAGGAAGCAAAAATAATAATATTTAAAAAGTCCTCATTATAACAAATATACACTTCCTCGGGGCTAAATATAATTTTTTTGCTATGGTGCTACGGTTACTATTAATTCATTATCAGCAATTCCATATATCGGAACAGATTTAATTCATATGACATTGAGACCTTAACATGATTTTATACATTTCATTTTCTTCTGCCATTTTTAATTGCTGCTTCCTCTCTCGTCCACGTTCTATTTATTCACCATTCTGCTGCAAACAACCCATCAGGATTTTCTCTTTCAATAGAAAAAAAAAAATTTTATCCCTACTTTACATACAAAGATATTGTAGGATTTTTAGTAATATAATATAATTAATAACAATAATAATAATAATAATAATAATAATAATAATAATAATAATAATAATAATAATAATAATAATAATAATAATATCTTTATTTTCTACAAGTACATGTACAAGGTCTAACAGTCCTAGCTGACATCAATGACATACTACTATATAGAAAACCCCTTGTTATGCTGAGCATTTCGGGCAAATTAGGTCAGTTTTGTCCCAGGATGCGACCCACACCTACCACTAACACCCAGGTACTCATTTTACAGATGGGTGAACAGGGACAGCAGGTATCTTATACCTTAGATGAGTTTCAAGAGTCTTTTTACTCCCGTAGCCCGGACATGGGCTGTTGCTGCTGGTGGCCCGCTGCACCACATAGCCATCACAGCCTGGTTGATCTGGCATCCGGTGTTTTATCACGTTCCTAATGTTTTCCAGCCATACCGGAGGAGATTCGAACTCCGGACTTCAGTGTGTGAACTGAGTACGCTAGTGATCCTCAATGGTATTTCCTATTTTCTTTTGTTATTCTCCGACCTAAGTTAGGAGGGGTAGCACAGACCCCACAAGACAAACAATAATAGCTACGACAACCCAATTCCAGGGGATTTTTTAGTGGCAGGAAACGGAAAAAGAAAATGGAAGGAAATAACAAAAATAGTCCACCACCTTGGAGCCTTGTTGGACTGGAGGCGCAGCCAGTGGCCACCCATGGCCCTCCAGAATTACAACTACTGATGCCAATAACAAAATCCCCCCAACAAACACAGAATACAACCTCGTTCATATTTGCTAATATACAGGGCCTTAAGCCATCCACCAACAACAAAATACCTTTTATCAGTGGACTTCTAGAGGAGTCTAACGCAATGTTTGCAGCCTTCACAGAGACTCACACAAAAGATCACTTTGACAGTGAAATATGGATAAGTGGTTACAACCTTTTTAGATGCGACAGAATGAACAGGCAACAAGGGGGGGGGGGTTGGCCTGTATGTCAAAGAGTCCCTCATCTGCACGGAGTTGCTGAACACCACAAATGAGGTAGTTGAAGTTCTATCAATAAAGATCGAGAACCAAAACCTAGTCATTGTGGTTGTATACAAGCCACCAGATGCAACCTCCCAACAGTTCAAGGAACAGCTACTGAAAATTGATTACTGTCTGGAAAACCTTCCAGCTCCATCCCCAGACATCTTACTGCTTGGTGATTTCAACCTAAGGCATACAAAATGGAAGAATATAGCAAATAATGTTATAGCTGAAACAATCCCCGGAGGTAGCGCAGATGAAAGGTCACACACACATGAGCTACTAAGTCTCTGCGAAAAACACACCTTAAGCCAACAAGACCAGAAAACACACTTGACCTTATCTTCACAAATAATGAGGACCTGATAAGAGACATAAGAATATAAAAAACAACTAATTCCGATCACAACCTAATCGAAGTCCAGACGTACGTGCATAGAGGTCCTGATCAGCAGAATGCATGTACCTATGAAGGTGTCTTCAAAAAACACAACTTCAACAACAAGAGCATTAACTGGGACCTGGTAAACCATGTCCTAAATGAAACATGTTGGGAAGATATCTTAAATGACAAGGATCCAAACCAGTGCCTTGAAAGGATCAACTTCCTGGCAGCTGATGCATGTTCTAGGCATATTCCCCTAAGAAAGAAGAAGAGCAGGAGTAAACTGGAGAGAGAAAGACGCTCCCTCTACAGAAGACGACGAAGAGTCACTGAGCTCCTCAGGAGTGCTGGAATATCTGATACACGAAAGGAGGCGCTGACCAGGAAAGTGGAAACTATCGAACTTAAGTTAAATGACTCTCACAGGAATCAGGAGAGACAGGAGGAGCTTAAAGCTATTAGTGAAATTGAAAGAAATTCAAAATATTTCTTTTCATATGCCAAAAACAAGGCAAATGCCACATCTAGTACGGGCCCTTACTCAGACAGGATGGGACTTACACAGATGACAACAAGGAAATGAGTGAAATATTGAAATCCCAGTACGACTGTGTTTAGTGAACCACTAATCAGTCTGAGGATCGACGACCCAAATGATTTCTTCATGAATGAGCCTCAAAACTCCATAAATGTATGCCAGATTTCCTACATTACCCTAACTCCGATAGATTTCGAAAAAGCCATTGACAACATGCCCATGCACTCAGCCCCGGGCCCAGACTCGTGGAACTCTGTTTTCTTTAAGAACTGCAAGAAACCCCTCTCGCGTGCCCTAAGTACACTATGGAGGAGGAGCTTGGACATGGGTGAAATTCCACAGTCACTTAAAACAACAGATATAGCCCCACTCCATAAAGGTGGCAGTAAAGCATTAGCTAAGAACTATAGACCAATAGCTCTGACGTCCCACATCATAAAAATCTTTGAAAGAGTGCTAAGAAGCAGGATTGCAAATCACCTGGATTCCCAAAATCTGCACAATCCAGGGCAACATGGGTTCAGGGCAGGTCGCTCCTGCCTCTCAACTACTGGATCACTATGATATGGCCTTGGATGCACTGGAAGAAAATCAGAATGCAGATGTAATACACACAGACTTTGCAAAAGCATTTGACAAATGTGATCATGGCGTAATAGCCCATAAAATACGTGCTAAAGGAATAACTGGGAAAGTGGGGAGATGGATCTTCAACTTCCTAACAAATCGAACACAAAGAGTAGTGGTCAATAGAGTTAAATCGGAGGCTGCCATAGTGAAGAGCTCTGTTCCACAAGGCACGGTACTCGCCCCCATCTTATTCCTCATCCTCATATCAGACAGACAAAGATATACATCACAGCACCGTATCATCCTTTGCGGATGATACTAGGATCTGCATGAGGCTGTCATCTGCTGAGGACGCGATTAACCTCCAAGAAGATATAAACAAAGTTTTCCAGTGGGCAACGGTAAACAATATGATGTTCAATGAGGACAAATTCCAACTACTTCGTTATGGAAAACTGGAGGAGATAATAACTAGAACAGAGTATACTACTGACTCTGGCCATACAATAGAGTGGAAAAATAATGTAAGGGACCTGGGAGTAGTAATGCCTGAGGATCTCACTTTCAAGGATCACAACAGTGCCACGATCGCACGTGCAAAGAAAATGATAGGATGGATAATGAGAAAGTTCAAACCGAGAGATGACAAGCCATTAATGATCCTTTTCAAATCACTTGTTCTATCTAGGCTGGAATACTGCTGTACATTAACATCTCCATTCAAAGCAGGTGAAATTGCAGATCTAGAGTGTACAGAGAACCTTTACTGCACGTATAAGTTCTGTCAAGCACCTTAACTACTGGGAACGCTTGGAAGCACTTGGCTTGTACTCGTTGGAACGCAGGAGGGAGAGATATATAATCTACACTTGGAAAATTCTGGAAGGAATGGCCCCAAATCTGCACACAGAAATCACTCCCTACGAAAGTAAAAGATTGGGCAGGCGATGCAAAATGCCCCCAATTAAAAGTAGGGGCGCCATTGGTACACTAAGGGAAAACACCGTAAGTGTCAGGGGCCCAAGACTGTTCAACAGCCTCCCACCAAGCATTCGGGGAATTGCCAATAAACCCCTGGCTGCCTTCAAGAGAGGGTTGGACAGACACCTAAAGTCAGTGCCTGATCAGCCGGGCTGTGGCTCGTACGATGGACTGCGTGCGGCCAGCAGTAACAGCCTAGTTGATCAGGCCCTGATCCATCGGGAGACCTGGTCATGGACCGGGCCGCGGGGGCGTTGATCCCCGGAACAACCTCCAGGTAACTTCCAGGTTTGTCTTATCAACCGCAGCTTATTTATTCTACACTTGATTTCAGTTTCAAAGTATCATTGGCTCGCTTTTTGTCCTCTAAATTAAATTCTTTACATGTTAACATGTAACATGTTAATATGTAACCTGTTAACATGTTACATGTTAACATGTAAGAAAGATGTAATCAGTCCATCGCCCGTGAGAACGTAGTTTTAAGGTTAGTCAGTCCCTCAACCTAGACAAGAGTTTTGCTCCACACTCTGGAACAATGTTCCAATATTATAAACTAAGTTAAATGAGTGACAGTGAATAAATAGGAGAATGAAAAAGAAGTCTGTGTTCCATGAGAGTAGTCGGCAAGCTCTGTAATCATTCCGCCAAGAGGATTTCAATAGAATGATTTACCAACCAGTTATTCTGTGACTGTTATTATCACTCACATCACAGTAGTGCCACCACATGTGGTGCTTTTGTTTCATTTCACATTCCTACAATTTCCAGGGCACGTTTTTTCTTATGCCCCTCAAAACCCATATAGTCTTTAAAACAAAATGAATCTTAAAGAACTTCTGTCAGTGAAAATTCAAAAGAATTTATGGAAACTGAAAACAGGTTGAAGCGCGTAGCAGACCCACCGCTGTAATCATTCACCCACAAGAATTCTAAGAGAAAGATATTGCAACCAGCATTTCTGTGACATGGTTGTATATATTTTCCATTTGTGCAATCTAAATCAAATCCCTATTATGTCACTCTCTCGTTCATCCTATTTAGACATAGAGGCATCTCGGCACATCGTGAAAATTTATACCACTGGCTCTTTTATACCACTGGCTCTTTTATACCACTGGCTCTTTTATACCACTGGCTCTTTTATACCACTGGCTCTTTTATACCACTGGCTCTTTTATACCACTGGCTCTTTTATACCACTGGCTCTTTTATACCACTGGCTCTTTTATACCACTGGCTCTTTTATACCACTGGCTCTTTTATACCACTGGCTCTTTTATACCACTGGCTCTTTTATACCACTGGCTCTTTTATACCACTGGCTCTTTTAGCCAATTCTCGACGTTCATTGGGACAAGTCTAATAAAATAAATAATTCTCATTCATTATTTATGTACTTATCTTTGTACTAGGTGTTAGTACATACCTAAGAAGTGAGATGATGTTAGTAATGTTTGATATTCAAAACGCAGATGCAAAAAATATTAATTTAACATTCAGATAAGTGTTAATTCTTAGGTGAACAGAACTAGCTGAGGTAAAGGGACTTGCCTATATACGTCTCCCTGTCCTTGGATCTTACCTAGCAATAATTGTGGAGTTGAGCTTCAGCCGCTATAACCTGTCCCTTTAATATTCTATTTATAAATGCTAAATTATAGGTATGTCCATCTATGTCCTCTTTTTCTGGTTCCTATTACATACTGAAGATCAATGGTTCAGAGAACCGACACGTTGATAAATTAGACACATGTGCAACTCTTAGGTATCTTTATTGAGGAAACGTTTCGCCACACAGTGGCTTCATCAGTCCATACAAAGGAGAATCTTGAAGAACAGGAGGAGAATGAGGTAATCAGTCCCTCAACCTTGAGTCGATGTGGTCAGTCCATCAATCCTGAATAGAATACGGCATAAGTGCGGAGAAGAAGCTTATAAACCGTAGGCAGGAGAGGTGCAGCAGTCGTAGGTGGTGTCACATTTGTTCAATGTGGAAGTAGGTCGTGCCCAAGGGTTAGGCAAGCGAAGAATTCCCAGGTATTAAGATCCCAAGAAGTTGCAGTGTCTGACAGGATTGTAGGTGAGTAGTTCAGAGAACCGACACGTTGATAAATTAAACACCTATTACATAAAATAATCTGTCTGCCTAGTCACTATTCTTGATTATCTTTAATGATTATATACCTTTTATTCACATTATTTTCAGTTCAGATCCTTTAGTCTTTTCTCAGAAAACCCAGATTCAATTTTCATGTCTCTTAAACTTGCATATGAAGCAAATGTTATTGAATTTGTCTTTGGAGACAGGTTGGGCATGATGTTTTTTTTTTTTTTTTGTATCCTTCTCATCAGTTTGTTGTCATCTGCAAACAATATGAAACGTATTTCTTTCCACAGTAGAAAGTTAACAAACCTTAATAATCACGTTCCACACATCTATTATTGCGTTCTGGTTTCCAAGTGCTTTATTATTTATTAAATATGCATCTGCGTGCGTGTTCAGTAAAACTATTTAAGCATATAAGAAACCGCTCGCCTTCCCACTCCCTCTTAAGGCATCTTTTTATACTTTAAATCACTTTTAGT
>NC_069410.1:45481880-45489629 GCF_026875155.1 Cherax quadricarinatus
AAGTATTAAAAACCATTTGTCCCCATTCCCTCCTATCAAACACGCTCACGCATGCCCGCTGGAAGTCCAAGCCCTTCGCACACAAAACCACCTTTACCCCCTCCCTCCAACCTTTCCTAGGCCGACCCCTACCCCGCCTTCCTTCCACAACAGACTGATACACTCTTGAAGTCATTCTGTTTCGCTCCATTCTCTCTGCATGTCCGAACCACCTCAACAACCCTTCCTCAGCCCTCTGGACAACAGTTTTGGTAATCCCGCACCTCCTCCAAACTTACAAACTACGAATTCTCTGCATTATATTCACACCACTCATTGCCCTCAGACATGACATCTCCACTGCCTCCAGCCTTCTCCTCGCTGCAACATTCATCACCCATGCTTCACACCCATATAAGAGCGTTGGCAAAACTATACTCTCATACATTCCCCTCTTTGTCTCCAAGGGCAAAGTTCTTTGTCTCCACAGACTCCTAAGTGCACCACTCACCCTTTTCCCCTCATCAATTCTATGATTCATCTCATCTTTCATAGACCCATCCGCTGACACGTCCACTCCCAAATATCTGAATACATTCACCTCATCCATATTTTTTCCCTCCAATCTGATATCCAATCTTTCATCACCTAATCTTTTTGTTATCCTCATAACCTTACTCTTTCCTGTATTCACTTTTAATTTTCTTCTTTTGCATACCCTATCAAATTCATCCACCAACCTCTGCAACTTCTCTTCAGAATCTCCCAAGAGCACAGTGTCATCAGCAAAGAGCAACTGTGACAACTCCCACTTTATGTGTGATTCTTTATCTTTTAACTCCACGCCTCTTGCCAAGACCCTCGCATTTACTTCTCCTACAGCCCCATCTAAAAATATATTAAACAACAACGGTGACATCACACATTCTTGTCTAAGGCCTACTTTTTCCTGGGAAATAATCTCCCTCTTTCCTATATACTCTAACTTGAGCCTCACTGTCCTCGTAAAAACTCTTCACTGCTTTCAGTAACCTACCTCCTACACCATACACCTGCAACATCTGCCACATTGCCCCCCTATCCTCCCTGTCATACGAATTTTGCAAATCCATAAATGCCACAAAAACCTTTTTAACCTTATCTAAATACTGTTCACTTATATGTTTCACTGTAAACACCTGGTCCACACACCCCCTGCCTTTCCTAAAGCCTCCTTGTTCACCTGCTATCCTATTATCCGTCTTACTCTTAATTCTTTCAATAATAACTCTACAATACACTTTATCAGGTATACTCAACAGACTTATCCCCCTATAGTTTTTGCACTCTCTTTTGTCCTCTTTGCCTTTATACAAAGGAACTATGCATGCTCTCTGCCAATCCCTAGGTACCTTGCCCTCTTCCATACATTTATTCAATAATAGCACCAACCACTCCAAAACTATATCCCCACCTGCTTTTAACATTTCTATCTTCATCCCATCAATCCCGGCTGCCTTACCCTTTTCGTTTTACCTGCTGCCTAAATGAACATTAAAATGCCTCACGACCTTCCCCCACACTCACAATTGGCTCTTCCTCACTCTTACAAGATGTTATTCCTCCTTGCCCTATACACGAAATCACAGCTTCCCTATCTTCATCAACATTTAACAATTCCTCAAAATATTCCTTCCATCTTCCCAATACCCCTAACTCTCCATTTAATAACTCTCCTCTCCTAGTTTTAACTGACAAATCCATTTGTTCTCTAGGCTTCCTTAACTTGTTAATCTCACTCCAAAACTTTTTCTTATTTTCAACACAATTTGTTGATAACATCTCACCCACTCTCTCATTTGCTCTCTTTTTTACATTGCTTCACCACTCTCTTAACCACTCTCTTTTTCTCCATATGCTTTTCCCTAGTTAAATCACTTCTACTTTTTAAAAACTTCTCATATGCTAACTTTTTCTCCCCTACTACTCTCTTTACATCATCATTCCACCAATCGCTCCTCTTCCCTCCCGCACCCACTTTCCTGTAACCACAAACTTCTGCTGAACACTCTAACACTACATTTTAAAACCTACCCCATACCTCTTCGACCCCATTGCCAATAGCAGTTTATATCTTACCCTAACTGCCTCCTCTTTTAGTTTATAAACCTTCACACCTCTCTCTTCCCTGATGCTTCTATTCTCCTTCTTTCCCATCTGCCGTTTACTCTCAGTGTAGCTACAACTAAAAAGTGATCTGATATATATGTGGCCCCTCTATAAACATGTACATCCTGAAGTCTACTCAACAGTCTTTTATGTACCAATACATAATTCAGCAAACTACTGTCATTTCGCCCTACATCATATCTTGTATACTAATTTATCCTTATTTTCTCAAAATATGTATTACCTATAACTAAACCCCTTTCTATACAAAGTTCAATCAAAGGGCTTCCATTATCATTTACACCTGGCACCACAAACTTACCTACCACACCCTCTCTAAAAGTTTCTCCTACTTGAGCATTGAAGTCCCCTACCACAATTACTCTCTCACTTGGTTCAAAGGTTCCTATACATTCACTTAACATCTCCCAAAATCTCTCTCTCTCCTCTACTCCTCTCTTTTCCAGGTGCATACACGCTTATTATGACCCACTTTTCGCATCCAACCTTTACTTTAATCCACATAATCCTTGAATTTACACATTCATATTCTCTTTTTCTCCTTCCATAACTGTCTGTCTATATATATATATATGTATATATAAAATATATAATATATATATATAATATATATATATATATATATATATATATATATAAATATATAATATATATATATATATTTATTATTATATATATATATGTATATATATAATATATATATATAAATATATATATATATATATATATATATATATATATATATATATATATATAATATATATATATACATATATATAATATGCAATAAGATCACAGTAAACAGGTGATTTCAAAATATCAAAACAACCACTCTGAAAGAATAGAGAAATTCCAAGCGCTTTCGTGACTACTCACATTATCAAGGAACTATGAAAGTGAAGCATCCAAGGAAGTATAAAGGGGCGGCCAGCACCTCTTATAAAAATCCCAAAAGGGTTAAACAGTGACGCGGGGGCGACCAACTTGGACAGTCCTTTGCAAAACCACCCCCAAGCTATTTTTTTGCCCATGTATTTTTAAAATTTCTCCCCAAAAATTTCTATTAATTTATAAATGGATCTAATTTATATAAACCAAAGGGAAATATTCATATTATTGTCAAAACTGCTTTTTAAAAAACAAGATTAAATTATTTTCCTGTCGACCATGGACTTGCTTGATCTCTTTCTCAACTTTTGAAAATCAATTGGATGGTTAAAATCTTTACATGAAAAAATAAGCATTGGAAATTTTGCAGTTCTAATGCTATTTTTATTTGTTTTAATTTAGTTCGAATTTTTACCAGTTGACCTAATAAATTTTACGAAAAATTTTACAAGAATCTTATAACACACCCCCTCCATTTTGGGGGGAATCTTAATAAAAAAGTTTTTTAAGTATCAAAGATTTTTGAATACAATTTTAATTTAAAAAGTTTTAAGAAGGAAAAAGGGGATATCAAAAATTTTCATGGTAAGGGAAAAACCAACATATTTTTAGTTAAAAAAGGGCTGGTTCCCTTTTTTGGATTTAAAAAGTGTTCCTAGCAATTTTTAAAAGATTTATCAATTACATTTTTTGGGGGATTTTAAACATTACCTATTTCAAAAATTTTGGGATATTTCCTCATCTATGAACCAGGACTACAAATTCGTAAACTCTCAAAACATTGATGAAAAACGACAGTTTGACTCTATTTTGATGCGAGGAAAATAATAGGGGACATGGAACATTATTTGGTTTTCTGTAAATTTAAATTTAAATTATTTTTTCCCTTAATAAAAAAAAATTTTAGAAAAGGCAAGAGTTTATTTTCTTAAAACTCGACGTAAAGTTTTATAAATGGGCTAACTTTTAAAATTTCCAAAAAAATGGTGTAAACACATTTTTGGGGCATAAGCACAAATACATCAAATATCTGAACCATTTAGCCTTTTAGGGGGGTTTGGGGTTAAAAACCCTTTGTTTAAAAAATTTTCCATGATAGTTACTAAAACAGGTGAAAGAGGTTTTTTCCCTTGCCATACCAAACTTCTGATAAAAAACTTTCATTAAATAAAAATTTGCATCAACAATCAGTTTAATAATTTAAAATGAAGTAGGAACGGAAATGGTAAATCATAGTTAACGATTTTCAGAAAAGAAATTAATAAATCTCAACAGAATTTTTGAAACAAGAAGAACTCAAAAACAAACCCATTTTAAAAATCATTTAAGTCGGGCCCGGATTTAATTTATCAACCAAGTTTATTTTTTTTTTAAATTAAAGTTAGAAATTTTGCCAACAATAGGGCTCAAAATATCGACAAGCCATTTGGGAAATTTATATGAAACTGCCTATGGAGTAAAAATTTGGGTCTGATGGATTCCCTGGTTGTGTGTTTTTATTAGCATAATTAAGGTAAAGATGGATTAGGGGGGAAGAAAATTGTTTGACTAATTACTTCCCTTTTCAGTAAAAGTTTTATAGTTTTATTAAAATTTGCTGTTAACGGTTTCTGGGGGTTTTTTCCTAATTTAAAATAGGTTTCAGTATCACTAAATATTTTCATTTTTTCTGGTAACTTTTCTTTCATTTAAATATTGCATTTATTTTGTCTGCTTTGAAAAGGCGAAATTTTTTAGTTATTAAGTGTATCATAAGATTTAAAAGAACTTTGGGGGCAATTGGGGAAAATGTTTGGTTTTAACATAGAGCGTATACCATTCCTTTACAAAAATTTAAATTTTATCGGGGGGTAAATCAGAAAATTTTTTATAGTTTCAAAAGGCTTTTGAATTTTACATTATTAATTTTTTTTTAAGTTTCAAATTGGCAAAACCAGAGCAGGGGAGTTTTTATTTTGTCTAAAATTTCATCTATAAGTTAAATTTCAAAATTGTTATTTGCATGCTTTGTCCAATCACTATTTTTAAATTTAAAAAGTTAATTTTTTTTGTGTTTGCTCTTGATTCAATACAAATTCTTCTAGTTTATTATAGCAAGATCCAACTACTGTGTTTCCATTTTGATGAATGGCCCGATTAAAAAGTTTTTTTGTTCCCCAATATTTTGAATGCTTCCTTCCTGTATTTTGTTATTCAATATTTTTGAAGAATAATTCTATTAAATCATCAAAAGGACGATCTCTCATTATTGCTCCATAGGGGCAGTTTTATATAAATTTTCCAAATGGCTTGTCGATATTTTTGGGCCCCAAATTTTGGCAAAATTTTTAACTTAATGTTAAAAACACATAGATTGGTTTTTATAAATTAAACTCCTTGACTGACTTAAATGATTTTAACATGGGTTGTTTTTGATGTTACTTCCTTGTTTACGAAAGTTCCTGTTATGATTTTTAATTTCTTATTTAAGAACTCGTTTACTATGAAATTTCCTTTTTCCATTCCCACTATCATTAAAATTTTAAAATTTGCATTTTTTATGCAAAATTTGATTTAAAGAAAGTTTTACATCAGAAGTTTGGTATGGGAATGGGAAAACCTCTTTCACCCGTTTTTATAACCTAACATGGGGAATTTTTTGAAACAAGTTTTTTAACACAACCCCCTAATAGAGCAAAAAGTTCAATTGTTATGATATTTTTGTGTCTTACCCCAAAAAGTAGATATACCCATTTTCTTGGGGAAAATTAAAAAGCTTTGCCCCTTTATAAACTTTTCTGTAGTTTGAAAAATAACTCATTGCCTTTCTAGATGTTTTTAATTATTAAGGGAAAAAAGAATTCAAATTTAAAAATTTACGAAAACCTACAAATAACTGTTCCATTCCATATTATTTCCCCGCATCAAGAAGAGTCAAACTGTCTGTTTTCCCCCATCAAGTTTTTTAGAGCTTTTGAATTTAGTCCCGGGTTTATAATAGGGAAAAACCCAAAATTATGAATAGGTAAGATTTAAAATACCCAAAAAATGTAATTGATAAAACTTTTAAAATTTTAAACACTTTTTTTAATCCCAAAAAAGGGCAACCACCTTTTTCAATAAAAAAAATTTGGTTTTTTCCCCACCATGAAAACTTGGTTTTATATGCCTTTTCTTCTTAAGACTTTTAATATTAAATTTTTTATTCAAAAATCTTGATCAGTAAAAAAAAATTTTTTATTAAGAATTCCCCCCCAAAAGCTGATGGATGTGTCTTAAATTCCTTTAAAATTTGGAAAAAGTTTATTAGGCAAAGGAAAAAATCCGAACTAAGATTAAAAAAAACATAAATATAGCTTTTAAACTGACAAATTCCAATGCTCTATTATTTCATGTAAAAATTTTTAACCACCCAAATTTGTTTTCAAAAATTTGGAGAAAGTAGTATCAAGCAATCCAGGGTCGACGGGAATTAATGAATTTTTGTTTCATAAAAAGCAGTTTTGACAATAATAGAATATTTTTTTTGGTTTAAAAAAAAGATCCATTTAATTAATAGAATTTGGGTAGAATTTAATAATACACGGGGACAAATAAATAGTTTGGGGTGAGTTTTGAAAGGTTCCAAGGGGGCTGCCGCGCGTCACGTTTTAACCGTTGTGGGACTGAAATGAGGTGCTGGCCGACCCTTTTATATGTTTCCTTGGATGCTTCCTTCATAGTTCCTAGAAAAGTGGTATCACGAAAGCGTTTGGGAATTTCTCTATTCTTTCAGATGGTTTTTTGATATATAATAAATAAAATATAAAAAATTTAAAAATAAAAAAAATAAAAAAAAAAAAAAAAATGGGAAACCCGGGAGGACTACCGCCTCCCAATGAGTTAAAAAAACCCCGTAATTGTTTTACTAAAGGTAGGATTGCGGTTTTTTGTTTTCTCAAAATATCAAGATTACAGGTGTCTTACTATTCTACTTACACTTGGGTCACACAAATAAACATGTCACGGTATTTATATACACTCACTGATTTTTTCTTTGTTTTTGCTTATTTTGTTCTTATTACTTTTTTTCCTTTTATATCCATGGGGAAAGGAAATAAAATCTTTCTCCGAGCCATGCGTGTTTAAAAAATCAACTAAAATGCCGTGAACAATGGGCAGAACCCCTTTTTCCCGTAATAATTAAAAGAAATAAAAAAGAAGAAAATTGTTTTAAATGGGAATTTTGAATTTGTGGATGTTTTGCAAATGATAAGAAAGAATATTTGGATGTTATGAAAGAGAAGAAGTTGGGTTCCTGGCTTTAAATGAAACAAAAACTGAAGGGGGGGGGGAGAGTTTCAGCGGAGAGGAATGAAAGGGATATGCAGGGGTTTCAAAAAAATTAGACTAAAGAAGGGGTACAAAAATGTCGAAGATAAACTACGGGAGGGAAAAAGAGAATATAAATGAATTAATTCAAAAGGGTTTTTGGGGTAAAATAAAGGTTGTGTGAGAAGTGGTTATTGAAACGTATATGCACCCGGGGGAAAGAGAGGTATAGAGGAGGAGAGAAATTTTGGGGAAATTTTTTAGTGAAGCGAGGGGGGTTTTTGAACCAAGTGTAGAGTGCTTGTTTTTGGGGATTTTAAGGCTAAAAATGGGGAAAATGTTGTGGAGGGGAGTATAGGTAAATTTTGGGGGCAAGGGGATTTGAAATGGGGGGCCTTTTAAATTTAGCTATGGTTGGGGGAA
>NC_069410.1:45490129-45518844 GCF_026875155.1 Cherax quadricarinatus
ATGTATGGAACAGGTGGTAGGTTTTTAAAAGGGCGCGGGGGTTTTTGGGAAAATAGTGGGGCTCGGGGTACAGGTATAAAGGAAAGAGAGAATTATTTTCCATTAAAAGTAGGCCTAGGCGGGATGTACATGGTTGATTAACCTAATAATTGAGTAGTAAAAAAGTGAATGATAAGGGTGGGGAGAGGTGCGATATTAAAAGATAAGAATTTAATACAAAAAGTGAAAGTTGTCATGGATGCTTTTTGCCGACAAACCCCTTTTTTTGGGGGGATGTAAGTCTAGAGAGAGGATGCGAAGGTTGGCTGATAAATTTGGAAGGAAATGTATAAGAAGAGCAAGCAAACGAGTAAGAAAAAAATTGGGTTTACTGAAAACGGATATAAGGCTGGAAGGAGTATGCTGGAAAAAATATATTTAAATATCTGAGTAGATCGTCAACGGGACGGATCACAAAAGAAGAGGTGAACTATAGAATTTACGAGGGGCAAAAGGTGCGTCGTTCACCGAAGCATCTATGGAGACAACCTTATCCACAGAG
This sequence comes from Cherax quadricarinatus, assembly GCF_026875155.1. Taxonomy (NCBI): domain Eukaryota; kingdom Metazoa; phylum Arthropoda; class Malacostraca; order Decapoda; family Parastacidae; genus Cherax; species Cherax quadricarinatus. The sequence continues at coordinate 45,490,671 of NC_069410.1, forward strand.
GCAAAAGGAGGCAAAAGTAGGAGAATTCCTTGCTTTGAATTTTTGAGGTCTGGGGATTCCAAAAGTGTTATTCAAAGGGCGGAGGAAGGGTAGTTGAGGTAGTGTGTACATTAGAGAGGGAAGAGCAAAATAGGATGACCGTGAGAGCATACAAATCTGGGGTACAGGAAGAATTGGAGGGAAGGGGTAAGGAGGTTCTGAGTGATAAGGGCTTAGACATCCAACAGGCTTGAGTTAGGAGTTAAGGCAAGCGATTTTTATTGACGTACTGTTGGACTGTGAACAAGGCAGCATTTATAAAAGAGTTCAGGGAAACCGGCCCTAAAATCCTGGAAGAGTGAAGTATAGCGCTTGCTCTCTGAAACGATGAGTACAAATGTTACAGTTCGGAGTGTTATTGGAAACGTGATTACCATATTGTTATTTACTTCATTTTGCGTCATCTTACAAACTGTCAATAGACATGGAACTGTAATATGTGAGGATTAAACTAATCGAATTCAGCTTATATGCTTAGTATCTTCTGTACCCACACATTAAATTCATAATCTGTAATTTAACAGGTGACACAGATACAAGTGTATATTTATTGAAAAAAAAATTAGCTGATATGTATTACAAAAGCAGCTAATTTAATTTACGAAAACTAATAAAAATAAAACTAATTACATCATGAAAAGACTACCAATGAACCCTGATACAAAATTATATACTAACCTGAAATGAAATACCCCAGGAAACGAAGCTCTAAGCAATGCGGAAAAATGAATGAGAATAAGTTCATGCTGAAGAGAAATATAAATCGATCAATTTACCCGTCATGTCTCGTATTCGTAAAACAGAAACACCAGCCTGAATGCAATTTTTTTTCAACAAGCTTCCATGCCCACACTTATTAAGAGGTAGTACCTCCCTGAGTGGTTGTTGTTACTAAGTCAGGCGTAATGTCCTGGCATACTGTAGTTTCTAATAAGTTCAACCTCCCTCTGAGAATGCCATGTTCTATCTGATCGAGCGTGTAGGTGTGAGGCCCAAGAGGTAGGCGTTGGTGGGTCCAGAAGTTCTCTACACCAGAGTGGAGGGGGGAAAGTGTCTTGAGATGACACAGGCTGTCCACCGTCAAGGCGTTGTACACATCTTGGACACGAGCAGTAAGGAAACTGTTTGCTGTATTCCACTAAATGTCTAGCATTATCTTCTACCTTCCAAAATACAACTTTTCTTTCATCATCTTGTTCTCTTACAATTCGGTTTATTTTTTAGATTTAATGATCATAATTGACAAATTTCAAACAATATTTTTAGAAAAGCCGTCAGTAATTTTTTAAGTTTATTTTATTGGGACTAACATGATGGAAATGTAGGCAACTAATATTCTTGACTGTGTGTTTGAGAATTTTTATATGTGTTGTCTTGAGTTTATTTAAAAAACATTTGACAAGACAAAGAAACCATTGTGTGAAACCAATATACTCTCAGTCCCTACAACTTACTGGTATTACCAAGATAAGGAACATTGACGTTGGTGATGCTGTCACTCCTAAGCCTTCCCGTTAATGCTCATTAGAGCATTCCCAAAACACGGGCTTGATTTTTGAACACTTCGAAGTAGCTGAAAACATGTTAGAGAAAAGGGGGAAACTAGAGACGTCATCTGTACATTAAATCTCTCTCTTTATGTGTACTGCTCTTCAGAAACAGAGACCACCGACAAATTCGGCATTGCAGGTTTGGCTTGAATTCATACACCAGTAGGTTCCTCAGGAACAGTCCCGGTTTCCTGTCTCAGCTGAAAAGAAATGTTTGAGAGGATCAGACACCAGTCTCAATTTTTGACGTAATATTGTAAGTGTAAACGCGTGCAATGGTTTGAGAATGAGGGCTGAGTTATTGAAGCGTTTTGTCAATTCCATCTGGGGTCTTCTGACCCAAAGGGATCCACAAGCTATCTGTGCTAGTCATTTGGTTTCACTCAAACGTTGCACGTCTTTATAATTATATGTAACCTGTGTGCTGCTTCGACCGGTCCATGAACAGAATATCAATAATTTCCAACAATAGGCGCAGAGAGCCTACGGTTATATAAGTATTGTCAGCGTCTTTCAAGTTTCCAACACTTGCGATGACAAGTTACTTAACTTGTGTTCGGTATTAAAGTGTTCCACCCGAAACAGTTATTTACAATATTAACAAATTACCCAAAAAAGAGAAAGTTTGAAACACTCAATTGAAATAGCAAATTACTAAGTTAATTGTGGTTAATTAACTTGTAGGTAAAAGCTAAAACTTTTTTAAACTCTTTAAGTTAGGTCACTGAGAGGAAATAACACTACCACACAAACACACCTACACACCAGCCACAATAATGGAGCCAACTAAAAAGATTTAACATCAAAGTGAACATACAAAATTTAACGAAAGTTCGATATGTACTGAGAGTTAACTGGCAAACCAATATTTTTTTAAAAATATATTTATTTACTATTTAGATAAAACTGGTAACAAATATTCCATAATAATAATAAACAACAATATGATAATAATAATATATTTCTAAAGTACATGTACAAGGTATCAGTCTAACTGACGTCAATGACACACTATTATACAGAAAGCCGCTTGTTATGCTGAGCAGTTCGGGCAAATTAGGTCATTTTTGTCCCAGGATGCGACCCACACTAGTCGACTAACTCCAGGTACCTACTGTGGGTGAACATAGACAACCGGTGTAAGGAAACCGTCCGATGTTTGCACTCCTTCGCCGGGAATCGAACCCGGACCCTCACTGTGTGAGCTTTAGCCAGAGTAATGTGATCCACTTTTCTCAGGCAATGGGAGTATTTTGAGAGACAGATCAAATAATCTGCTTATCGATGTTGGCGAGAATTCATTATATATAATACACCATAGGCAGCCCAGGACACAACAATAAAAGTGGCATATGAATTTTATGGTGGCTCGTGGCTGGTGGCTAAAGATGTCGCTTCACACAGCGAGGGTCTGGGGTTCGATTCTCAGTGAGGGTAGAAACATTGGGAGTGTTTCTTTACACGGGTTGCCTATGTTCACCTATCAGTAAAATGGGTACCGGTGTGTAGTGGACTGGTGTGGGTCGCATCCTGGGACAAAACTGACCTAATTTACCCGGAAGGCTTAGCATAACAAAACATAACTTGTAGTAAATAAAGATATTATACTATTATTATTATTGTTATTGTTATTATTATTAATTATATTATTATTACTAAAACAGTTAAGAATCCACTGCAAAGCCATTACCAAGTTAAGTCTGAAATGGAATTCTTGGTAAAACTAGACATATACTGTACAGCATAATTATGTAAAATCACCATCACCGCCTCACCAACAGTGATATAACACAAGTCCAGAAGTTAGACGGAACCGAATAGTGTGTGGCAACGAGAGAGAGAGAGAGAGAGAGAGAGAGAGAGAGAGAGAGAGAGAGAAGAAGAAGAAGAAGAAGAAGAAGAAGAAGAAGAAGAAGAAGAAGAAGAAGAGAAGAAGAAGGAAGAAGAAGAAGAAGAAGAAGAAGGAGACTATCAGAGCGAACAATAACCTGCACCACTTGGTATGAAGTGAACCTCCTGGGGCGAGACAGTCTCCAGACGTTCCTCTGAAGAAATAACCAAACTACCAAGAACGTTGTTCAATTACCAGTATCAACACAATAAGCTGGAAACAATACTACTGAACCACCTGACAGTTTTGAGGTGGGCGGACTGAACCCACCTGACAGTCTTGAGGTGGGCGGACTGCCTGTCACTTACCTCGTACCCGTCACCTTGCAACTATATGCAACATGCAGTTACATAGCAACACACTAATGCCACAAATATAACTATAAATTCTTCATTTATTATGTGGTAACAGTTTAATGACATCAGGTGACATCTTTTATGTGCACAGATTACTACAACTTAATAATTATAATTCTTAAATAATAATAATCATTAATAATAAAAAACTTCAAGCACTAATTTAAAAAGACCTAAAAGCTCTTTAAGTTTTATATTAAACCATGATAGACAATGGATAAAGATCTATCTCACTTGTTGCTCAAACAAGAAATCATTGTTCAGATTTAAGCACTAACTTACTTTAAGTTAGACTCTTTATTATAAATTTTAAGTTAAAAGAACTACTCTTCATATTGCTTTTGTCTTGTATATATTGTACTGTCTATCACGTACTTATGTTAAAGTTCAATCGTGAATGTATACAATATTAAACCGAAGAGATTATGAGAGATAACTTTCCCAGACTGACGGTCAGGGATCTATCCCGGCATGGGTGACACGTTGGGCAGGTTTCTTTGCATCTGCTGCTCCTGTTCACCTAGAAGTAAGTAGGTACCTGGGTGTTAGCCGATTGCTGTGGGTGGCATCTTAGGAGACAAGACTAACCCAAGTTGCCTAAAATGGTCTGTATAACGGGGACTTTCTTTATAGTATGACAGTGTTGTCAGCTACATCTGTAATAGTTGTATCATGTACTTTTAAAAATAAAGATTATTATTTATTATCAAACGGCAATTCCGTATGCGTCGCAGAATGTTGCACGGACACATACAGTAATCTCTAATTCCACTAGACAGTGAAAGCTGTTTCGTACCATGGCAGGATGCATGAAAATTCACAAATTGACTATTGCTTGGATTCTGGCAAACAGCAGTTTCTATGAAGTGCTTTACAGTGAAGTACTTCCTTCCAAACAGATGTAATACGCTTACGTATTACTGCTAGATGATCCAGACTCAGTTTTTGAGTACTTTCAATATTTTCTTCATAAACAATTTACTAACCCCTTTCTCTAATGTCATCAACATCTTTCATCACTTAATAAATGCATAATAGTCAAAATAAATCTAAAAAAATAGGTAAATTCATATACTATAGCTTATACAGCCTCAGTATTAGTGTTTCTTGCTGCAGTCTTTCTACATGACCAAACCATCTCACCACACCTCTTCCCTTGCCTTATGCCATTCATAACACCACAACTTTAATATCAACTTATGCCTTTGATCACGACACAATGTTTAGCATAAATGACAGGTTACCAAATATAGATAGAACAATAAAAGGATACTGATGAAGAAGGCCATCCTTTGGTTGTTGTTAAGCTTAGATACGTCCACGTCCTGTAGTCTGCTGGCCAAGACACCGTACTGCCTGTGAGGGTAACCCAGGTTGTAAATTTGTAAATGGTGGTTCCTCTCCTAGCCTCACTGTAGAGTGTATTATTGTACTCTCACTATATTGTTCAGTGTACTATATACATTAATTACGTTTTTTAAGCTGGCAGATTCGAAATTTTTGTCTGGCTGCCTGCACTGCTAAACTGTTTGTTCGCTTGTTTTCCTGTTGGGATGCCAGGCAAGCCAAGGAGTATCTTATCTGGCACTGTAGTGCTGCTTCACTCTTTCCTGGTAGATCAAGGCAACACCTCTCTTTTCCACTTTTTCTGGAGAACGCTGTTTTCCTCTGCTCCTCTCATGTAAACTCATATTTTTTTCGTAATGTACAAGTTAATGAACCAAAACATACATCTTGCACTCTGCAGCTCTATTGACAGTCCCTTATTTATAATTAGTGATTTTTTTACATTTTCTGAGGTTCTCTCCCCCGGAACATTCGCTGTGGTTCAGGTCCCGAGTCTAACTCTAGACCTAACTTGTTCTGACTGTCGTCTACGCACTGTCGTAGTCGGGGCTTGGAAGCTACTGAACTCAGATTCGTAATTGTCCCCAGTTAGGGTTGTTGTCGTGTCTCCTCCTCCCTTGCCTGACCCTGTGCTGCTTATGGCTGCTGTGTGTACTTTGCTGTTTGGCAACCTGGTTCCTTTACTGCTCAAGCAAGTTGTGCTTATTTTGGGGGGACTTGTTCTATGCTTAGTCTTGCCAAGTACATTACACACTCATTATTTATTATATCATTCCTGAGTACAATAAGTCCAGTAACATTACTAGATGGTACATTTTATCATTAAAAGTATACAGTAGTATCATACAGTATTCTGTTAAAATCACTTTTGATAAATTGTAGAGAGTTGTTGAATACCATAATTAATAAGTTACCTAAGTTATGCACCTGGTGGTATGTAGGAGACTAATTCCAGCATCATTAAATTTATCTGTAAATATTAACTCTAGAAAACCTTTTGTTTAATTAAAATTCTCAAACTTTTATTTGTTGGTAATTATTTACCCAGTTGCAATCCTTTATGCTAAGCCACCAAAATCATTTTAACAGTCTCAGTGGGTACAGGACAACTTGGCCAAAATAATCACTAACAACAACTGTTAAGAACCAGTAGGAGACTAGATGCTAGTGGGGGATGGATCAATACCTTCTAGTTTTTTCTTTTAAATTTAGTAATATATACAGGAAAAGGAGTTACTAGCCTCTTGCTCCCAGCGTTTTAGTCGCTTCTCTCTGATAAATATCTATGCTAATATTGTAACAGAATTTGAATTATGGAAACTTGTTAAGAATACAGGTATTATGAGGAAGGAAACTTGCTGGGGCCGCCAACAGTAGTAATGTCAGAAATAAAAAGAGCTGGACCCACCAGCTATGTAAGGAGGAAAACAATGGGGCAAAATCACTAAGAAAAGGGGGGTTAGGGCATCATTAATTTAGAAAACGAAAACCTGTCATGCCATCAGTTTTATAAGTAGGGGAAACGTGGTGGGGCCATAGCATTAAAAGGAAAAGTGTTGGGGACACCAGTATAAGGTAAACGTGGTAGGAGCCAGAAGGATTATGAGAAGTGAAAAAGCGTTTTAGCCACAGCAAAGGAAAAAAATGCGATTGAAAATGGCAGCATGATAAGCATGATAACGTGTTAGAGTCTCGAGCAATGTATGGAGGAAAGTGTGTTGGGGTTAACAGCATTATAAGGAGGGAAATATTTCTTGACCATAAGCAATGTAAGGAAGAAAACATGTCAAGCCGACCAGCAGTGTTGGGGCCACCAGCTGTATGTAGAGGGAAAAAAGTGTTGGAGCCAGCGGCATTATAAAGAAGGAAATTTGTTATGGCCTCCAGCATTATAAGGAAGGAAAAGTGTTGGGGACCACCAGCCGTGTAAGAATTTAAGCAGCCTGGGTGTCTGGAAGCAGCCTGAGTATCTGGAAGAAGCCTGGGTGTCAGGAAGCAGCCTGGCTGTCAAAAGGCAGCCTGGGTATCAGGAAGCAGCTTGGGTGTCAAGAATGATTCAGATGGAGCAGAGTTTTTGAGAGTTGAAAGCCTCATACCAGAGAGGACACCAGCCTTGACACCACCTGTTATGGCCTCAAGCATCATAACGAAGAAAATGTGTTGGGCAGAAGAGCATTATATAGAAGGAAACGTGATGGAACCTGCAGCACTTTCATGAAGGAAACACACAGGGGACACGATATTTATAATTAAATCAGCAGCATTAAAAGTACAGGAACGTGCTGGGACCTCAAGTTTTAAAAAGAAAAAAAACCATGTTGGAGCTACCAGCATAATAAGCAAGGTAACCTAGTTGGCCCACCAGCATTAAAAGAGTGATACTTTTTTGTTGTTACCAGCATTATCAGGAACGGTTATGCGGACACTAGCAATAATACCAGGGAAATGTGCTAGGTTCGCCAGCAATATAGGGAATTGGAAAGGGAAACCTGTTACAAGGATTAGATTAGATTTTGCCACCGAAGTGGCTAGTTTATTGTGCACCCCATATCCATCCTGTGGACGGTAGCGCGAGAGCATATGGATACACAAAAGGCTAGGAACTAGGCCCCAAAGGGTTAACAGGAATACATATGGATTTATATCTACATATCTATAGTTCACTTATCTGTTACAAGCAAATTTAGGAAATTTGCTTAGTATATCTGGTATCTTATTTTCATTAATAAGATATCTTGACATGTCACATAGGTTATTATACTGTCTGTCTCTGTATTCCTCAATAAGTGGACAATTAAGAACATAGTGTTCAAGAGAATGACCATATGCCTGATCACATAATTTACATTTAGTTTGATCATCATCTGTGTGTCTCCCAAACTGCCAGAAGTACTTGTAACCAAGCCTAAGCCTGGCCACTACAACATCAGTCAGTCTGTTCACATTGCAAGTTGTTCCATAAACATACTTATCTACGTTCATGTTATCATAGTGGGTTATAGATCTACTCAGGCTTCTAACTGCATTCCTATAACAATCATTTCATTATTTACTTCTCTCCTAATATTATTCCTAATGCTAGACACAGTTATACCAAAGTTATATTCTACATTCTCCTTCTCGATACTCTTCTTGGCTAACATATCAACTGTTACAAGGGAAACTACGTTATAAGGAGGAAAACAAGGCTTGATAGAACATTATTAATCAACTCAGACCAACGGTGATGCTAGCCGTTACGAAGGTGGCTGGAGATTACACCAAGTCTGAGAATGAAATACCTCTATATGAAACTAGGAGGTCATGTACCGCTGACCGCCCAGCAGAGTCTACAAACTCATTGCCCTGAACATCAACATGACCAGAAATCCAGGAGAAAAAAGATTTCTTTGTTTTTCCTAGAAATGCGGCACAGCAAAAAAATGTATACGAAGAACTAGGGAATGAGGTGAATTGAATTTTTTGATAGCTTGCAAAGCACTAGAGGAGTCTGAAACTACCTCGAATGTTGAGGTAGGCCTGGACGCAATACGTATAATCGCTTTGTGAATGGCATACAGTTTTAGCAGTAAAAATGCTAGCCGAGTCTAATAAATAACCTCGCAACACTGTCTGGGAACACTGCTGCAAACCCGACACGATCAAGAAGATTTAGAACCATCAGTGTCAATTGCAACGACATGAAAATGAGATCGGAAATGGTGAAGAACAGACTCGAACTGTCAGAACCTCCCAGGGTGAAAGAGAAGCCAGGAGCGAGTGAAAAAAAAAAAAGTAAACAGGAGTAGCAAACAAATAATAGACCTCTACTAACGTCCGTTACCTTCCTGTATGTAGAAGGATCGTGAAGGTCATGAGAGCAGCCGGAGGCAATAGGCATCACGCCGACCGGTCAAAGATGGAACATTACCCTCTGCACATAGGTTTTCGACAGGGAAGTTATGTAAAGTACCTAGACATAAACGTAATCCCTGATGATAATGGGATAAAGTTTAGAAAGAGTTGCAGGAAAGGCTGCAAACTACATCTGGTCTCCATAATCTAGTTTCGATAAAATTATGGCTGAATGAGGTCGAAGGAGAATTCTACGATCCCCCCCCCCTTCCCAAAAAAGATGAGCGAGGATTTTAAGGAGGTTCAGCCGGCTATGGTAATTTGCTTCCAGGGATGTAATGCGATGTTTCCAGGACAGCCGTCGATCAAACAGAAGACTGAGAAATCTGACCGTATCATGTTAAGGGATCTGGGACTCGTACAGGTAAAGTGGAGTATTAAAGACAACCAAACGTCTTGTAAAAGAAATCCGATGCGTTTTACTGCCAGAAAATTTAAACTCGTGAGTAGTGGCCCAATGGGAAACATGTTTGACAGCATTCTGGAGAGAGGCTGCTGCTAGATGTCAGTTAGCACATGGACAAGCTGTAGCAGTCATCAACATAAAGTGATGATAAAATATTAGATGGGAGAACAGAGGCCAGATCATTAATATCTAACAGAAAAAGAGTGGTGCTAGGTACACATCCCTGAGGGACACCTTCAGCTTTGTTATAGTCAGGGGAAAAGCAGATTAACCCGGACACGGAAATGCCTCTCAGACAAGTAGTTTTTAAGGAAAACTGCCAGATTGCCCCAGAGGCCTAAGGAATGAATTTGGGCTAAGATGTTATCTCCAAGTAGTATCATACGCTTTTCAAAATTATAAAAGACTGCGATAACCTAGTGGCTACTAGCACAGGCATTACGAACATAGGTATCTTACCAGAGTAAGGGGTCGATAGTGGAGCGGCCTTTACGAAAGCCAAATTGATGAGTGGAAAGACTATAGTCTCTCTAAATACCGCACCAAACGTCTATTTACTAGACGTTCCATCAACTTGCAAACTGTACTGGTATGAGCAATTCGTCAATAGTGGAAGGCCTTATGGCCCGAAGTACCTGGTTTAGCAAAGGGAAGAACCAAGGCAGTTTTCCATGGACGGGGAAGAACCCCCTGGGACCAAACAAGATTAAAAAGACATAAAAGGACTATGAGGGCTGACGGATGTAAATGCTGGAGCGTACTAATATAAATGCCATCAGGTCCAGCTGCTGACGACCGGCAAGTGGAAAGTGTTGACTCAAGGTATGGAAGCGTAAAAGGCAGGTTATAAGACTTCTCTGCTTGAAAAAAGTGTAAGGGCTGCAGCTCTCTCGAAGACTTCGAGGAAAGAAATGAAAGAAATGAGGGGGGGTTAGATGGAGCCTCTGACTGGAGCATATCTGCCACTCAGTTTCTGTACTTTTTTCCAAACTGCACTCAAATGGTTTTTGCTTAATGGATAAAGAGTCAAGTAACCTCACTCACACGCTTAAAATCAAGGAGCCGCTCAGTGGTCCTACTGTAACGATATCGGCCCCCACGCAGCAAGTTTCAAATGCACTGCATGAGCACAAGTGGGAGACCATTAAGGCATGCGTTTCTGAGAGTACATACTCGAGGTCTGAAGGACTGCATGTGAAGCCGAGGTCAAAAATAGTTGTAATAGCTCATTAGGGGAGGACAAAGAAGAAGGTTCCTCAGTTTAAAAGCGGTTTGATGCTAGTAAATGGCCCAGTTCGCCTGAATATTAAACAGGCCCCCAAATTATTTCATACCTGGCAGCAACTTAGGCCACTGAGATGAATAACACTACCACACTGACAGGCCTGCACGCCAGCCACAATAATGGAGCTAATTAAAAGATTTAACATCAAAGTGAACAGGCAAAGTTAACGAAAGTTCAGTAAGTTTTGTCTAGATAAAACTGGTTACAAATATTCCATAACTGTACTGTCAATGAAAACCTAGAAAGGAAGTAAGTGTCGTGTCGGTCTTTTCAGGGAAGGGCGAGAAATAATGATGGTGTTATCCGTGGCCGTTTAAGTGTGGGGGACCAGTGGTCCGTCCGAGATGGGCAGGCAAGCTGAAAATCGTCACCCTGTATTGGAAAACGCCAGAAGCATGGTCAAAGAAGTGCAGAAGTAGGATGTATCAAAAGAGTCAGGTATAATCACGGTACCAGAGGCAGGCAACGAAATGTTACCTGCAGAAGGCACCAGGAACAGAGAGAGGTCCGAAGAATGGTCTAATAACGAGGCAGGGTCATGAGAGGGCGCTACAAGGAAAGGGGTCCGGGAGGAGGAATTTCATCGGCATGGGGTTCCATGGTAAGGTTTCTTCTTATTCGAAAAAAGGAGTATGTGGAGGGGTAGCACTAGGAGGAATGAAAGGGACCATATACCTCCCTCGGCATTAAGAGGGCCCTCAGAGCTGCTGGTAGTGCAGATGCAGCATGAAACCCTTGCCCCATCCTACCCTTCAAGCTGGTAAACCGGCGATCCAGGATAGCAACCTCACATCCGCCGAGCCACCTCGGCAGACAAAAGAGAGGGCAGTCAGAAGCCCACCACAAGGTATACCTCCTTCGGCTACCACCACCTGGAACCGACAGGTAGCCTCCAGAGAAACACCTGTCACCTGAAGGACACCCTAAGCCACCCCTGGGACTCCATAGGGGGATTGGGACATCCCTAGATGATCCAGATTCCACGGCAAAATGCCACCGCCAAGGACCTCAATGGAATAGGACAGACAACGACACCCTTTTCCCCAACGTAGGAGCTAGAAATTTTCGAGGGGAGGACCCCAAAGGCCAAAAGCAGAAAAGGAAGGAGAGGGGGGGATGAGGAAAGGAGAGGAGAGGAAAGGGAGTAATGGGAGTATTTACGTTCGGTCAGAGGAAGAAGACCGAAATATTCAGTTCCTCAGACCAAAAGCCTCTTCGCCATGTCAAGGAGCCCCCTTTGAAGAGGAGAATGAAACTTGGAGCATTACAAGTAAAGATACGTCTTGGAGTCACCAGTATTATAAGGAGGAAAAACGTCATGGACCCACCAGAAGAGTAAAAAGAAAAGTGTGTCAGGAAAACATTAATAGGGAAGCCTGTTTGGGAAATCGTGTTGGGGTCAACAGCAGCTAAAGGAATAACAAGAGATAAGGCCATCAGCACTATAAGGAGAGGGGAAGAGAGTTCAGATTCCAGCAGTATAGGAAGGGGATGCCGGTTGGGCTCACCAGCATTATAAGGGGGATAACGTCCAGAAAGCAGGGTCACAATACTCTTCTAAGAGGTCATATGGTTAATTAAGTCCCTCACGGAGGCTCTAGCCTCCACGGTTCACACTTTAATAAAAAGTGATATGACTCAGGTTAATAAAAGCTTTATATTTACTTGTTGGTTATTTAAACAGATTGAAAAAGAATGCAAACTGTGTCTTATAGGGAGGACGCTCCTCTGTTGTTCCCTCAGGAACGTGCTCGCATCACTTGAAGGCCTGTATATACCAGTGGTGCCGAGGTCTATAGTGCTACACACTGCAAAGTCAAAGAGGAGAAGATCAGGAAAAGTGGCGGAACATCTAGAAAGGAACGAATTTATAAATGACAACCAACATGGTTTCAGGCAAGGAAAATCCTGTGTCACAAACCTAATGGAGTTTTACAACAAGGTGACGGAAGTAAGACGACAGGGATAAGGGTGGTTAGATTGCATTTTCTTGGACTGCAGGAAGGCTTTCGACACAGTTCCACGCAGAGACTAGTGCAGAAGTTGGATGATCAGGCAGGTATAACAGGAAAGGCACTGCCATGGATCGAAGATTACCTGACGAGCGGGGTTCCACAGGTGTCAGTCTTAGGACCTATGCTGTTTCTGATATATGTGAATGACATGACGGAAGGGACAGATTCAGAAGTGTCCCTGTTTATTGACGATGTGAAGCTAATAAGGAGAATTCAATCAGATGAGGATCAGACAGGACTACAAAGAGATCTGGACAGGTTGCAAGCCTGGTCCAGCAACTGGCATCTGGAGTTTAACCCCACCAAGTGCAAAGTCATGAAGATCGGGAAAGGTGAAGAAGACTGCAGACAGAGTACAGGCTAGGGGGCCAAAGACTGCAAACCTCTTGGGGTGAATATAATACAGAGCACATGTGAGGTGGACATCAACCAAATAAGTGCTGCAGCATATGGGCGCCTGGCAAACCTAAGAATAAAGTTCCGACACCTCAATAAGGAATCGTTCAAGACTCCATACACCATGTACGTCAGACTCATATTGGAGTATACAGCACCAGTTTGGAACCCACAGCTGATCAAGCACTTCAAGAAATTAGAGAAAGTGCAAAGGTTTGCAACAACCTTAGCCGGAGCTAAGGGGCATGTCCTACGAGGAGAGGCTATGGAAAATTGATCTGACGACACTGGAGGACAGGAGGGATAGGGAAAAACATGATAGCGACATATGAAATAGTGAAAGGAATTAACAAGGTGGAAAGGGACAGGATGTTTCAGAGATGGGACACAGTAACAAGGGATGACAGTTGGAAGTTGAAGATTCAGACGAGTCACAAGGATGTTAGGAAATATTTCTTCAAACATAGAGTTATCAGGAAGTGGAATAGTTTGGAGAGATGTAATGGAGGGAGGATCCATACATAGCTTTAAGAAGAGGTATGATGAAACTCATCGAGCAGGGAGAAAAAGGATCTAGTAACGACAAGGGAAGAGGCTGGGCCAGGAGCTATGAATCGACCCCTGCAACTAAAATTAGGAGAGTGCACATGTTTAGTATGAAAGGACATTATTCAATTTCTGACATTACGACGGTGTTTGTCAAACGCTCGGAGATCACTCTGGCTGTTATACTACTCGAAGTCAGTCATCAACAGTCTAGCACTGCACAAATTTGTGAGTATGCCATGTATTTGTGTATATTTCATATTGTGTTCGTCTATCTTGTCTACTGTCTACTACTCTCTTTTTTCCCTCTACTGAGCGCCCAGACCCTCCATCCAGGAAACTTGCACATAACCAAACCGAGTACAGCACAACACTACACCAACTCCAGGAACTCTCCTCCTAGCACGCTTAATCCTTTTCATATACCAAATTTCAAGACCTTAACGTGCCTCAACACCACACACACACAGCACACTGACCCAACCCAGCATCCAGAGTCCACAAATCCCCGTCCCTGTCCTACTCTGTCGACCACAAAACCTGCCTTATAACCTCTGCCGTACAAGCCTCCTTGACAATGGTTAATGGATACAAGACTGACTTTGCTGACACATTTAATACCATACTCACTGCCAACACAGAGTTGGGGAAACACTATAAAAGGGAAACGTGTTAAATCACCCAGCAGTGCAAGAATTGAAACGTGGAGGGACCACCAGCATTAGAAGGATGGAAACGTGTTAGAGTCACTAGCGGTGAGAGTAGAGAAATTTGATGGGGCCAGGGAAATGTGTTAGGACGTCCAGCATTACAAGAAAAGAAACATGTTGAGGGCCACATTCAGTGTAAGGGGGAAAAAATATTGCTGCCGACAGTATCATAAGGAGTGAAAGGATTGTGGTCAACACAGTGTAAAGGGGGGAAATGTGTTGATGCCATCAGCATTAAAAGAAGGGAAATGTGCTGGTAACTTCAGCTGTAAAAGAGTGTAAACCTGTTCCTGCAACAGCAATGTAAGGAGGAGAGAAATCGTGTTGGTGCCACCAACATTTTAAGGATGGAAACGTGCTTTGGCACAGTTGGTAGCGCACTCAGCTCTCACACTGAGGTCCGTAGTTCGATCCCCGGTGCGGGTGGACATATTCGGGCGTGTTTCCTTAAAGGCACCTGCTGTCCCTTTTCACCTAGCAATAAATGGTACCCAGGTTTTAGCTGACTGGTGTGGGTCGCATCCTGGGGACAGAATTAACCTAATTTGCCCGAAATGCTCTGTATAACAAGGGGATATCTATATAGTAATATAAACAAACCACACTGCTGGTGGGGCTTGAACTCGCGGCAAGTGAGTCGTAAAACTCTAGGCCAGCGCTTAAGTATAGTAGTATGTCATTATAAGGGGAAAGGTATCGGGACCACATGCATTATAAGGAAAAGGAAACGTGATTGCGCTACAAGCATTGTGAGGAGAAACGCATGATGCCACCAGCATTAGGAGAGAAACGTGTTGGGACGACCAGCATTAAAGAAACGTGTCAATACTTGAGGTGCAGGGGTAAAACAAGCTGGTTCCTCGGGGTGCACAACCTAAACAATTTGAGAAATGCCACATTAAAACAATGGAGATAATATCACCTGTAATCCTGCGAGAGCCTAAATGCCAAGTAGTCAACAGTGCCAGCCACCTCGTTCAGGAACTCTCCGGTCATCCTATGGAGACAGCAAAGCCTGTAATGATACTTTACCAATGATAGACATGTAAGCAGCACTCCGGAGAAGCTATTCAGTCGAACAATTTACTGTTAAAAAATAGAGAATGATAGAGAAAGTATGTTTGCAAAATTCATCTAGACACTACCTCAACATGGAGGTCTGAAGAAGCTTGGAGAGTGAGAGAGCATCGGCGTCCATGGCGTCCTTCAAACCGGGATCCTGCTTCAGGTTCAGTACCTTCATTGACGCACACGATGCCAAGTCTGAGGACGTCGTCATCCTAACCTCAGACTGTGGTCTTTCAAGTTGTCGTCTCAAACCTTGTATCGTCCTCTCTAAAACCTAGCGTTCTTCTAGCCTGGAAAGAGAGAGACGGTGGGAACAAGATGCTGCTACTTATATATATTGGTTTAACTGATGACTTACTTCTCATGCACTGCGTCTCTCGCTTGTATTGCGTCAGGTGTGTTAATCTGACAATGAAACCTGTCCTCTAGTTAGTGTTCAGTTTCTTTTGAACTGCCGATTGTTTGGTTTTACCCACTTCGAATCTCACCACCTGTGATTTTTTTTTCGGATATACAAGGTTAGGTTAGGTTAACGTATAATAACATATACTTACGTACGACTGGTATAACCTTGGTAACTGATACCAACAAATTTCTTTAAAAAGAAACGTGAACAAACATTAGGACATATTAGAAAACGTTTTGGTTGTATGTGTTAGAAGTTATAAAGGTCCAAGGACCGAAACTTTTTTTTATTACATATGTCCTTGTGCTTGCTTCCGTACGATTACTCGACAGTAACGAAATAAAATACAGACGGCTAATATCTGGCAACGCAAGACAGGCGATTCCATTTCAGAGCACATTTTCCACTTCTATTAACCCCTCCCCCCACTGCGCTGGTACTTTCACACAATAATGAGGGGGAAAGGAAAGCCACCGAATGAGATGAAGTACTTAGCATGAAATTGCCAGGGGATGGAGAGCGAATTAATGCTCAGGAGAAGATGAGGCAATCTTAAAAGCAAACTGATGCTGTAGTTCAACCAAGGATGCAGAGAAGAAAAACTAGAAATCCAAGAGTGAGAAAAATCTAAAGAATGCGAGGCCTGGTGATGGGCCGGCCGCGGGGGCTTTGACTCCCGAACAATCTCCAGGTATTACTTCCTCCAGGACACAAGAAAACGGAGAAGTCATCAAAAGAGCCAATAACGAATTCACTTTGGTGAGAGTTTGAATAATAATTTGAATATAACAGCCACCAAAGCCAAATCACTACCTCTCCAAGCAGAAGACTATGGAAACAGACCACGTAATAACACCGAAGTACAGGAGCTCAAAAAAAATGGAAGTCGGAGAAAAGGTGTTATCAATGGAAAATGGGCAACACCAGAGAGTCGAATAGAATGGGTGCACTGATGGGTATAGACACCATTCACACAACATGGGAAAAGATAAAGGAACTTTTGAGTGAGCTAGATACTTCCAAAAGAATTGGGATCGGTACAGTAGTGCCACCATAGATTCTGCGAGAGGAAGCAGAAAAATATTTGATCTGTTAAATAAACTGTACAAGTCAGTGAGTACTGAACAGTTTTCCAGAGATTGCGAAAGATAGCGATTGAAATTTAAATATTTAAAAAAATAGACAGAAGATGCGTTAAACTATAGGTCTATAATGGAAAAAATAATCTGAAGAATAATGAAGCACTTAGAGAAGTGATTTAAAAACAACGAACACTCGTGTAAATGTATTAATCCTGTCTCAAAAATCTTCTGGATTTCTACGATAAAGTAACAGAAATGAGGCAGGAGAGAGTGACACGTGACAAACATGATCAGACTGCAGAAAACTGACACTGACATGCAAAAGAAAAAAAACTTGTTAAGCGGGAAGGAATAACAACAGATGCACTACAGTGGCTCAAAGAGTACATAACAGGAGGACAGAGTGACTCCGTAACAAATATGGTTCCTCAATGATCAGTATTGGGACCGATACTGTTTCTGGTATTTGAGAATGACGTACCAGAAGACAGTCTGATGCAACATTTCTCCTCACTTACATGAAATTACTGGAGAGAAAAAAAATAGCGAGGACTAGGAGAGGCTACTAATAGACTCAAACAAGCTTAAAGATATGTCTGATAAGTGTCTACTGTAAGTTAACCTAGCAAATGAAAGGTTATGGAAATCTGGAAACTGATAAGTCTGGAAACTGAATATGGACTAGGAAAACAGGTTGTAGACTGTAGGGGGTGAGCATGGTACCGATCATATAGCCATTGTGAATATGTGACTGGCGAACCCAAGATTAGCTTTCAGGAATTTCAGCAGAGTGTCATTAAAGACCGAATAAGAACATCTTTGAATATTCAACACCAGTAAAGATGTCACTCCTGATAAAATATATCAAGAAACTGGTAAGGTTCACAAGACTAATCCTGGAACTAAAGAAATAAACTACTGGGAGGGATTAAAGGAACATGACAACATTAAAGGACAGAATATCTAGTTGAGATATGATATCGATATATACAATAGTCAGAGAAATTAATGAAGTGAATTTGAGGAAATATACTCCTCTTGAGGTGAAAAATGGGTACTCGATAGTATTATTTGAAGTTAAAAGCACAGATTAGTCAGAGAGGTATCAGCCTTAAGGTGGTCAGGTAGTGGGATGACCGGATGAAGAATTAATGATGATGGTGCCAAACACAACTTTAAGAATAATTATGACAGGGCCCGCGAGACAGCATACAGCAGGTTAAAAAGCAGGCCAGGAACTGAAACTAGACTCGTGCAGCCACAGTAAAAACAAGTGTGTATAAGTTACCCAATACCACCCAACACACATACACTACTACCTACACACAAACTACCACACTGCTTAACCAACACGTACTGGTACTTTCATACAATACCCTCTCCTCACACTGGTACTTTCCCACAATACCTTCCCCTTACACAGACTGGTATCTTTACATGGTATCTTCCACAATGTTACCTTCACACAATGTATTCACACAATACCTTCACGTTGGTACCTTGACACAATACCTTCCCTCACAATGGTACCTCGACGCAATACTTTCCGTCACACTAGTACTCCACACAATACCTCCCTCGCACTGATACCTCCACACAATACCTTCCCTCATACTAGTACCTTCAGACAATACCTTCCCTCACATTAGTACCTCGGCACAATACCTTCCCTCATACTAGTACCTTCAGACAATACCTTCCCTCACATTAGTACCTCGGCACAATAACTTCCCTCACACTAGTACCTCCACACAATACCTTCCCTCACACCAGTACCTCCACACAATACCATCTCTCACACTAGTACCTCCACACAATACCTTCCCTCACACTAGTACCTCCACACAATACCATCTCTCACACTAGTACCTCCACACAATACCTTCCCCCACACTAGTACCTCCACACAATACCTTCCCTCACACTAGTACCTCCACACAATACATTATCCCAACACTGCAACGTTAGCACATTACTCCCCCCCCCTTCCTTCACACTGCTACATTCGTGGGTTTTTCCACACTGGTTAAGGTCAAGAGTCATGAGGCTTAAGTTCATTTGGTCGCCTTTAATCTATTAAACTCCGACGATCAGATTTCTGCTCTCAATATCTTTTACGCGGAGAACCTTTGTCATACCTGCAAAATGCCTTTGTAACATTCCCAGAGAACATTTGTGATACTGTTTTTTGTTGCACTTTACAAGAAATCTTTGTGCTGCTAGCTAAGTGGCATAGTTAAACTGTGTAACAAAGGGGCTACAAAGAACGAGGGGATACGAGGAACATAAAGAATGGACAAGCAACACAACGAGGGAGGAAAATGACAAAAGCAAGACTCTGATATACGAGTCACCAAGTATACAATATCAGCCTGTTATGCTGTCCAGTTCAACCGGATAAATGGATTAAAATAATGCTACAGCAGCCCTGCAGGCAGTTGTGGTCGTGGCATTGTTAGCGCCTCGCAGCACCAACAATGTGTGGGGCAGGATACCAGTGAAGCCTGTGCTTTATTGTGGCATAACCTCTGCTGCAATAAAGCACACTGAACACTGGTGCATGACTTCTGCTGCAATAAAGCACAGTTGCAGCCTGTAGCCTACTTGTCAGCCAAGTTCCAGCCGCATCAGAGAGCTTACTCTACCATTGAAAAAGAAGCCCTCGTGCTGGTACTGGCTTTGGAGCACTTTGATGTTATACGTGGACAAACTTCGCAGGTGGTCACTGTCTACAGTGACCACAATCCTCTAGTATATCTCCAAACCATGAAGAACCACAACACAAGGCTCATGAGATGGACATTAAGACTGCAACTCTATTTTTTTTAAAATTGTACATATTGCCGGCAAAGAAAATATGTTGGCAGACTCTTTATCAAGAGTCTAACAATATTATTTATAATAATTATATATTAGGTTAGGATGTGTTAGGTTACTTGCGTTAACCCCTTTCAAGCTCTTTTTTTTTATCCCCTAGTGTGGGATTTTTTTTTAGTGAGGGGATGCAGGCTACTGTCCGCCTGTGTCTTGGACCTAAGCTAGCCCGACTTGTCTGCTGTCTCGCTCTGAGTTTAGGGTTTGGCATTTTGTCACGAAAAAAAACTGAGCTCTATCAAGAGTTGATGGTTGAGAGGAAATGCGGTCCCATTATTTTGTGCCATGGCGGCACCATTACCACTGGAGGTGGCAGCCTAATCCTGAGCCTTCTCGGGGTGGGGTGTGGCATGCAAAGAGTACGTAACCTTATTCGGTGTCATGTACACACCCTCATTTACAGGCTATCTCCCCCAACCAGCAAACCAGGTAACTGAGGGTTGACGATGGGGCCCCGTTGTTCAACCAGTAACCAGGTTCCAGCCAATAAGAAGATGGTTTTGGCAATCGCAGAGGTTATGTGGGTACCACTCTCCTGTCTGCCCTTGTCATTCCCATTCTAGAGCTGGTTGAAGCACGGTCTGCTCTCTAGTGGCTTCTATTCTGCCTTGCTTACCGTGGAGTGCACTAATACCTATTGCTGTACATAGGTATATAGTGTACATACTTCTGTTCAAATTGGTGAAGGATAATGTGGCATACAAAGAGTACGTAACCTTTATTTGGCACATGTACACACCCTCATTTACAGCTATCTCCCCCAACCAGCGAACCAGGTTGCTAAGAGTTGATGATGGGGCCCCGTCGTTCCAACTAGTGACCAGGTTCTAGCCATAAGAAGATGGTTTTGGCAATTGCAGAGTTATGTGGGTAACACTCTCCTGTCTGCCCTTGTCATTCCCATTCTAGAGCTGGTTGAAGCACGGTCTGCTATCTTGTGGCTTCTATTCTGCCTTGCTTACCGTGGAGTGCACTATACTTATCACTGTACATAGTGTACATATTGCTGTTCTAAATTGGAAGGATAATTTAAGTCTAAACTTTTTCTGCTGTGTTTATTTTGTTCCCGTTACACCCGGGATAACAGGCCATTTGGATTCCTGGGTTGTAATATGGGGGCCTGTCTGGGAGCTGGAGCTGGACTTAGAGAAATGGTTGAGCATAGGGTGAAGCTCGTAGCAGGAACATTGTGCAGCTTGCTGTCTGGCATTGCTTTAAAAATTTTGCGTGTCAGTTGCTTTATGGTCAGCCTTGCTATTGTGTGATCGTTCAACAGCTCGCTACTAGCTTGTTTGGTGTGCTCACTTCACTACGGTCAATCTTATAGAACAGTGTGGATGTCTGGCATTGCTTTACAAATTTTGCGTGTCAGTTGTTACTAGCCTGTTCGGTGTGGAGAATTTTGCAATCTGCTTTGCTTGTATGCGTATTCTGCAATCGTACTGTGCATAGCTAAGCGTGTTCTGCAAATTAACGTGTTACGTTGGGGTATTCTGCAATCGTACTGTGCATAGCGAATAACTTATGCCACCTAGATGAGTCAGACGTCTGGTGTCGGCATATACTTTGCATAACCTACCTAAAATTGTCCTACAGCATTGTTGGCAAATTGCTCGTTCCATTGGCATTAAATACACACGCACTCTCACAGCATGCACAACTGCGTTCACTGATTGCTGACAAACTTATAGAAGAGATGGCACATCGGACTCCTCCCTCTACGGGAGCTAGGGCAAAAACTCCTATGTTCTCGCACGAGGAAGATGATACACCTACGGAGCAAAATGGTCAGTATAGTGCAGCTGGGTTGTCTCAAGGTGAATCAGCGTCGTTGGTACTTGAGCTATCAAAAATCAATCTTGAGCAAACTAGGGAAAAGAGAGCATTCGCAATGGAAGAATTTGATAGAGAAAGAGAAAGGAGGCAGTTTTCGCATTCTGTAAATTTTAGTTTACAAAAAGCAGTACAGCTTGTTCTCCGCTTCAATGAGGCCGAGCCAGAACAATTTTTCGAAAGCTTCGAAAATCAGGCTCGAGCCTTGAGGTGGCCGGAACAGCATTGGGCATCGTTGGTTCATACAGCATTATTGGGTAAGGCACAGGAATTTACGTCAGTATTAAATGACGCTGAATTTTCTGATTATCAAGTAGTGAAGACCACAGTGTTGGGAGCATATACATGTATCCCAGCCAAATATAGAAAGATTTTTAAATTAAGCAGGCGGCAGTTTGGTCAATCCCTAGTGGACTTTGTAAGACAGCAAACCAAAGCTTTTATCAGCTGGTATAAAGCAAGTGGTGTCTCTACCTTTGAGGAGCTGGTACAGCTTATTCTGATTGATAACCTGATGGAGTCTGTGGGACCAGAGGTTCGAGTCTTTCTGCAGGATCGTGACTTAACCACTGCATTGGAGGCAGCCAGGTTGGCTGATACCTTCGAAACTAACTGCTTCTTGTCCGAGCGGTCCCGTCTCTCTTTTCAACAGCCTGGCATGAGCAGAGATCGTCAACCTTGGAGAATGAAGTGCCAGCCGGAGGGAGAACGTCTACGTCAGCCAACTAAGTCACCTGGTGAGCCACGCTTCTCAACATATGATCCACCTGTGGAGAGGCAAACTATTCATGGTGCATCTCGACAACAGTATCCAGAGAGACACCAGCCAGAACGACACGATTTGCAACGTCAGCAGGGAGTAAAGGGCAAGCCTGTCGTCTGCTTCCTCTGTAACAAAGTAGGTCACATCCGTCCCAACTGCCCCCATAAACCCCAACCCATTGAGAAAATCTCTAATATCCCTAGTAACATGTCCCCTAGAGAAGTAGAAGAAGGTATGGCCCCTTATTATTGCAAGAGTCTTATTTCCCTTCAGGAAAACTCAGAAACAACTAAAGTAAAGACCTTTAGAGATACTGGAGCATATTGCTCACTTGTAAGAGAAGGAATATTACCCCTTTCAGAGAATACTTCCTTGAATTCCTCTGTTTTAATTGGAAGCATTGGAGGAGCTATTATTCTGTTACTTTGCATAAAATTTATGCACAGTGCAAATATTACACTGGGTACTTGACTGTAGGTGTCTCAAAAGGATTTCCCATGAAAGATGCCATGTTATTACCGGGTAATAACATTACTACTGTTAGTTCATGTCCGAACCTATAATGAGTAATTCTTCTCCGGTGTTGGCCATAACTCGGGCAACATCCCAAGGGTTGTCTGGAGAGAATGTTGACCTATCCTTGGACGACTCTGATCTCGGAATAGCCACGTTGTTTTATGAGGCACACCGGCCGGAGCCTCGTAAATCAAGTGAACAGACCCCGATCAAGCCTTCCTATTCCCAGGTTGCAGGATTGCCAGATGTCTCTGTTTCCATGCCCGAGGGACTGTCCTTCCAGGAGGAACAACGAAAGGACCCTTCTTTAAAATTCGCTTTTGAGGCAGCCATGGGTAAATCCTCTTTGGGTCATCCGGTCAAGTATGAAGTTAAAAACGATTATTTGATCTGCACTGAGACTGGTAAGGAGATAGAGGGCCGGCAATTGTATGACAGGTTAGTGGTTCCAACCAAGTTCAGACCTCAAATATTACATATAGCTCATAATACTTCATTAGGAGGTCACTTAGGAATTACAAAACCCTTGTATAGAATCACAAAAGAATTTTATTGGCCAAAATTAAAGAAAGATGTGAAGAATCATATTAGGTGTTGCCGAGAATGTCAGCAAGTAGGGAAACCTGGACATTCCATTAAACCTGCACCTCTCCAACCTATACCTGCTGATGGAGAACCTTTTGCAGACTTAATTATAGATTGTGTAGGTCCACTACCTAGTCAAAGTCTGGAAATCAATAATTTATTTACGATTATGGATAAAGTAACCAGATATCCTGAAGAATTCCCATGCGTAGTATAATACTAAAGCTATTCTCAAAGCTTTAACCAAATTCATTTCTTGTTTTGGCATTCCTAAAACTATTCAAAGTGATCAAGGTACTAACTTCACTGCCAAAGCATTTAGGGAAGTATTAACTAGGTTAGGGATAATCCACAACTTATCCACTGCCTATCATCCTCAGTCCCAAGGCGCCTTGGAAAGATTCCATCAGACATTAAAAACAATGATGAGAACTTTTTGCATGCACTTTCCTACAGACTGGGATGAATCACTACCTTTGTTGCTGTTCTCAGTACGAGAGACGGTGCAAGAGTCTACAGGGTATAGTCCGTTTGAGCTGATCTTTGGGCACAATGTACTAGGTCCTCTTCGGGTGCTCAAAGAAGGATGGATGGGAGAAGACGTTAGCTCAACACTCTACAACCCGTCTTCAAGGTTGCAGGTGGCACGTCAGTTAGCCAAGGCTAACTTAAAGACAGCTCAAAGTAAGATGAAACAGAGGTATGACAGAAGTGCACAATTCCGCTCCTTCCATCCAGGAGACAAGGTGATGGTGCAGGAACCTATACCTGGCCACACCTTGAAAGCTATGCAGATTGTAAGTAGATTATCTGATGTAAATTATGTGGTAGCTCCCATTGATAAGACCTCAAAAACTAAAACTTACCACATCAATCAATTAAAGTTTCATCATACACCAGATAAAGTCCCAGTAATGACTCTGTTCCCTACCTCTGAGGACGACTCTGATTCTTTGCACCCAATCTCTGAAATTAATATTAAACTTTCAAATTCTGTCCTCCTCAAGGATCCTAGCCCTTTAATGGAGGGATTATCTGAAAAGCAAGCAACAAATTTAATGGAGCTTCTACAGTCATATCCTAATATTTTTTCGGATGTGCCGAAAAAATGTACGTTAGGTTATCATGACGTAGATGTGGGAAACTCTAAACCAATTAAACTCTCCCCCTACAGAGCTAATCCTGAAAAGCAAAGGCTACTTCAGCAGGAAGTAGAATTTTTGTTAAAGCATGGTTTAGTGGAGGAGTCATCTAGTCCATGGGCTTCACCGTGCATCCTTGTGAAGAAGGCTGATGGAGGGTTTCGTATGTGTACAGACTACCGTAAGGTGAACGAGGTCACAATTACAGATGCTTACCCTCTTCCTCGTCTGGATGACGTAATTGACTTTGTGGGTAAGGCTACTTTTGTGTCCAAGTTAGATCTCCTTAAAGGCTACTATCAGGTACCTTTGATGGATAAGACGAAGGAAATCTCTGCCTTCGTAATTCCAGGTCATTATCAATACACAGTTACCCCCTTCGGAATGAAAAATTCCCCCTCTTCATTCCAGAAACTTATCCATCAGGCTATTAAAGGACTTGAAGGCACGGCAGCGTACCTAGATGATATTGTTGTGGTGTCTGATACTTGGGATCAACACCTACTTAGACTTAAGGCTCTTTTTGAGACCTTCAAGAGTTCCCATTTAACAGTTAATTTATCTAAATCTTCCTTTGGCCAGGCCACTATCACTTTTCTAGGCCATGAAGTAGGTAGTGGTAAAGTTGCACCTAAACTTGCTAAAGTTCTTGCTATTAAAGTTATCCAGTTCCCATGATAGGAAATCTCTTCAACGTTTCCTAGGCATGATAGGATTTTACAGAAGATTCCTGTAAGAATTTCTCAGATATTGTACCCCTCTTACCTCTCTACCAGTCACAAAGTTCCCTTTAATTGGACCTCAGACGTAACACTGCTTTAATAAAGCAAAAAGATTATTGTGTACTGCACCCATTCTCTTGTCTACCAGACTTCTCCAAACCTTTTTCATTACAGATTGATGCTTGGAGTCTGGGGTTGGGCAGTACTATTACAAATTGGGAACGAGAGTTGCAGCCTGTAGCATACTTTTCAGCCAAGTTCAGCCACATCAGAGGGCTTACTCTACCATTGAAAAAGAAGCCCTCGTGCTGGTACCTGGCTTTTGGAGCATTTCGATGTTTATGTGGGCCAGACATCGCAGGTGGTCACAGTCTACAGTGATCACAATCCTCTAGTATATCTCGAAGCCATGAAGAACCACAACACAAGGCTCATGCGCTGGACGCTAAGACTGCAACCATACTCACTCAGAATTAAATATATTGCCGGCAAAGAAAATGTGTTGGTGGACTTCTTATTAGAGTCTAATATTTTTTTATTATTAGGTTTAGGATGTATTTGTGGGTAACCACTTTTCACGCTCTTTTTTTTTTATCCCCTGTGTGGGTTTTTTTTTTTTTTAGTGAGGGGATGCAGGCTACCGTCCGCCTGTATCTTGGACTATGCTAAGCCTGTCTGATGCTGTCTCACTCTAAGTTTAGGGTTTGGCTTTGGTCACGAGAAAAAGCTGAGCTCTATCTAAGAGTTGGATGGTGGAGAGGAAAGGCGGTCCCATTATTTTGTGCCATGGCGGCACGGTTACCACTGGGAGGTGGCAGCCTAATCCTGAGCCTTCTCGGGGTGGGGGTGTGGCATGCAAAGAGTACGTAACCTTTATTCGGCGCATGTACACACCCTCATTTACAGGCTGTCTCCCCCAACCAGCGAACCAGGTTGCTAAGAGTTGATGATGGGGCCCCGTCGTTCAACTAGTGACCAGGTTCTAGCCAATAAGAAGATGGTTTTGGCAATCGCAGAGGTTATGTGGGTACCGCTCTCCTGTTTACCCTTGTCATTCCCATTCTAGAGCTGGTTGAAGCACGGTCTGCTATCTTGTGGCTTCTATTCTGCCTTGCTTACCGTGGAGTGCACTATACTTATCACTGTACATAGTGTACATATTGCTGTTCTAAATTGGTGAAGGATAATATAAGTCTAAACTTTTTCTGCTGTGTTTATTTTGCTCCCATTACACCCGAGATAACAGGCCATTTGGATTCCTGGGTTGTAATAGATAATATAAGTCAAAAGTTTTTCTGTGTTTATTTTGCTCCCTTTACACCCAGGATAACAGGCCATTTGAAATCCTGGGTTGTAATAAGCACACTGAACACTGGTGCATGGCCTCTGCCGCAATAAAGTACACAGAACACTGGTGCATGACATCTGCTGCAATAAAGCAAAGTGAACACTGGTGCATGACATTTGCTGCAATAAAGCACACTGAACACTGGTGCATGACATCTGCTGCAATAAAGCACACTGAACACTGGTGTATAACCTCTGCTGCAATAGAGCACACTGAACACTGGTCCATAACCTCTGCTGCAGTAAAACACACTGAACACTGGTATATAACCTCTACATAAAACACACTGAACACATTTAGGTGAGTGCATTAGCATCCATGGTCAAGCATCAGATACTTTTAATAAAAACCGAGTGAATTATATTAAATCAAGTTCTAAACCTGAAAGGGTCATCCAGCTCTGTGGGAAGGGATGTACAAATGTAGAAATGTGCGAATGTTAAGAGTGAGCGAGAGGTAGGGGCGTTTATATTGAGGAGTTAAAAAAAAAAAAGAAAGGACTCTCAGTCGGCGATTTTCAAAAAAAAAAATATGTAAAAATTATGTCATGCCAAGGAAAACTCTCTCTGATTTTAGAATTGAAATAAGGAATGAATGAGTGAAATTTGATTATTATTTAAGGAGATATGAAGGTCTGAAGATGACATTGGTGGTCGTATTATAGGAACACAAGTGCTTGCCCGTCAAAGTTGCCGTTCTAATATATTTTTGCGAAGTTTACTAGTTTGTTCTGATCATTGTTTATGGGTGATATGTTTTAAACCTATATTCTTCACATAGTTCATTAATATTGTTCAGTTACACTAAACAGACACAAACACAAATGCAAACATATGTAAACAAATGTAAATGGATTTCACTGGCTCCAACAATGCCCTGCACACAACACGAAGTTTTTATATACCGTTCACACACAGCATAAATCTGTTTTTTTTTCTGATGTAGCTTTAACCAGGTCAACTTGGGCCATTTTTGAGGTCCCTAGAATTTTGGGCACAATTTATATCACCGGAATTTTCCCATTTGAAATAAATTGATCATACCTGGAGATGATTATTGAGATGATTAATGGGTAACTTAAATCTGTATACCTGGAGAGGGTTTCGGGAATCAGCGCCCCCGCGGCTCGGTCTGAGACCAAGCCTCGTGGTGGATTAGGATCTGATCTACCAGGCTGTTACTGCTGGCCGCACGTAAACTGACGTACTAACCACAGCCCGTGAATGAACTGCGTGTCCAATATATAAGCGAGAATGTGGTTTCCAAACCCGACAAAGGTAGGATGGAAGAGGATAGCCAGAATCCTCAACATGGTTTGATAGAAAAGAATTTGTAGTCCAGTGTAGACCAACGTTGTTACCAGCGGTTCAAAAGTAGTGAAAGAATACTGAAAAAAAATA
>NC_069410.1:45519344-45547054 GCF_026875155.1 Cherax quadricarinatus
CACCCACCACACACTCACAACCACACACCCCAAAACCCCCCACCTCCACTATCACACCCCCCCACTACAACGCCCACCACACACAAAAATTGCCACATATTTCCATCCCAAAACCATTTCACTCCCAAAACCACACACACCACAAACATCACACACACACACACCACACTGCCACATTTTTTCCACTAGCACACACCCTTTATCACGCACTTCCACTACCACACACCCTATATCCACATGTTCATTACCACACCCCACTACCACACCTCCTATACACACAGTTCTTTTACCACACACCCACTACCACATACTTCACTACCCCTCACAATCCACTACCACAAACTCTACACCACACACTGCACTACCACACACTCCACTACCAAACACTTCACTACCATACACTCTCCAATACCACAAACTACACTTCCACAAACTCCACTTTCTACACACTCATCTATCTCACACTCCATTATCACACACTCCACTACCACATCACTTCACTACCCCACATACTCCACTGCTACAAACTCCACTAACACACTTTCCGCTACCACACACTCCTGTAACAGACACTATCCAAAAACTACACTCACTGCAATTCCCCACATTCACTACCAACACACACCCCACTATCAAAAATTCCACTACACACACTCACACAACACCTCCACTACCACACATCCACAACCACACATTCCACTTCCACAACTCCACTACAAACACCCCACAAACCAACACACCTTTAAATCAAAACCTCTACTATACACAAATAACCGGCACATAAAAGACAGAAGCTTACGACGACTTTCGTCGACTTGGACCATTAAACAAAGTCACACTAACAAGAGGAGCAGGACGCTATATATAGGCAGAAGAGGTGGAGGTAGTAGTATGTAGTAATATAGAAAGTAGCGTAGAGTCGTAAGCTTCTGTCTGTTATTGCGGGTTATTTGTGTATCGTTCCAATCACGGTAATTGTGCCTTTTTGTTATTATTTAAACCTCTAACCACACAGATCACTATCACAACTCTCCAAGACCACAAACCCACTCTACACCACATCTCCAAAAAAACTCCATCCCCCCCCTCCCCCACTACCCACACTCACTACCCCACATACTCCACTCCACAAACTCCACACCACCAACGTTGCACTAGCACTCTCCCTAACACACACAATCCGCTACCACACACTCCACTTTCATTACTTCGCTACCAAACACCCCCACTATCAAAAGCTCCACTACCACCCCCACTGACTTCCACACCTTCACTACCGCACACACCCCACTATAAAAAAATTCCACACCCCCTTTCCCCCACTCCCCAACACTCCACTCCACACTCTCTCACCACACACTCCCTTTTTACACCTCCATTACCCACACCAAACACACACACTTTACTACCTCACCCTTTCACTAACACACACTCCACTACCACACACACCACTACCACACACTCCACTACCACACACTGCACTACCACACACTCTCACTATCACACAACTCCACTACCACACACTCCTCTATCACACATGTCCTTACCACACATTCCACTCCCACACACTTCACAAACCACACACTCCAAAACACACAACTCCACTACCAAAACACTCCTCTATCAAAACTTGTCCATTACCACGGGTTCCACTACCACACACTTCACTACCCCCACACTCCACTCCCGCACACTCCACTACCACACACTCCACTACCATACACACCACTACTACTTAACTCCAATACCACACACTCCAAACCACACACTTCGACCACACACTTTTCTACCACAAAACCCACATACCACACACTCCACTACCACACACACCCACTACCAAACACTCCACTACCACTTTCTTCTCTCCCACACACCCCAAACCACCACACACTCCACTTCACCCCCTCCACTGCCACACATTTCACTACCACATGTCCGTTACCACACCACCCCCACTACTACACAATTCAATACCCACACACTCCACAACCACACACTCACTACCTCAGACTTCACTACCACACACTCCACTACCACACACTGCACTACTAAAACACTCACTACCACACACTGCACAAACCACACACCCCTCTGTCCCCGCACCCTTTGCGACACAACTCCACAGCCACACACTGCAAAAACCCCAAACTCCACTACCCCCACACCCCACTCCCACACACCCCACTACCACACACTCCATTACCAACACACTCCTCTATCAAACATGTCCATTACCTCAGATTCCACTACCACACACTTCACTACCGCACACACATTTCCCAACCACACACTCAACTACCTCAAACTCCCACTACCACGAAACTCCACTACCCACACACTCACTGCCACCCCACTCCATTATCACGCACTCCCACTACCACACACCCCAAAATCACACATGTTCATTACCACACACTTCCACTACCACAATACTTCACTACCCCTCACACTCCACTACCACAAACTCTACTACCACACACTCCACAAACCACACACTCCACTCCCACAACTTCACTACCATACACTCTCCAATACCAAAAACTCCACTACCACAAACTCCACTTCTAACACTCCTCTATCACACTCCATTACCACACACTCCATTACCACCACTCCTCTACCACACACTTCACTCCCCCACATACTCCACTGCACAAACCCACTAACCCCTTTCCGCTACCAACAACTCCTCTAACAGCCCTCACTCCACTACCACTCACTGCACTTCCACACACTTCACTACCACACACACCCCCATTATCAAAATTCCATACCACACACTCACCAACACACACTCCACTACAACATTCTCTACCACACACTCCACTACCACATCACTAATCAAACAAAACCCATTACCAAAACCCTTACTACCACACAGTCACTATCATACACTCTCTAATACCACAAACTCTACCACAACTCCACGTCTACACACTCCTCTATCACCACACTCCCAACATTAAAATTTTTTTTTACAAAATTTTAAAATTCCCCAACCCCCCCCAAACCCTTTTTTAAACTTTTTTTTTTTCCCCCCCCCCCCCCTTACCCCCCCCCCCCATTTTCCTCCCCCTCACCCCCACAAACAGCTTGTCAAAAACTAAGAATAGAACAAACGAATTTGTGTGTTTTCTCATCTAAAAGAACTGCTTGACATGTTAAAAAGTTCCAGAAAGAAGCGTAAAAATTATGAGTTTATGAAGGATTAAATGACGTCCAGGTTGTCTTATTAACAAGACAAGACATGAGTAACTCACTCAAGGTCATAAAAACTAACTTGAAATAATAGATAAGAAGATTTCTTGTCTCACCAATAGTAATAACAAAGGAACACTTGAAAATTTGAGGAAATAGTGGAGCTGAAGGAATAATACATTTTCCCTCGAAAGTAGTGTGGGATTACCAATGGAAGATTTTAAAACAGAAGACATTACCGGAAATGGTTAAAAAAAAAATGTGAGAACATTTTCGGAGAAATTTCACCCACGAGCATATAATTTTCTATAGCTACAAACAGGTAATTACGAATAGATACTTACCCCTCCCCTCTCCACACACACAAGTCAGCAGTTTATGAGAGAGGTAACACTGTCGTCCACTACCCAGGTACCTTCCTCGCCCGTATGAGACTGAGGCTTAAAATCTGAATAACAGAAGAGCACAGTGCCTCTTACTAAAATAAAGACACACCACCACAAGTCAAAATGCAAATCCCGAAGAGATCAACGGAGAGAAACACGCTTAGGTGTGGAGGCGGGATCCTGGGAAGATGTAGGGAGCTGGATCAGTAACATGGGTACACAAATGTGTTAGTGACTGTTGGTTAATTGGGTTAAAAGCTGTAAATTACGCCATGGTCATTAGGCTGCGTTCACCTGTTTCTCACCAGTAAGAATACTTGGATACCTTTACTACAAAAGTAAACTTAAGTGAAAATGCAGTGGGAAGATACACACCTCTTGTTGTATATACCTGCTTTTTATTGTATTTACCTGCTTGTATTTATGTATACCGTCCATTAACTAAACTAATACGCATGGTAATTCCGACGCTGTATGACAAAGTTTTAGAAAAAATTTTAAATATTACCAGACCTAACCGTCGATACTGTTTCCTGTGTCAGCCACTTTGTGAAGATAGAGTAATAAATCTTTCTCAATTTTTCTTCTGCAATATGAAAATACGAATTCCTGGTTTTGCTATTGTTGGTCAGCGAAGATATCGTCCTTAGTATTTTTCCTCAAACCTACACAAACACAACCAATTCAAACTCACAGATTTATATAACATAGTGTAACACTGTTATTGTTATCTTTCTAAAACATACACATCACACCCACGCAAACTCACTGTGTAGATAACATTGTAGATAAACACTGAGAGTGTAATCTCTGGTTTCAGGGATTACAGTATTCCTGATTGATTGTGACAGGTACATACAGCATTAATACGTCAATATTCGATAGCATTAAATAATTCATTCCCCAAAACAAACCAAGCAATCATGGGAGTAAAAATTGGAATAATTAATCAAGAACAGTTCGCTTTCTTCAAGACAACCATCTTCTAGTAAAGTACTATAAGCCAACTAGGAGAGTCGCATCAGTTAGTGAAGATTGATACAAAAGGACAGAAGGCTTTTTTATGTTTCAAAGAAATTTTTTCTCAACAGACACCATTCGTGAGAGACGAAGTAAACAAGACAAAAAAAGTAAGAAGGAAAATAATACTCAATATTATAGTTGAAGAGAATTTATTTTTTCTGTTTTGGATGGGAGAGAACAATAAGCTGCAGCACATGGCAATGAGAGAAATACACATCTTGTGAAATTCTTTCAGTGTATATATGGTGAGGGTTTACGTTAATCCTTGTTTGGGGGATTAACGTATCTTGTCTGAGTGAAAAGGTTAATGACCCTAGTGTATCGATACACTCTAAGCTCCATTTAACCAACAAACGACTACATCGAGGTATGAACAGGAGGATAGCAGCATATCTCTCAGTGTTCAGACGCTGAAAGGCGTTCATCGTGAGTGTACTTATTTAACACTGGGAGTAATTATCCTCAGCGTAACGCGCGGAGGCGTAACTTTCCCAATGATATACACTGGAGGGGTGTGTACTTCAGTGTACATCGAGTAAGTTGTTACCTTATTTCCATTTCCATGAGAAAATACAATATCCTCAACTGTGGTGAACAGGTGATTATGAAGTTTAATAGCCCAGCCAACCAACCAACAGTTTGCACAAACAGCTACAAATTGTAGCATATGAGAACAATGCTCTCCACTGTGTGAACGAACGCTACTCACGGCAGACTCAACTAAATTTTATATCTAATAGCCAATACATAACGAACTAATATCGTGTGAATCAAACCTCATATATCGCCCATCCGGAATATTAGCTATTGCTAGGACGATTACGCTGGAGTATCAGGTCATAGATTGTTGGTACACATATGACCCAAGAGCCAGGTCATACCTTCGAGGAATTGAAAGGTATTTGGACAGACACTTGGTACAAACCCGGCCATCAGAATGTGCTTCATTACTCTGGACTGTGTGAGGCCAGCAGTAACATGCCTGGCTGATCAGAAATTGAATGCTGTGGAAGGTCTAAATCCGAGGTCGGTCGAAGGGTTTTCACACCCCTCTGAAATCATCTTTCAGGTAGCAAACAAGTGAGAAAAAAGACGTATATGCGAACGAACTTTATGGAACAGCATTCACTCTTTGTAGAGCTCTGCCAAGTTATGTAACGCTCTGAGTAAAGCTTTTTCAAGTTACCTCTCATTTGCGTAGAATTTGAAAGTCATGTATCGCTAGTGGCAGAATTTATTAAGTCATGTATTCCCTTTGTGCTAGAGCTTTCCCAACCACATCTCGCACTGTGAGAGAGTTATCAGGTCCGATCGCGTTGGCCTTCCATCTAACCTGTTATCGCTTTCTCTGTAGATCTTTATCGTGTACGAAATGAGTATCTTTTCTTCACCCCGTCAAACATACACCATAAAAGGTGTTAACAACAATGGTAGAACATACAACAGTACGTAAATCCGGCCAGAAAATGAGTTGAACTGAAGGTCCGTATCGGTCTTCACAATTAAGAGGCCTTGAGTCACATTTGTTTTATTATCACACTGGTAAAGAAAGTCCTCCATAGGCGTGAGATACGCTGAAAAAAATACATAACACGTACCATAAGTGCTCAACTAAACGTAGGTTAAGTGATTACAGGTAAGTGAATGGAAGTACGCAATAAAGTCTAGGGTGACTTTTTGCCAGATTTAACTATGATTTATTGATTTTGTTATTCTGCTTTCTCACCTATGATATAAGAAATACTTTGTTATAGTATAGTATAGTAGTAGTATAGTAGTAGTAGTATAGTAGTAGTAGTATAATAATAATAATAATAATAATAATAATAATAAATAATAATAATAATAATAATAATAATAAATAATAATAATAAATAAAATTTTTATTAAACTATATTATTAATGAAAGCTTTTTTAATATACTAAATAAAAAAGGGTAATTTTTTGCGTCCAACAAAAGATACAAACTTGTGAGAGACCATAAAATGGAAATTTATTTAAAATTTTGGCAGAAACACACACACAACTATCTCTCTCTCTCTCTCTCTCCTCCTCTCCTCTCTCCCCCTCGTCTCCTCTCTCACCTCGTTCTCTCTCTCCTCTCTCGTCCTCTCCTCTCTCTCTCTTCTCTTCACCTCTCTCTCTCCTCTCCCTCCATCCATCTCTCCTCTCTCTCTTTCTCTTTTCTCTTTTTCTCTTCACGACACACACCAAACTCTCTCTCCCCTCTCTCTCTTTCTCTCTCTCTCTCACTCTCCTCTCCTCCTCTCTCTCTCATCTCTCTCTCTCTCTCACTCTCTCTCCTCTCTGCTCGTCATCACTCACTCTCTCTCTCTCCTCTCTCTCTTCTCCTCAGCTCTCTCTCTCTCTATATAATATTATATATATATATATATATATAAATATATATATATATTATATATATATATATATATATATATATATTCTATAATATAATATATATATATATATATATATCTCTCTTCCTCTCTCCTCTCTCTCACTCACTCCTCTCGCTCTCTCTCTCTCTCTCTTTCTCTCCTCTTTCTTTCCCTTTTTCCTCCCT
This sequence comes from Cherax quadricarinatus, assembly GCF_026875155.1. Taxonomy (NCBI): domain Eukaryota; kingdom Metazoa; phylum Arthropoda; class Malacostraca; order Decapoda; family Parastacidae; genus Cherax; species Cherax quadricarinatus. The sequence continues at coordinate 45,526,518 of NC_069410.1, forward strand.
CTTATTTCTCTTACACACAACAAATCATACGGACTACGTTAGCTTGTAAGAACCGCGAACGTAGTCCCAATATTTAAAATAGGAGAACAGACAGCAAGCGATGAACACAGAACCACGCCACTGACAAGCTACCATGGAAGGCCACAGAGAAAATATCATAAGAGAGAGCTGGAGCTTATAAAAAAGTTGCAGGTACCAAAAAACTGTGCCAACACCACTGGGCACTATCCCGCTATAAACAAACAGCACTCAAGGTATAATTGTTTAGTCTATCGTGAATACTCATTAGCGCTAATGGACGGTGTAGTGATCGACGTACACAGTATTGGTTCAATGTTCATGCATGTTTTCTTAGTGGCATGTCTAGTTCATTGTCACCCACCCCACTCCACAGTGCTTGCAGTAACTCTGTACCCGTGTGCAAGACGACAGTTGACGAATACTTTGAATATTTCAAATATTTTGCAGCATGTCTTTGATATCAAAAGTAAAACATTCTCACAGTAGCCTGGGGCTGGAAGTCCTATCGTCAGTACCTGGTCTGAAAGTTCTATTTCCCCATCATAGCCTGGGTCTTGAAAGCTCTATTCCCAAAGTCTGGTCAGAAAGCTCATTCCCCATTAACCTGGATATAGAGGGCTTTATCCTCAGTAGCTTGAGTCTGGAAAGTTCTATCCTCATTAGCCTGGGTCTAGAACTCTGTCCACATACCTTTGTCCAAAGTTCTATCCTCAGTAGCCTAGGTAAGATGCTCCTATCCAGGGTTTGGAAGTTCTATCCTATAGCCTGGTCTAAGAAGCTCTATCCTGGGTCTGGAAGCTCTATCATCAGTAGACTGGGTGTAAAAGTTGAAGTCCCCCTCAATAGATTGGGTTTCCAAGCTCTGTCCTATTAAAATGGGTCTGGAAGCTCTTCCTCAGTAGCCTGGTCGTAAGTTCTATCCTCAGTAGCCTGGGTCTGGAAGTTCTATCCTCAGTAGCCTGAGTACTAGAACTCTATCCTGGGGGTGGAGCTCTGTCCTCATTAGCCTGATCATGGAATTCTAACCTCATCAGCCTGGGACTTGTGAACTCTATCCCCTCAGTAAAATGGGTCTGGAAGCTCAGTCCTCAGTAGCACAGGTCCAAATTCTATCCTCATTAGCCACAGGTCAAGAACTCTATCATGGGTCCTGGAAGTACTATATCCTCAGTAGCCTAGGTCTGGAAGTTCTAGCTTCAGTAGCTGGGTCTTCAAAGCCTACATTCTCAGTAAGACTGGGTTTGGAATTTCTGTTGTCAGTACCTGGGACCGAAAGCCATTCCTCAAAAAACCTAGTCTGGAGGCTCCATCCCAAGTAGCGCCCCTGTAATCTGGAAGAGTCTGTCTCTTAGCCTGGGTCTGGAAGTTCTAATCCTCGTAGCCTGGGTCTAGGATGCTCTTTCCCTCAGCAAAATTGGTCTGGAAGCTCCTATCCACATAGCTGTGTCCCTGGAACTGTCCTTTGTAAGCCTGGGTCTAGAAGCTCTTTCCTCAGCAAAATGATCCGAAGCCTACTTCGGTACCATGGGTCTGGAAGTTCTGACCTCAGTAGCCTGGGTCTAGAATCTCTTTCCTCAGAAAATGGTCTGGAAGCTCTATTCCTCAGCAGCCTGGGTTTGGAAGCTGCAACCTCAGTAGCCTGGTCTGGAAACTCTGTTCTCAGTAGCTTGGTCTGGAAGATATATCTTCAGTATCCTGTCTGTGGAAGCTCATTCTCAGTAAGCATGGGTGTAGAAGAGCTCTTTTCCTCGCAAGGGGGATGGGTCTGGAAGCTCTATTTCTCAGTATCAAGGGTCTGGAAGTTCTATCCTCAGTAGCCCCGGTTTAGAAAGCCTCTTTCCTCAAGCAAAATGGGTCTGAAGCTCTGTCCTCAGTAGCAGGTCTGGAGGTTCTATCCCAGTAGCCTGGGTTTGGAAGCTGCATCTTCAGCAGCCTGTGGTTGGAAACTCTATTCTCTGTAGCATGGGTCTAGAATTTCTATCCTCAGTAACATGGTCTGGAAGCTCCTCTCCTCACCTATCCTGGGTCTGAATTCTATCCTCAGTAGCCTGGGTCTGGAAGGTCTAATCCTCAATACCCTTGGTCTAAAGGCTCTATCCTCAGTAGCCTGGGTCTAGAAGCTCTATCCACAGTAACCAGCCGTCTGGAAACTTTATCTTCTGTAAGCCTGTTTCTGGAATTCTATCCTCAGCAGCCTGGGTCTGTAAAATCCTATCTCAGTAGCCTGTGTTTGGAAACTCTGTCCTCTTTAGCCTTGGTCTGAAAGCTTTATCCTCAGTAATCTACTCTGGAAGTTCTATCCTCGGTAGCCTGGTCTGGAAGTTCTATCTCAGTAAATCTACTCTGGAAGATCTATCCTCATAGCCTGTCTGAAAGTCTATCCTCGGCTAATCTGGTTTGGAAGTTCCAACTTCAGTTGCCTGGTCTGGAAGCTCTATCCTCAGTAGCCTGCTCTGGAAGCTATATCCTTAGTTGCTTGGTCTGGAAGCTCTATCCTCAGTAGCCTGTCTGGAGTTCTATCCTCAGTAACCTGGTCTGGAAGCTCTATCCTCAGTACCCTCATTCTGGAAGCTCTATCTTTCAGTAGCCTGGTCTGGAGTTCTTAACCCATTAGCCTGGTCTGGACGCTCTATCCTCAGCCTACTTAGGATAGAGCTTTTGGGTGATATGATGGGGGGAAAAATTATTTCCTCATTACCCTATAAACGTGCATCTGTCACCAATTAGAACCTCGGTCCGAGATCGGACTGGGGCCCCGGGGCGTTGACCCATGACCTCACCCTCTCTTTTCCAGGTAGAATAACACTCCAATTTCAACCCTATCCCCCAAAAAATGACCCAACCATCTGTTATAAAGTTTTCGTACTATAAAGGCAAATTTGTAATTAAAATCCATCGAAACAATTTAAAAAAATCATTGGAACTTAATACTATAAATGTTGCAAATGGAACTGTTTCATTAAATGAAATTGGAATTTTTTTAGTGAATACAGAGCAGATTAAGGACCTATTTTCTTTTTTTAAACATATTTTATGTGTTGTTTGAGATATTAATGGGTATGATATTATTATATTATTATTATTAGAGTCGTTAATGAAAGCATTATCTGTATTGACATACAGGATTAAAAGCACCGCGATAGATAGATACCAATATTTGTTAATAGATAATTTAATTTGCTTGGATTTGCGACTTTTTTTTTTTATCGTTTTTATTCGTAACTTGTACCTAGTGAAGAACGTGGCAGAGCAGGCTTTTGCCGGGGACGATGGGTCGCTCTACGTATAGCTTCATCCAAGTGATGAGTTGGTAAAACTTTACAATAATGAGCGAAACGTCGTCGGAGTTTAAAACTTGTTCCTGGATTTTGTCTTTTTCTTCCTGTTTTTGACAGTATTGTGAGAGCTGCGATTCATCGTTGTGGTTGTGTCTCCTTACCAAAGAAGTACACTCACACACACACACACACACACACACACACACCACACACACACACACACACACACACACATACACGCACACACACGCACACACACACACACACACACCACACACACCACACACACAGCACACACAACACACACACACACACACACACACACAACACACACACACACACCAAAACCCACAGTAACCCACACCTCCCCCTCAGGCTCAAACCCCACCTCTCCCTACAGAAACCCACAGCAACCCACACACTGTACCCTCTATCCTCAATCCCCATCGCCACAACCACCTTCCCCACTGTAACCCCCTATAGCACCTCTTCCCCCACCACCCTCAGCACACCTCCCACCCCCACTGAAACACCAGATAGGCCCTCTGTCCCCCACACCCCATCAACCCAGGCCCCACCCCCACACCACCCCCTATATGCCCTCCAGGGCACTCTGCTCCCCTAACCACTCTCACCCAGACCACAGTTATTAAAAGAAGATAAGGTTTGGTATACGAACGGAGATGGAATAACGAATAAATGTGAGGAGTGGCATGAAGGAATCAAGGAGATGTCCCCAGAAATCGTAGCGGTTACAGAAACAAAACTCACTGGGATAATTACATATGCAATCTTCCCACCCCGGATAGACAGATCCTGAGAACGATAGAAGGAGCAGGGGGGGAGGAGGGGTTGCACTACTAATAAAAACCGGTGGGGTTATCAAGAAGTGGAAGGTATGGACGAGACTGGAGAAATGGATTACATAGTAGGTACAGTTCAGTCAGTGGAACACAAGGGGGTTCAATGCAGTTATGTATAACCCACCACAGGAACTAAGGAGGCCAAGAAAGGAATATGATGAAATGAACAGAGCAATGGTGGGCACTCTAGCTGAGGTGGCAAGAAGCAGCTCACTCAAGAGAGCGAAGTTACTGGACATGGGCGACTTTCAATCCCATGAGATTGATTGGGAAAACCTGGAGCCACATGGGGGTCCCGAAACATGGAGATCCAAGATGAAGGATGTGGTTGCTGGCAAATCTCATGCATCAACATGTTGAGGGAATTACCAGAGAGAGAGGGAGGAAGACCCAGCAAGACTGGACCTCGTGTTCACTCACCCTGAGTACTCAGACATTGAGCACATCACATATGAAAGGTGGCCCCTTGGAGCTAGTGACCCACGTTGTTATGAACTTTGAATACATCGTGGAGCTAAAAGGTGGAGAGGGTAAACAGGAAGTAAAAGGAAAAATAGCTAAACTACAAAGGGTGACACACAGAATGAGGATCATTCCTCCATGAGGTCCAGTGGGACAGGAGTTTTAGTGGTAGGAAAATCAGTAATCGAAATGATGACATTGTAACAGCAAAATGCAAGGAGGCAATAGGAAAGGTTTGTTCCCAAGGGTCACAGAAAAATGGGAAGACAGAATCAAGCCCCTTGGTATTACCCGAAGGTGCTGGAGGCCAAAAACTAAATGCTCTAGAGAATGGAAAAAGTACAGAAAGGCAAGGACTCAGGAGAAATAAAGAGATTAGAGTCGACGAGCCAGAAACGAGTAATGGACAGATAAGGAGGGAGGCGCGCAGAGGCAGTATTAAAATGACATAGCATCGAAGTCAAGTCTGATCCGAAACTACTCTATAGCCACATCAGGAGGAAGACAACATCAAAAAAAGGGGACCAGGTAATCAGGCTGAGGCAAGGAAGGTGGGAGCTCACAAGAAAGACCATGAGTATGTGAGGAAGCTCAACATGAGATTCAGAAGTAATTTACAGTGGAGGCTGAAGGACAACGGAAGACAAAACAGTGGCGTACAGCAACAAGGAATATACCAACAAGTGTGGGATGAACTTACACTAACAACTGAGGAGGAGGTGGGAGAAGCTCCTAAGTGAACCTTGAAACCTCAAAGGCGGTGGGACCGGACAAGATCTCACTCCATGGTCCCTTAATAGGGAGCAGGAATACACTAATGCCACTAACCAAAATCAACAACACTTCGCTTGAACTGGCAACACCTGAATATGAAGAAGGCAATGTAGTCCCCCCATCGTTTAAGACGGGAAGACAGAAATGAAGCACTAAATTATCGACCATTGTCACTGACATGTATAGTATGCAAAGTCTTGGAAAATATAAAAGTAGGAGAGTGGTGGGAGCACCTGGAAGTGGAACAAGATTATAACGACAGACAACACGGATTCAAGGAAGGCAAATCCTGTGCGACAAAACCTACTAGAGTTTATGACAAGGTAACTGAAGTAAGAAATGAAGAGGGGTGGGTTGAATGGCATTTTCTGGTCTGAAGAAGGGCCTTCGACACAGTTCCTCCTCACAAGAGAATTAGTACAAAAGCTAGAGGAACAGGCACGTAATAACAGGAAGGGCCTGCAATAGATCAGAGAATACCTAACAGGGAGGCAACAGGCGAGTCATGGTCCCGTGATGAGGTATCACAGTGGGGCGGCCATAGACGAGACGGTCCCACAGAGCTCAGTCCAGGGACCAGTGCTAATCTTGTATAAGTGAACGACATGACGGAAGGGATAGACTCAGAAGTGTCCCTGTTTGGAGATGATGTAAGTTTAATCGAGGAGAATTAAATCAGATGCGCACCAGACAGGTCCTACAAAGAGACCTGGACAGGCTGATGTGTGGGTCCGGAACTGGCTCCAAGAATTTAACTCCCGCCAAATGCAAAAGTCATGAAGTCTGAGGAGGCAAAGAAATACCGCAGACAAGAGTATTGAGCTAGGAGGCCAAAGGCTGCAAACCTCACTCAAAGAGAAAGACCTATGAGTGAGTATAATACCGAGTACATCGCCAGAAGCATACATTAACCAGATAACTGCTGCGGCATATGGGCGCTTGGCAAACCTGAGAATAGAGTTCCGGTACCTCAGTAAGGAATCGTTCAAGACTTTATACACTGTGTACGTCAGGCCCATACTGGAGTACGCAGCACCAGTTTGGAACCCACATCTGGTCAAACACGTCAAGAAATTAGAGAAAGTGCAAAGGTTTGCAACAGGGATAATGTGTAAAGAGGCCAAAGGCAAGTGTGCTAGAGCATGAAAAACTTATAGAAGGTGAAGGACTTAAGAAAACAGCGAGTTGAGCAGAAAAAACAAAAAGCAATATACAGGGATAATGAGAGGCCCAGAGGCAATTCGAGAACGACATAACATCAAAAGCCAAATCTCAGTCAAAGTTGTTATACAGTCACATTTGGAGAAAAACAACTGTCAAGAACCAGGTAATCATTCTGAGAAAAGAAGTAGGGAAGCTCACAAAGAGTGACCAGGAAGTATGTGATGAACGTAACACAAGATTTAGAGAAGTATTCACAATAAAGACAAAAATACTTCTAGTAAACCATGGAGGTAGGGTTTACCAGCAGGTGCTGGACAAAATACACATAACCAAGGAGATGAAGAATATGCTAGGTGAACTAGATACCTCAAAGGCAGTGGGCCCAGATAACATTTCTCCAGGATTCTGAAGAGAGAGGAGCAGAGGAACTAATTGCCCGCTAAGCAGCAAATCTTCAATAAATCTACCCAAACTGGGCAATTGCCTAAGACACTGAAGACAACAAATGTATTTCCAGTTTTTTTAGGAAAGTAGACAGACAGGCAGCGTTAAACTACAGACTTGTATAGTATGTAAAGTCATAGTAAAGATGGTCAGGAGAAGACAGGTTGACACATTGAAAGGATTGGGCTGCATACATGATAATTCAGCACGGCTTCAAAGATGGGAATTACTGTGTCACAAATCTGCTTGAGTTCTACGATAAGGTAACAGAAGTAAGACAGGAGAAAGAGGGATGGGTAGATTGCATTTTTTTGAACTGCAAGAAGGCTTTTGGCAAAGTACCATGCAAGAGACTTGTTCAAAAATTGAAGGAGCAGGCAGGAATAGTCAGGAAAGTACTGCAGTCGATCAGGGAATACCAGACAGGAAGGAAACATCGAGTGTTGGTACGTGATGAAATGTCAGAGTGGACGCATATGTCGAGTTGGGTTCCATAAGGGTCAGTCCTAGGTCCAGTGCTGTTTCTTGTATACGTGAATGACATGGTGGAAGGAATAGATTCAGAAGTGTCACTGTTCGCTGATGATGTGAAACTGATGAGGAGAATACAAGCGGGCGAGGATCGGTTAATATTACAAGGTAATCTGGACAGACTACATGTCTGGTCCGACAAGTGGCTCCCGGAGTTTAACTCGATTAAGTGGAAAGCCGAGAAGACAAAGAAGATCCCGGACGGAGTGCAGGTTAGGGGATCAAAGGCTGCAAACTTCACTTAATGAAAAAGATCTTGGGGTAAGTATTATAACGAACATGTCCCCTGAGGCACACATCAATCAAATAACTGCTGCAGCATATGGGCACTTGGCAAACCTGAGAATAGCATTTCGACATGTAATTAAAATCATTCACGACATTGTACAGCCGTGTACGTCAGGCCCAACTGGAGTATCAACAACCAGCATGGAACCCTACACTTACCAACACATCCAAAGAAATTGGAGAAAAGTGCAAAAGCTTGCAACAAGATTAGTTCCGGAACTGAAGTGGAATGTCATACAAGGAGAAGATTAAGGAACTTTAACCTGATGACACTAGAGTATAGGAGGGATAGGGAATACATGAATAAATATGTAATAAAAAATACTGACGGATTGACAAGGAGGACAGGACTTGGCAATGTTACAAGAGTAGTATACAGGAACAAGGGACCACAATTGAAAGTTGAAAACCCAGATGAGCCATAGGGATGGTAGGAAGTATTTCTTTAGCCATAGAGTTGTCAGGAAGTGAAAAAATCTTGAGAGTGAAGTAGTGTAGGTAAATTCCTACATAGCTGTAAGAAGAGGTATGATAAAGCTCACAGAGTAGGGAGAGAGTGACTTAATATCGACCAGTGTAGAGGCGGGGCCAGGAGCTGTGAATCGACCACTGCAAGCACATATAGATGAGTACATATAGGTGAGTACATACGTGCACGCGGGCATGCACCTTGGCTAGTTATAGCTTCAAGCCTATCACTTACACAAGGGGATTAACAAATTCCCGGCATCGTGTGAGCAATTTTACACCAGTCCAAGGATGAACTAATCCCTTAAATTAGAAATTGAAGGTAAAAATTGGTCAGCATGTTTATTTATACATACATACACACACACACACACACAACACAGCTGATGACTCGACCCCCCTGCAACCACAAATAGGTGATACAAATATGTAGTACACACATAGTGATGCATTGGTGTCCGCAAGTCTCAATCACAGATTGCGTATACACTGCTTTTCTGTCCTCGTGTAATTGCACCCAGAGAGCTTGTGCAACGTTTCTCCCTGAACATCTTAGAGGCAAGATTGGAGTCAAGGACCAAAAATTCATTGACGGAGCAATGATCTGGGATAATCCTAACGTGCTCAGTAAACCAACCTGCTCCCCCCAACAACTACAAACAGACGCACGGGATGGTCCAATAGTGGAAAATATAGCCTCAACAATGCTTCAGAGTGTGTCAGGGAAGGATAGAGCCCGCCTCCTGGCAGAAAAGGGCCCCTTTAGCTGTGGACTTCTGTTGGCTGTTCCAACTCCAGCCTTGGCACACGCCTCGACCCACAGACCATCCGCATCGGTGTTTGCCCTTCGACTTGCCGCCCCTATTCTCGCCCAACACAGGGTATTTGTGGCAGTGAAGCAGCAGACCGATTCGGGTACCATGGTCTTGTGTGCCGTAAATCCGAGGGAAAGATTGCAAGACATGAGGAGGGTTTAAAAAGATTATCAAGGAGCCTCACAACACTGGATGCCCAGCAGTAAAGGGGGCCACCCCAACTATGCAGATCTGATGGCAGCAGAAGCGTCCAGATGGCATCACCCTTCAAGCCTGGATAGATGGGAAGCAGGTGGCGTGGGACTATACATGCGCATCTACCTTGGCTGATACCTATCTACAATACACCAGGGAGGAAGGAGGGGCAGCTGCCAGCTTCAGGGAGACCCAAAAGTCTAGAAAATATGGAGAACTTGCCCATCATTATATGTTTGTTCTCATAGGCTCAGACACCCTTGGCTCATGGGGAAAGAAGTGCATCTAGATTCCTTAAGGAGATGGGAAAAACACTCATCAGGGTAACTAAGGATCCCAGGGCAGCTAGTTTTCTGTTCCAGCGGCTCAGTGCGGCTGTTCAAAGGGGTAATGCCTGCTGTATTTTGGGCAAAACGCCCGCTGTGAGGAGCTGGATGAGATTTTGCTTATAATCGGTGATACACACGTAACAACATGTACCGTATATGCCACCTTTATATCAAAAATGTATCTCTTAAATCTTCTGTACCATATTATGTAAAAATATATATATATATATATATATATAAATTTTTTTTATATTATAATATATTAAAATATTTTTATATCATATATATATATAAAACATGCAAGGTTTCAGGTACGTCTTGCTACTTTTACTTACACTTAGGTCACACTACACATACAAGCATATATATACACACCCTTCTGGGTTTTCATCTATTTTTTACTAGTTCTTGTTCTTGGTTTTTTCCTTTTCCCTTTCCATGGGAAGTGGAACGAATTTTTCCCCGGGGAAGCCATGCATGTTGAAGGGGGCGATTAAAATGCCAGGAGAAGGGGGCTAGAAAACCCCTTCCCCTGATATTTTAAATGTAAAAGGAGAAATTTTTTTTTTCCCTTTGGGCCACCCCCCTCGGTGGTACGGTCGGTGTGTTGAAAAAAAAGAAAAGGTATATAATTTTAATTATATATATATAAAAATTATAAATATATAATAAATATATATTTATTTTACTATTATAATGAAATCTAAAACCCCCCCTTCAGTTTTAAAAAAAATAATCTTTAGCCCTTGAGTATTGACGGTTTTCTCCTCAAAAGGGGGAGTAATGTAGTCTAAAAAGTCAGTTTTGGCTGGGCATGTATTAAATTTTGTTTAAGTAAAGTTGTCAGGAAAAAACCCACAAAACAGGGAATCACGGGAAACTTACAGGGGGGCTCATTTCTCCAGTTTTTTTTCCTGATTATTTTAATCAAATGTTCTTGTCTGGTAGTGAAAAAAAAATACTGACCCTTAATTTTGACTTTCGTACGTCGCAAAAGTTTTACTCCGCCATTAAGCAAAAAACCAACGGGAATTCCCCCGGCTGTTTTTAGACACTTGTGTACCTCCGTAGAATTTGTGGGACTCAAAAATCTTCCCCGGTTCAGGATTTTTAACGAGTGGAAAAATTTTTTAGAGCTTAGAAATGTAGTGAACATATTAAAATGTTTTTTTTAGAAAGTACGTTAAAAAACCCCGGGTTTTTTACCAATAATATTATAAATTTTTAAAACATTCTAACACAAAACGTCATAAAAGTAAATTTATACATGACATAAACATGTAAAAAAATAATGTCTGAATCATACGTTATAAAAAAATTCGTTTAAAACATGTTTTAAAAGATATTTTGAAAAATATATAAAAGAAAAACATCTTTAGCCGGCGTTCAAAAACGTCGCTAGTAAAAAATACTTCAAAAACACCTAGAAAAAAACGTTCTAAAATGCGAGAAAAAGCCCATGTTAAAACTTTCACTTTTAAAAAACTTACTTTTAAAAAAAAATTTCATATATTTGGGGACAACATTGTGTGTGTGTGTGTGTGTGTGTGTGTGTGGTGTGTGTGTTTTGTGTGGTTTTGTGTTTTGTGTGTGTGTTGTGGGTGTGTGTGTGTGTGTGTGGTTTGTGTTGTTTTGTGTGGTGTGTGTTGTGTGTTTGGTTTTGTGTGTGTGTGTGTGTGTGGTTTTGGGTTTTGGGTTTTTTGTTTTGTGTGTGTGTGTGTGTGTGTGTTGTGTTGTGTTGTGTGGGTGTTTGTGGGTTGGGGGTTGTGGGTGTGTGTGTGTTGTGTTTGTTGTGTGTGTTTGTTGTGTGTGTGGGGTGGTTTTGTTTTGTGGGTGTTGTGTTGTGGTTGTGTGTGTGGGGTGGTGTGTGTGTGTGTTTTTGTGTGTGTGTGTTTTGTGTGGTTTTGTGTGGTGGGGGGTGTGTGTGTGTGTGTGGGTTGTGTTTTGGGGTGTGTGTTTTTGTGTGTGTGGTTTTTGGGGTGGTTGGGTGTTGTTGTTGGTGGGTGGGGTTGTGGTTGGATTTTGTGGGTTACCACCTAGTTGTACTACCTGTTAGGTTTGGGGGGGGCGATCCCTCCTCCCCCTTTCCCCCTATGACTTCCTCTCCCCGGCCTGGAATACTTGCTTAAATATTTGGGGTTGCCCCCATACATCGTTCCCCTTTGACTTCCGCTACTCGGGGGTTTTGGTACTTGAAAATCCTTTGATTTTGTGCTTCATTTCCCCCCTTGTCCCCTTGGGAGTTTATCCTAACTCCTCTTTTTTTACCTTTTTCAAACCCATCTTTTTGTAACTTTCATTCCCCCCCATTTTTCCCTTCTAGGTTGTTTCCCAACCTTTTGGTATTTTTTGGGTGTTTGTTGTTTTTATTTTTTTGTTTTTTGTTGGTGGTGTGGGGTTAAAAGGGGTGGTTGTGTGTGTGTTTGTGTTGTGAGGGTGTGGGGGTGTGTGTGTGTGTGTGTGTGTGTGTGGGGGGTGTTGTGTGGGTGTGTGTGGTGTGGGTGTGTGTGTGTGTGTGTGTGTGGGGTTTGTGTGTGTGTTGGGGTTGGGTGGGGTGTTGGTGTGGTGGTGTGTGTGTGTGGTGTGTGATGTGTGTGTGTGTTGTTTTGGTGGTGGGTTGGGGTTGGGTGGGTGTGTGTGTGGTGTGGTATGTGTTGTGTGTTGTGGTGTGTGTGTTGTTGTTTTTGTGTGGTGTGTGTGTGTGTGTGGTGTGTGTGTGTCTAAAAACCCAAAAAGTGATGTAGAAGAGGGGAAAACCAGGAACGAAAAAGTTCGTCCTTCCCTTTAAAGGGCTCTGTAATGCTTTGACGTCGTTGATTGGGAGCGACATAGAAGTGTTCATTGTGTGGGTTGGTGAGGGGGGGGTTGGTGTGTGGGTTGTTGGTGTGTGTGTTTGTGTGGGCGTCTGTGTGTGGAGCGGGCTCCCTGCTGTAACCCTACAGTGTGTAACTTTGACACTGGAATACAGAAAAAAGTCCTTATTTTAATTGACTATAAAATCCGTCGTTTGGGTGGGGTTTTATTGCGCGTTGCAAAAAATTTAAAACACTTACATTATAATTGTTGATTTTTGGGTTTTATATTAGTTCTCGTGCGGGTAAAAACTATGAGACAGGCTCTGTCAAAATGACCCGGGGGGCACTGTGGTGGGGGGACTGTATGGGTCACTGTGGGCGGGGACTTTGGGGGGGCACTTTGGTGTGCCTGGTTAGGTGGAGGTGGGGGGGCCAAGAAATTGGTCACTGGGGGCACCGACATTAGTATATAAAAAAAAAACCTCTCTCTCTCCTCTCTCTCTTTTCCTCCTCTCCCCCTCTCTTCCTCCCTTCCTCTCTCTTCCCCTTTTCTCTCTCTCTCCCCCTCTCTCCTCCCTCTCTTTTTTCTCATTAAAAATTTGGGTGTGTTGATTCAGGGGACACACTGTAGGATCCCTGAAAAATGTTAGCAAAATAACTTCAAAATTCGTACTTGACGTGAGGGATGCAAGATAACAACAAAACTTTTAAAAAGGTCTGGGGGGTTTAGTTACGAACAACATTGAAAAAGGGGCCCGGGGGTATGCAAGATAACAAGCAACACTTGTAACAGGTCGTGGAGGTTGCAGAAACAGCAACATTTTTTAACGGTCGGAGGTATGCAAATAAAAAGCAACACTTGTAACGGTCGTGGAGGATGCAAGAATGAAAACCTTTTTTAAAAAGGCCGTGGGGGATGTAAGAAACAAAAACCTGTAAAAAGGTCTGGAGGTATGTAAATAACAAAAACACTTTAACAGGTCGTGGAGGTATTAAAATAACAAAAAAACATTTAACAGGTCGTGGAGATTGTTAGAAAAAAAGCAACACTTTAACAGGGCGTGGAGGTATAGTGGGAAAAACTCCCGATAAGTTTTAGAGGCCAGAAAAGTTTGTAGTTTAAAAATAGGGTTGGATAAAAAACATGAGTGGATTGGGGGGGTGTAGTTTGGGCCTGATAGCTTGTCTACCAGGTCGGTTTCCGGTTCCTCCCTTTAAATCAATGTACCACCTTTCTAGGTTGGGGGCATTGGCTTTAAACCGGTAGGGGAAATTGGACCTGCCTCGCATGGGCCGTAGGCCCCCTTTCATGTTTCCTTTGTTCTTAGTTCTTATGTTTTTTTAACAGGGCGTGGGGGTAGTAAGATAACAAACAACACTTGTAACAGGTCGTGGGGTATGAAAATAACAAACAAACTTGTAAAGGGCTGGAGGTATGTAAATAACAAGCAACACTTGTAACAGGGCGGGGGGTATTAAGATAACAACAACCTTGTACAGGGCGTGGGGTATGTAAGTAACAAGAACACTTGTAACAGGTGTGGGGGTATGAAGATAACAACAACACTTGTAAAGGTCGTGGAGGTATGTAAGATAACAAGCAACACTTGTAACAGGCGTGGGGGGTATGAAAGATAAAAGAAACTTGAAAAAGGTGTGGGGTATGTAAGTAAAAACAACATTGTAAAGCTTGTCGGGGTTTGAGTTACAAGGTTTTTTTAGCAAATTATCTTAACGGAGTATCCCAAAAATTAACTTTTTTAATGCCTCACGGCATCTTCATTGGCTGATGACACTTGTAAAGATTTTTCAATCAGTTTTGATGGGCCACTAAAAGAAAGCTTACGTATGCAAAGAATAAAAAAGGCCAAATATGACTGGAACAATTACGCAAATATCCCTTCCCCGGGAAAGAAATTTTTGCGGTTTGGGTTTGGACGGTTTTTTTAAGTAAAAGGGGTTTAAACGTAGTCTTTAAAGTTTCATTTTCCTAGTGTTGTTCTTGTGACTGTTTCCTCGAGGAATTTTTAAGATTTTTTGAGGCGGTGTTGTTGTATTAGGTCGTGTTGTTTTTGTCCGGCCTTGTTTTGATTGCATCCGCTGTTGTGTACTGCTAATTGTCACTTTACCATTCAGGTTGGAATTAGTATAGTAGACTTGTTTGTTTTTATTATTCTTTATTCTTTTTCGTTTTTTACTATTTATACTAACAAAATAAATCAGTCGTTTTTAAAAAATACTTAAAATACTTTTTACATAGTAACGTGTTCATGAGGCAGCCAGAGGTGTTTATCTGTGTATAAAAAAAAAGGATGAAAGCATTTAGTTATTTCATTTTTAAACAAATATCTAGAAATTTTTATTTTTTTTTTAAATAAATATTTACTCACCTTTCATTTATATTAAAATTTCCCAAAAACTTTTGTAAGTTTCTGTATGTTTTTTCTAACCTTATTAAAAAATTATTAGTTATCGTTTAAAAAAACCCCCAAAAGAGGTCGAAGTTGGTCATAAGAGTGCCAATATTGACCCAAATCTGTTACAACCAGCCAGAGGTGGGTCCAGGAAGTATCTAATGGTTGATTTTGGTATACTCTGGTAATGATAACATGATAAATAATGTCATTTTGCAAAAATGCAGGAAACCCAAAAAACCTGTGACAGGAGTGTGTGTGTATATATATTTTATTATTTATATTTTTATATATAAAAATATTATATTTTATATATAAATATATATTTTTATATATATATAATATATATAATTTTTATATTTTATATGAAAACAGTCGCAGAGGGGCGTCTTAACTATGCAGAAAAGCATTAATAACCCAGTAATTATTTGTAAAATTCCAAGCGTTTTGTTTTTTTCATGTTAAGGAATAGTAAAATAATATGACTCAGGTTATTATTATTAAAAAAGGGGGGGAAAGCGCTAAACCGGGGTTTATGCAGGCCGGGGGGGGATGGGGGAAGACATTCAGGCTTTTGGGGAACTGGAGCCAGATCCAATTCCCTAAATCAAGACCCCCTAAAACCTAAGGCCCCTTCCTTGGGGGTATGACGTCAGAAGCTTTAAAGCTGAGTATGCCCCAAACATATCCCCCAATATGCCCTTCACTGAAGTGGGAGTGTGGCGAAGATTTAGAAAATTTACTATAAATTTAAAATTTAAGAGGGATTTTAATTCATGTTGCTCCAGCGACACTCAGGAGGAACATATCATCAAAATATTTAAAAAGGTCTTTCATGTTGATTTTGAGCATAAGGGCGCCACGGTCATGAAGCCTAAAAAAACCCAATGCTGGTTCTCCTGAGCCCTTGCTTGATGAACCCCGCAGGTTATTTTTACTTTCGGTGGGATCTTTGAAAAAATAAAAAGTCTACGACCCTGGGGAATGGGACGCAAGTAGGTTCGCCGAGGGAAGGGAATTTTGTCAGTTTTGGGTTAAGAGCCCTTTCACGGCATAAAGCGACGTTAGAAAGGGAAAAAAAAGGCACTGTCGCGTGCTGACATTGTGCAACGCAATGAAAGTGGACGATTCCGAGAAACAAACAAAAACCAGCGGCCTTTTCCAAAACAAAAAATTAAAAATTTTTTTTTAAGCGACGCTTAATTGTTAACATTGTGTTAATGGGTTGCGGGGAAAATTTTAGGTTTTTTATTTTTTTCTAAAAATTTAAAGAATTTTTTATTATTATTTTTATTATTTTTTATTATTATTATTATTTTTATTATTTTTAGTAGTGTTTAGTAGTAGTTTAGTAGTTGAAGAAGTGTGTAGTGTAGTAGTAGTTTTATCATTTTATTATTTTGCATTCACAGAAAGAAATTCAAGAAGTTTTTGTGTAAGGAAAAATTGCTACACCCATTCAAAATATATTACAATCTTTTTTCTTTTAAATTTGCAGTATCAGTAAAAATCTTACAAATTTAAAGAGAAAATTCTTTAGACCTAATAGGGAAATTTTTTTTAAAAAATATGAATTTTTGAAAGTCCCAAAATTTTTCCCTTTAAAAAGTTTGACATCATTTGGGGAGATTTTTAAATGACCGAAGCTGCAAAACAAAAAGAGAAGAGGCACAAGCAGAGGAATAATAGGGAAATAAAAAGAAAAAAATAAGGTGTAGTAGATGGAAAAAAAAAATGAAAGAAAAAAGGTGAAGAATAATGGGAAAAAAAAGTAGAAAAAAATAGGCTAAAAAGAGAAAAATTGAAAAAAAAATAGGAAATTGAAGGGGAAAAAGAAAAGAAGTGGGGGGAAAAGAAAAAAAAAGATGACGTAAAGCGATGACTTAAAAAAGTTGACAGTAAAGAAGTGCAGTAAAGATGACAGAAAAAGAAAAAGATATAGGGATTTTAAATGCTTTGCTATTTTCCCCAGAGTTTAGGTTTAACTAAGACGTTTAGAGGAAAACAACATGTATTTTTAAAAGTTTTTAACATTAAATTTGCTGTTTTTTTTGCTTTCTTCTTACTTCTTCCTCTCTCAGTAATTTTCCTCCTTTTGGCTACCAGTTCCAAAATCTTCTCCCATTTGCGCCTGTTTTTTCACCTTTTCCTCAGTTTCCAAGATCTCTTTCCCCCTTCCCAAAATCCTTGCTTCCTACGTAATTCTCTTTTCTTCTTTCCTCTCTCTCTCTTTCTTACTGTCTTGTCATTTCTTTCCTTTTGTCCCTTCTGTTCCTTTCCCCCCCCCTCCCTCCCGGTCCCGTTCATTCAGTCCCTCTATCATCGCATTTAAATGAAAGATTTTTATTTGCCCCTCTGTGAACTCTAATCAAATTTCTGAAGTGCTCCTTGCCTTCAGTGGTTTCCCCTTTTTGTTCCCCGGGCCCCGACATCAGTGTTTGACGTCAGTGTTTGGGGGCCTCTTTTTTTTTAGGAAATTTTGAGTGGTGTGCGGGGCTATTTCCGGGTTTTGTAACGGAGGTCGAGCCCTCCGCGGTCATTTAATGAGAAACAAATTCAGCATTTACCTGATAATAATAAATGTACTGTTGCTGCTGTTGTTTCTTTTCACTTCTATATCTACTACTATACTACACTACTAAAAACTACTACTACTAATACTAACACATTTCTACTACAGTACTATATATATACTTATACTATACTCTTATATATATATACTACTACTACTATACTACAAAAAACTATACTATATACTACTCTACTATATACTTTATACTACTCTTATTAAAATAATACTTTTACTATACTACACAACATTACTACTATACTACTACTAGTTCTACTACTACTACTTCATCTTTAATACTACTACATACTATACTACTGTACGGCTGTGCTGCTGCGCTGCTGCTGCTGTGCTGCTGCTGTGTACTATATACTACTACTTAAAAAAATATATTAAATTTCTATGTACTCCTACTTCTACTACTATACTATACTACTACTACTATATATCTGCTCGGTGTGCTGTGCTGCTGTGCTGCTGCTGCTGCTGGGTGCTGTGCGCTGTGTGCTGCTGCTGTATACTAATACTACTATACTACTACTACTACTATTTTCTACTATCTCATTACTAATGTACGGTATGCTGTGTGTGCTGTACTACTACTACTACTACTGTAGTCTGCGCGTACTACTACTACTCTACTTATACTGTACGGTTGCTGCTGCTGCTGTGCTCTACTATCTATATCTCCCCGCTTTATATACTATCTATGCTGCTGTGTACTACTACTACTACTACTCACTATCTTATATTATGCTACTACTACACTATACTACTACTCCCTGCTATTACTTTATATATACTACTACTATACTACTACTACTACTACTTTCTACTACTATACTACTGTCGGTACTGCTGCTGCTGCTGCTGTACTACTATATACTACTACTACCCCTGCTATTACTTTCTATACTATTCTGCTGCTGTTACCTTTTACTACTACTATACTGTACTTTTCTGCTATATTACTACTACTACCATCTGCTATACTATGCTATTCTATATATTGCTGCTGGCTATACTTTACTATCTATACTGCTGTGCTCTACTACTTTGTCTTCTATACTATGCTATACTTTCTAACTATTTTGCTATCTACTGTGTGTACTACTACTACTATATACTACTAATATACTATGCTATACTAAGCTATACTACACTACTACTTCTATCACTACTGCTGCTGTGCTGCTGTGTGTGCTTGTCCCGTTTCTACCACTGTACCTTCTACTACTACTATACTATGCTGCTGCTGCTGTGCTGCTGCTGCTATCTACTACTCTATATACTAATAGTACTACTACTATGCTACTACTACTATTTATATATACCACTACTACTGCTTTTGCTATTAATAATTTTTCTACTACCCTACTTTCTATATACTATTTTACTATATGCTGTTACTATACTACTCTATTTTCTACTATATATATACTAATTACTATATAATGTACTACTACTTTACTTTCTCTAATATATTTTCTATACTATGCTCTACTACGCTTATACTGCTAATACTGTCTACTATGCTATTACTATACTACTATACTAGCTATACTTGCTATACTATACACTAGTACTACTATATATACTCTATATACCCCTACTTACTACTACTACTACTATACCATGCTATACTAATTTTGTACTCGTACTATCTACTACTATACTCCCCACACTGCTCCACTACCACCACACCCTGCTACCCTTCTACCCCCAAAAAGCCCCCACTATCCCCCCACCCCAAACTACAATCCACCACCAAACACCCGTACTACCCCCACCATGCTACCATACTACCACCACCGCGCTACCACTATTACCCCCCCCCGTTGCACTACTGCCACCCCAAGCTACCCCCACCCTGTACCACTACTCCACCCACAGCTACCACTACCCCACCCAGCTACATATACCCCACCCAGCCCCCTATCCACCCAATGCTACCCTACACCCCACCACAGCTACCACTACTACCCCCCCAGTACATTTACCCCACCACAGTACCCTACTACCACCACCCCTGCTACCACTATTACCATCAAGCTACCAATTTACCACACCCCCAAACTACACTTTCTACCCCACCACAGCTGCCCCTTCCCCAAAAACAGTACATATACCACCATACAGCTACCCCTATACCCCAACCCAGCTCCATATACCCCCCCCAAACTACATTTTTCTAACCACTACCAAGTACATATCCACCACCACAAACACTACTACTACCCCCACCCCAAACTACCATACTTTCCACCACAACTACACTATATACCCACCCCACTACCCTACTACCACCAACAATACATACTAACCCACCCCAAAATACCACTAACCCCCCACCACAGCTACCATACTCCCACCAAATACCTACTACTCCACCACCCAGCTACCTTATACCCCCACCCCAAATACCACTACTACCCCCACCCCAGTACCCTACTACCACCACCATGCTACACTATTACCATCAAACCCCCTACTACCACCACCCAGCTCCAAAATTTTCCACCACAAGCTACACTACTACCACCACACAGTCCACTCTACCACCACACAGCTACCACTACTACCCCCACCAGCACACTACACCACCCCCACTGCTACACTACTACACCCCCCAGTACCGTACTACAAAAACCCCCCTGCTACCACTCTACCCTCACCCAGCTACCCCTACTACCCCCACCCCCCAGTACGCACACCCCACCCCTGCTACCATATATACCCCCACTGTACCCCTACTATCACCCACCCCTGTACCCCAAATACTACCCCCACCACAGCTACCATACTACCACCCCCACCAAACTACGCTACTACCACCACCTGTACCATATAACCACCCCCCTGCTCCCCCTACTATACCCCACCATGTACCCCTATACTCCCCACTGTGTTATACTATATACAAAATAAAAAAAAAAATAATAAAGATTTTGGGAAGGGGAATATAATCACAGGAAATGACCAATTTTTTGGAATGCAAAGGGGGAACAAAACACTTTTGCTGACATGTTTTGGGTGACGATGATTCAGAGAAGGGTTTCACCACTTTACTTTTTTTGGGAACCCAACTTTTTTGGGGGGGGAAGAGGCAGAGATGATCGATATCGGT
>NC_069410.1:45547554-45550054 GCF_026875155.1 Cherax quadricarinatus
TTTTTAAAAAAAAATTTTTTTCCCCAGGTACTTTTTAATATCCCAGCTTTTGAGATTGGCTTATCAGGAGGGGGGAATTTTTTAAAGGGGGAACCCTATCTTTTAAAGTTTGGGGTGACAGAGAGGGTCACCTGTCAATCAACGAGGAGAAATGATGGAGAAGGGACTAACGTCCAGAGACTTCCCATTTTGGATTTAATTACCTGTGCACCTGTAGGAAATTGCAGGACGTAACCCCACATCATTGCAGCGGTAAAGAACCTGCTTTCCTGTCATCGGGATAGAATACTCAAGGCTCTATCTACTGTGAAGAACTAGCCAGTGGGTCGTAACCAACACCTGCGACCCCCATCCCCCATCATCAGCAACGGCTACGATTTCAACAACACAGTGTCACCAACACCAGACACCCCTATATATATTAGCGTTGAATTAAGTTATCATTTATATTTTTCATTTTTCATTTTCTTTAATGTAGGATTAATATTTCATATTTAAGTGTTTTAGATTTTAAATTTCTATATAATAAAGTGTTTATGTTTGTCTGTTATTATTTCTTTTTCTATTCATTAATTTTCCTGAGGAGGAGCCAGCCTGAGTAATACTGACTGAAGTTATTACTGGGCTGAGTAAGCCTACACAGTGTGTGTCGTGCCGAATAGGTAAAACTTGGGATTTTGGCTTACATAGCAATGCTCTTCTTGCAGAATAAGGCAAGCGAAAATTTCTGTATGCAATAATTTCGCAAAAATCATTCTGAACTAACGAAAAAATGTATTTAATTGTGTTTGTTTAATATTAAATTATTGCAAACTTATCTAAAATATATTTAGTTCGATTAGGCTAAATTAAATTATGCGTGTTATAATAAGGTTATGCAAATTTTCTAAAGTTCTCTTCGTACAAAATTATTAATTTTTACATGAACATAAATAAAAAATGTATATCTTTAACGTATAAGAGAAAGTTTTAGAAAGGACTTAATTTTAAATGAGCCCTTACTAATTGACCAATTTTGCCTATTCGGCATATATATATATATATATATATATATATATATATATAATATATATATATATATATATATATATATATATATATATATGTCGTGCCGAATAGGCAGAACTTGCCATCTTGGCTTAAATAGCAACGCTCATCTTGCCATATAGGATAAGCAAAAATTTGTGTATGCAATAATTTCGCCAAAATCATTCTGAACCTAACGAAAAAAATATATTTCACTGTGTTTGTTTAGTATTAAATTATTGTAAACAAATCTAAAATATATTTAGTTGGGTAAGGCTAAAATAAATTGTTCTTGTTGTAATAAGGTTAGGTAAGTTTTCTAAGATTCTTTTGGTGCAAAATTATAAATTTTTACATCAACATTAATGAAAAAAATGTATCTTTAAACATATAAGAGAAAATTTCAGAATGGACTTAATTTTAAATGAGTTCTTGCTAATTGACCAGTTTTACATATTCGGCACGACATATATATATATATAAATGTATATATATATCTATCGTGCCGAATAGGCAGAACTTGCGGTCTTGGCTTAAATAGCAACGCTCATCTTGCCATATAGGACAAGTGAAAATTTGTGTATGCAATAATTTCACCAAAATCACTCTAAACCTAACTAAAAAATATATATTTCATTGTGTTTGTTTAGTATTAAATTATTGTAAACGTATTTAAAATATATTTAGTTGGGTTAGGCTAAAATAAATTGCTCTTCTTAAAATAAGGTTAGGTAAGTTTTCTAAGATACTTTTGGTGCAAAAATTAAAAATTTTTACATTAACATTAATGAAAAAATATATCTTTAAACGTATAAGAGAAATTTTTAGAAAGGACTTAATTTTAAATGAGTTCTTGCTAACTGACCAGTTTCACATATTCAGCACGACACACACACACACACACACACACACACACACACACACACATATATATATATATATAATCATATCTATATATATATATATATATATATATATATATATATTATATATATATATATATAATATATTTATATATATATATATAAAATATAGGGAGGTACCACCTCTAGAACTGTCATATATATATTATATATATATATATATATATATATATATATATATATATATATATATTATGTCGTGCCGAATATGTAAAACTGGTCAATTAGCAAGAACTCATTTAAAATTAAGTCCTTTCTAAAATTTTCTCTTATACGTTTAAAGATATATTTTTTTCATTAATGTTAATGTAAAAATTTATAATGTTGCACTAAAAGGAACTTAGAAAACTTACCTAACCTTATTATAACAAGCGCAATTTATTTTAGCCTAACCCAACTAAATATATTTTAGATTAGTTTACAGTAATTTAATACTAAACAAATACAGTGAAATATATTTTTTTCGTTAGGTTCAGAACGATTTTGGCGAAATTATTGCATACACAAATTTTCGCTTGTCCTATATGGCAAGATGAACGTTGCTATTTAAG
>NC_069410.1:45552554-45582554 GCF_026875155.1 Cherax quadricarinatus
ACCCCAATATTTTTGCATGACCACAATGATAGAAAAGAAACTGAAAGTTTGGTACACAAACGCGGATGGAATAACGAATAAACATGAGGAGTGGAACGAAAGAATCGGTGAAAAATCCCCAGACATCATAGCAGTCACAGAAACAAAACTCGCTGAGACAATAACAGACACAATCTTCCCAACGGGATATCAGATCCTGAGGAAAGATAGAAGGAGCAGAGGGGGAGGAGGGGTTGCACTGCTCATAAAACACCGATGGGGATTTGAGGAAATGGAAGGCATGGACATGATTGGAGAAAGAGACTACATTGTAGGTACAATTCAGTCCGGAGAACATAAAGTAGTCATTGGAGTGATGTATAACCCACCACAGAACTGCAGAGGCCAAGAGAGGAGTTACGAAGAAAACAACAGGGTGATGGTGGACACACTGGCTGAGGTGGCAAGAAGAGCTCACTCGAGCAGAGCAAAGTTACTGGTAATGGGCGATTTCAACCACAGGGAGATCGACTGGGAAAACCTGGAGCCACATGGGGGTCCTGAAACATGGAGAGCCAAGTTGATGGATGTGGTACTTGAAAACCTCATGCATCAACATGTCAGGGCACAACCAGAGAGAGGGGGGAGGATGAGCCAGCAAGACTGGATCTTGTGTTCACCCTGAGCAGTTCAGACATTGAGAACATCACTTACGAGAGGCCCCTTGGAGCTAGCGATCACGTGGTTCTGAGTTTTGATTATATAGTAGAGTTACAAGTGGAGAAGGTAACAGGAACTGAAGGGGACAGGCCAAACTATAAAACGGGGGACTACGCAGGTATGAGAAACTTCCTGCAGGAGGTTCAGTGGACAGAGAAATGGGAGGAAAATCAGTAAACGAGATGATGGAATATGTGGCAACAAAGTGCAAGGAGGCAGAGGAAAGGTTTGTTCCCAAGGGAAACAGAAATAATAGGAAGACCAAAACGAGTCCTTGGTTTACCCGAAGGTGAAGGGAGGCAAAAACTAAGTGCAACAGAGAATGGAAAAGGTACAGGAGGCATAGGACCCAGGAAAACATGGAGATTAGTAGAAGAGCCAGAAACGAGTATGCACAGATAAGGAGGGAGGCCCAGCGACAGTATGAAAACGACATAGCATCGAAAGTCAAATCTGACCCGAAACTACTGTATAGCCACATTAGGAGGAAGACAACAGTCAAGGACCAGGTGATAAGGCTGAGGAAAGAAGGTGGAGAACTCACAAGAAACGATCAAGAGGTATGTGAGGAGCTCAACACGAAATTTAAGGAAGTCTTTACAGTAGAGACAGGAAGGACTGTGGGGGGACAGATCAGATGGGGACACCAGCAAGGAATACACCAACAAGTGTTGGACGACATACATACAGATGAGGAGGAGGTGAAGAAACTGCTAAGGGACATAGATACCTCAAAGGCAATGGGACCGGACAACATCTCCCCGTGGGTCCTTAGAGAGGGAGCAGATATGTTGTGCATGCCACTTACCACAATCTTCAACACGTCCCTGGAAACTGGGCAACTACCTGAGGTATGGAAGACGGCAAATGTAGTTCCCATTTTTAAAAAAGGAGACAGAAAAGAGGCACTAAACTATAGACCTGTGTCATTGACGTGTATAGTATGCAAAGTTATGGAGAAGATTATCAGGAGGAGAGTGGTGGAGCACCTGGAACGGAACAAGAGTATAAATGCCAACCAGCACGGATTCATGGAAGGCAAATCCTGTGTCACAAACCTCCTGGACCTCTATGATAAAATAACAGAAGTAAGACACGAGAGAGAGGGGTGGGTTGATTGCATCTTCTTGGACTGCAAGAAGGCCTTTGACACAGTACCTCACAAGAGATTAGTGCAGAAGTTAGAGCATCAGGCGCATATAACAGGAAGGGCACTGCAATGGATCAGAGAATACCTGACAGGGAGGCAACGAGTCATGTTACGTAATGATGTATCACAGTGGGCACCTGTGACGAGCGGGGTCCCACAGGGGTCGGTCCTAGGACCAGTGCTATTTTTGGTATATGTGAACGACATGATGGAAGGGTTAGACTCAGAAGTGTCCCTGTTTGCAGATGATGTGAAGTTAATGAGGAGAATTAAATCTGATGAGGACCAGGCAGGACTTCAAAGAGACCTGGACAGACTGGACACCTGGTCCAGCAAATGGCTTCTTAAATTTAATCCTGCCAAATGCAAAGTCATGAAGATAGGGGAAGGGCACAGAAGACCACAGACAGAGTATAGGCTAGGTGGCCAAAGACTGCAAACCTCACTCAAGGAGAAAGATCTTGGGTGAGTATAACACCGAGCATGTCTCCGGAAGCACACATCAATCAGATAACTGCTGCAGCATATGGGCGCCTGGCAAACATGAGAACAGCATTCCGATACATTAGTAAGGAATCGTTCAAGACACTGTACACCGTGTATGTCAGGCCCATACTGGAGTATGCAGCACCTGTTTGGAACCCGCACTTGATAAAGCACGTCAAGAAACTAGAGAAAGTACAAAGGTTTGCGACAAGGTTAGTTCCAGAGCTAAGGGGAATGTCCTATGAAGAAAGATTAAGGGAAATCGGCCTGACGACACTGGAGGACAGGAGGGTCAGGGGAGACATGATAACGGCATATAAAATACTGCGTGGAATAGACAAGTTGGACAAAGACAGGATGTTCCAGGGAGGGGACACAGAAACAAGAGGCCACAATTGAGAATTGAAGACACAAATGAGTCAGAGGATATTAGGAAGTATTTCTTCAGTCATAGAGTTGTAAGGCAGTGGAATAGCCTAGAAAATGACGTAGTGGAGGCAGGAACCATACACAGTTTTAAGACGAGGTTTGATAAAGCTCATGGAGCGGGGAGAGAGAGGGCCCTGTAGCAACCGGTGAAGAGGCGGGGCCAGGAGCTAAGACTCGACCCCTGCAACCACAAATAGGTGAGTACGAAACACACACACACACACCACACACACCACACACACACACACACGCACACGCACGTACACACACACACGCACACACACATACACACGCACACGCACGCACAGTATTTATATCCAAAAGCAATAGGTATTTCTTTACATGTTCTACTATAAAAAAGCCCACAGACATGGCGTCAGTTGACACTCTCAGAATATTTCCAACAAAATTTCCCGACAACTTGTATACCACTTTTCCTATTTTTTCAGACCAAAAAGTACCAAAGTTTTCAACTTATTGAAGCATTAGAAGTCTCTCGTGTCTTCCTGACCATCAGAGGCTTACTAATGCAGAGTTCGGATCGCAGCCGAGGGGATCCGGGTTCGATACCGGGACTGAGCGAGTGGTATTGATCAATAACAACACTGCACTAGCCAAGGAGTCGAACCCATGCTGTTTAGGCCTGCCTCACAGTAAGCGAAAACTCATGACGCTTTAGACCACTAGACCACACAATGTGAGGTTTTTGCGGTGTGGGGTTTATATAATATATATATATAAAATATATATATATATATATATATAATATATATATAATTATTAAAATATATATATATATATATATATTATATATATGTATGTATTTTGGACAATTTTTTTTTAACATTTGCTCCTGTTCACCTTGTGGTAAATAAACATCTGGAGTGTTACTCGATTTTTGTGGGCGGCATCCTAGGATGTGGGAGTGTCTTAGAGCCGGGCATCGAAATGAACAGTGCTAGGGAAACAACTCGGAGGTAAGCTGGAAACAGTGCTGTGAGTCTGTAAATGAACTGGGGTTGAACAACAACTCACAGCCTGTAAATGAGTCGAATTAGGACAACCAGTTGTGAATTTGTAAAAGAACTGAGGCAGGACAAGAGTTGTGAGTTTGTAAACGAGCTGAGGTAAGCCTGTATATGATGAATGCTTTCAGAAACTTTTTCTGCACGCTTTCCATGAAGGCAGGAATTGGGATGTCCTCGGATCAAACCTGATCACTTTCCATATCCACAGACACTATAAAACCCCTTAGGCTTTAGCTCTTCCTAAGAATATAATATGAATTATTCTGCAGTCATGCCTCCTAGGTCGTAGTCCTTGCGGGTAAAAAATTCTCTTGGGTATAAAAAATGCCCAGATGGAGGAGGTGGCATCGCTCCTTGGCACTGTGCCAGCCGTCTCAGCCACGAGTTATGCAGCCTCCTGGCCCTCTTCCTTCCTTCCTTCCTTCCTCCCAGACACATTATTGAGTACCGCAGAGTAAAAGGAGCGGAGAGAGAGAGAGAGAGAGAGAGAGAGAGAGAGAGAGAGAGAGAGAAGAGGAGAGAGAGAGAGAGAGAGAGAGAGAGAGAGAGAGAGAGATAAAGAGAGAGAGAACTCACAATCACACATACACACTTTCTGATCTTACTCATCTTTAAGTATCAATATTTCAGTACACATCATTATGGTGTTTACCCTCACCAGTGTGACACTTGATGAGGTTGGGTAAACACAGGTACCCAGCACAATGGCTGTTCATTACATTAAATGCGACTTCAACCTGAATCCTGCTAAAAGTTCTGGAGCTTCTTAAATATGCGACCTACCAGCAGCACCACACATGGCTGGTGCAGGGAACTGCAGGACTGCACCACACCACACTCCTGCGTCGGCACCTACGTACCTCACTCAGGAATACTGTGAATAATTGTAGCAATGCAAATATCACGACACAATGATATGAACATGGGAGGCAAAAATAAAATCTCTCTATCATTGGATATTTCAGGTCATGTCGATACATGATTCACGAAATCGTAATGACACGATTGCAAACAAACTACGGTATGGGCGGGGATTGAACTCTCGATGAATGAGTCGAAAACTCCAGACCGACAAGTCAGTCTGGAGTTTTACGACTCACTAGCCGCTAGTTCAATTCCCACCCATACCGTGGTTTCATCACACTCACTGCTCCACAATATTTGATACATCATTACCACCACACCACAGCATCACCACACCATGTCACCACCATACCACAGCACCACCACACCACAGTACCACCACACCATGTCACCACCACACCACAGCACCACCACACTACAGTACCACCACACCATGTCACCACCACTCACGAAGATTTTAAACAGTGAAAAGGCGCAGAAATAACTTGTGAAAATTTGGATTAACTCATCTTAGCCGTCATATTCCTTTAGAATCATGTATGAAGCTTATCTACATATCTACATATAGTCTACCACATTCCCAGTGTGAAATTATTTACAGAAGAACTAATTAATCAGATCCGTAACGATTGAATCATAACACACAGTAATTCATCACGGGATGAGCTATTCATTTTAGTTCCAAGAGAGATGGCAAATGACACACAAATATTAATTTTCCTCAGCTAACTATGAACACTAATGTTGCAAAAGAACTATACAGTAACGGAGCAGGAAACATTCTGGTTTTGGATTCTCAAGCATTTTCGTACTTATATTTACCAGTACAAAGTGAAAATCTTGACAGACAATACACCTCTCTTTCCTGTGCTCTAGAAGAAGCAACTTACAGGCAGCTTAGTGAGAGTGTCTTTGACCATTCAGGAGTGTAGTCTTACTCTTGAGCACTTGCTTGGCATGCAGAATTTTGTTGCTGATGCTTTGTCAAGGAATGTAGGTGGTATCATCATTGATGATCTTCCTTTCAGTTGGAGAAGTCAAGAGAGCTCCATGAGCACCTCCGATTTAATCTATAGTGATAAGGTTCCTGACCCAAACAAGAGGCTATCGTACCAATAAAAGAATTAGTTATAATTCAAGAGTTGCTTTACCGAGTAGGAAAGTCTGGGATTTCCTAGTCATACAGTTCATCAGTAACTGATTTGTAAGTCCATTCTGGATATAGTCTGCGGCTATCGCACTTTGCCGCAGGTGCTGCACATCCTGGCAGAAAGCAATCTATCAGGCAAGCAGTCTTGAATGAAGTACAACTGCTGAAAATGCATTTGCATATAACAACAATTAAGTATATCCAGTTACAAGTAAACCTCAGGGACGAGTACCTATAGATGTTTTAGCTAATTTTCAAACAATAGTTCAGGAAAACACATTCGTGTTTAATGGTAATAATTTAATTCTCTGTTGTGAATTAGCTTCCATTTCAGCTAAAAATGCAGGAACAGCTGCTGGGGTGTTAAGAGAGAGAAAAGTCTGATGTTACACTATACCAAAATTTTATTATTTTAGGTAACTGAGAATTTTGTAATAACTTCCTTGATAAATAATAGTCCCTATAAGATCAATAATTCTGCTATTATAGCTCATCATCCAGCCAGTAATAATTCAGCTGAATACGCTAACAGAAAAGTAAAAATTGATTCAAATAGCTAGACTTGCGACGGAGTTGTGACTGATGTTCAGTGTACAATCAACTCTTCTACTAATGTCACAGCAAGTGATACACACTCCAGCCTCAATGATGGAAATTATCTGACGGCATGATAGAAAAGACTTATAATGGTCCAGGAACTTTTAGAACAATAAAGGATACACTGGATCAGCCTACAGCCGATTTTACTACAGTAAAGAGTGCTCGTGCCAGACTTTTCAAAAATACGGTTGGATAAAAGGTAATACTGACTTATTTTAAATAAGACTTCGATAAGACAAAATTTGATAATTTTGATAGCCCAAGTAGTGTTGTAGACCACATAAGTGGGAATAAGTATAATGATACGGAAATACTCATGGGTGCAGGAAGTCGTATTCGTATAAGATGAAATTCGTTAGCGATGATGTTGACGTGACTATTGAAGATCATCACAAAAAGGCACAATACCGTGACTGGAACGACTTTGTCAATGGTCCAAGTCGGACCGAAACGTCGTCGTAAGCTTCTCTCTTTTATGTGCGGGTTATTTGTGTATTGAAGATCATGAAACGGAGGCTGCACTTCCATACGCTATTCACGCTAGTTATGACTAGGCACAAGCTAGTTTATATCAGTGTGCATTAATGTCTAGAAGTGTGGTTGTTCATGCTACTGATTTTCATGTAGTGCTCATTCAGGCTTCTGATTTGCCCGTGCAAACTATGTGCTGGCAGAATTAGGAATTAACGCGAATCTTTGGTACAACTGTGTGCTAAAGTGAACTGTGCAAAATAATCCAACGTTGTGAGGAAATAGTATTTGTCGTGACTGTTACTGTTGATTCTCAACATAATCTGCTGCGACGGTCGTGTCATATTTTCACCTGAGAACCTCTACTCAGCTACTGTGTACGTATACTGTGCTTACGTAGCGTGGGTACATACAGTGAACGAAACAGCTTCATTAATAAGATGCCACAACCCCGTACATTGTGTTTTAATCACATAGTGTCCGAATATTCCTTTGCTGTATAACCAAGCTAGAGGGAGGAATTTCCAGACAAGATATAGGAAAGACAGAAGAAGTAGAGGGAGGGAGAATGAGACTAGATACAAGGAAGAAAGACTTGGTAGAGGGAAAAAGAATGAGACAAGATGTAAAGAAGACAAAGACACTCAACAGTCGTAGCCTCTTGTCACGTTGTAACAAAACAAATTCCCTTTAGAGCCAGAGAAAGTGAGTAGGTGGGGAGGGAGGAGACTTGAGACAAGGAGACGGGAAGAAAAGGTAGGAAGAGATAAGTGGAAGGACAGAGGGGAAAAGGGAGAGGAGAAGAGGAACGGAGCAATGGAAGGGGAGGGAAGAAGGGAAGAAATTGAAGGGAAGAGAAGGGAAGGGACGGTGAGTGTTGTCAAGTGAGAGCAATGGACAAGTTATGGTGGGTACAGGAGGTGACTAATTGATTGAATTCAAATGTTGGTTCTCTGAGTTCTGTGTGGTGACAGAAGGAGATGAACCAGCATCACCAGTGACTGTAGGAGGAGATGGACCAGCATCACCAGTGACTGTAGGAGGAGATGGACCAGCATCACCAGTGACTGTGGTGACTGTAGGAGATGAACCAGCATCACCAGTGACTGTAGGAGGAAATGAACCAGCATCACCAGTGACTGTAGGAGGAGATGAACCAGCATCATCATGATTGTGGTGACAGGAAATGAACCAGCATCACCAGTGACTGTGGTGACTGTAGGAGGAGATGAACCAGCATCACCAGTGATTGTGGTGACAGAAGGAGATGAACCAGCATCACCAGTGACTGTGGTGACTGTAGGAGGAGATGAACCAGCATCACCAGTGACTGTAAGAGCAGATGAACCAGCATCACCAGTGACTGTAAGAACAGATGAACCAGCATCACCAGTGACTGAGGGTGGTGGTGACTGTGGTGACAGAAGATGAACCAGCATCACCAGTGATTGTAGTAACTGCAGGAAGAGATAAACCAGCATCTCCAGTGACTGTGGTGACTGTTGAAGGAGATGAACCACCATCAACAATGACTGTGATGACTGCTGGAGGAGATGAACCAGCATCACCAGTGACTGTGGTGACAGAAGATGAACCAGCATCACCAGTTACTGAGGGTGGCTGGTGACTGTGGTGACAGAAGATGAACCAGCATCACCAGTGATTGTAGTAACTGCAGGAAGAGATAAACCAGCATCACCAGTGACTGTGGTGACTGTTGAAGGAGATGAACCACCATCACCAGTGACTGTGATGACTGCTGGAGGAGATGAACCAGCATCACCAGTGACTGTAGCGACAGAAGATGAACCAGCATCACGTGACTGTGGTGACAGAAGATGAACCAGCATCACCAGTGACTGTAGTAACTGCAGGAGGAGATAAACCAGCATCACCAGTGACTGTGGTGACTATTGAAGGAGATGAACCACCATCACCAGTGACTGTGGTGACTGTTGGAGGAGATGAACCATCATCACCAGTGACTGTAGTAACTGCAGTAGGAGATTTACCAGCATCACCAGTGACTGTGATGACTGTTGAAGGAGAGGAACCAGCACCACCAGTGACTATGGTGACTGGTGGAGGAGATGAACCAGCATCACCAGTGACCGTGATGACTGGTGGATGAGATTTACCAGCATCACCAGTGACTGTGGTGACTGTTAAAGGAGAGGAACCAGCATCACCAGTGACCGTGATGACTGGTGGAGGAGATGAACCAGCATCACCAGTGACCGTGACGACTGGTGGAGGAGATGAACCAGCATCACCAGTGACTGTGATGACTGTTAGAGGAGACGATCCAGCATCACCTGTGACTGTGATGACTGTAGGAGGAGATGAACCAGCATCACCAGTGACTGTGATCATTGTAGGAGGAGGTGAACCAGCATCACCAGTGACTGGGGTGGCTGGTGACTGTGGTGACCATGGTGACTGTAAAATGGTTCTAGTGATGGCAAGTGACTATGGAATGATGCTGGAGATGGACCCGTGAGGAACGATAGACAGGAATAAACGAGAATCGACAGGTTGAAACAAGAGTAATGAACAAAAGTTTGGAACAATAGCAAGGAATTCAAGATTGAAATAGGCGCAAGTAGCAAAAGACTGGAATAAGAGCAAAGAATAAAGAACTAGCATAAGAGCAAAGAACTGAAGACTAGCAAAAACAACAACTATATGACTGGAACAAGAGACAAAGGAACAAAAG
Organism: Cherax quadricarinatus; assembly: GCF_026875155.1. Lineage (NCBI taxonomy): Eukaryota > Metazoa > Arthropoda > Malacostraca > Decapoda > Parastacidae > Cherax > Cherax quadricarinatus. The sequence goes on from NC_069410.1 coordinate 45,562,148, forward strand.
ACTATAATAGCAGCAATGAGTAAACGTCGGGAACAAGAATAATGAACTAAAGACTGGCACAAGAACAACAACCAAATGAGTGGGAGAAGAGCAAGGGATAATTGACTGGAACAACGGACTAGAAGGAGACCGCCTCAAGAAGACTAGATTGACCTCCGAGTGATCATTAAGCAGCAGAGTGTACTAACGCGACAGGTAATTACTACAGCGTGTGTGTGTGAGGTGTGTGTGTGTGTGTGTGTGTGTGTGTGTGTGTGTGTGTGTGTGTGTGTGGAGGAGGAGGATAGAGAGGCCTTTGCCTCGTCGGGACACCTTGCTGGCCCAGGATCGATCCTGAGAGGCCAGAGGTACCTCGTTTTTTAAGCAGGCACTGTACACACACACACACACACACACACACTGGATAACAATGAGGCTCCCTACAGACCGACACATTTCAAGAAACAGTAGCAGACGCTCTTTCCTCGCTGGGGCTTCACAATTTCAGGAGCCCACAATATCAGGGACCCAGGAGTCACTTAGAGATCCGTTGCTTCCCTGGGGGCTCCACGGGGTTCCAGTCCCCAGCTCGTATTGTTCAATTTGTTGTGCAACAACAGACAAACTTCCCAACAAAAGCTCTCATATTCGCAACACCACAAGGCCAATTTTTACCTGGGAAAGCGGGCATGTGTCTATTGGACAGGTGAGAAGCAGGCAGGTGTTTATTGGACAGGTGAGAAGTAAGAAAGTGTTTATTGGACATGTGAGAAGCGGGCAAGTGTTTATTGGACAGGTGACAAGTAAGAAAGTGTTTATTGGACAGGTGAGAAGTAAGAAAGTGTTTATTGGACAGATGAAAAGCAGGCAAATGTCAATTGAACAGGTGAGAAGGAAGCAAGTGTCTACTAGACAGATGAAAAGTAGGCAAATGTTTATTAGGCAGGTGAAAAGCAGGCAAGTGTCTACTGGACAGATCTAATGGATAGGTGAAAGGAAAAATAGGTTTCCATTAGAAAGGTGAGAGACGGGCAGGTGTTTATGCCCCAGGTTGGATGCAGAAAGCTGCCCGCTGATTAAGTGGGAGATAGGTCGTGTGGGAAACAGCCAGATGTCTTTTAATCAAGTCGGAGAGAGGCAGGTGTCTTGGTCGGATGAGAGACGTACTGGTGAGAGTCATTCAGCGCAAGAAGCATCATTCTCACAGAATAGTGATCGGGCAATGATCTGTAACGTCATATAGATGCTGTTTGACGTTATGTAGGACTAGGAATTTGCCATGGATTTAATAATAATAATAATAATAATAATAATAATAATAATAATAACAGTAACAACAACAGTAATTATAATAATAATATAATAATAAGAAGAAGAAGAAGAAGAAGAAGAAGAAGAAGAAGAAGAAGAAGAAGAAGAAGAAGAAGAAGAAGAAGAAGAAGAAGAAGAAGAAGAAGAAGAAGAAGAACAACAACAACAACAACAACAACAACAACAACAACAACAACAAAACAACAACAAACAACAACAACAACAACAACAACAACAACAACATCAACAACAGCAACAACAACAACAACAACAACAACAACAACAACAACAACAACAGCAGCAAAAACAACACGATCAACAACAGAAACAACAATAATAATGTTGCCAGATGCTGTGAACGTTTGCATTTAGGAAAGGCTTGAACGTAACCCCTGAGAGCCTGGAGTTACATCCTGCCCCTACCTACTTGTGGATATTAACAATTTATGGTAGGTTCATGAAACGATAAATCCACGTGGGTTCATTAGTGAAAACTCGATCGTACTTTCCTCTAACCAAAAGAGAGTGAGTCTGATTACCTTGGACCTAACCGGTTCAAGGTAATCAGACTCACTCTCTTGAGTACAATGTAACCGGTGCATATTATATTAGCAAACTAAACAAAAGGAGGGGAGGGAGAAACATGAAGTTTCATCTAAGGAGATGGAGAGGGAGAAAGACCTACTTCCTTCTAAAGAAAAAGGGAAATAAAGATATAGTTTCTTTACAGGAGGAAAACCAAATCTCTCCTAAACGTAAGAAGAGGGACAGAGACCATTGCCTGATAAGAGGTATTGGGACAGAGATCTGATACCATCGAAGACAAGATAAAAATGAGGGTATCATCTTAGGACGTTACTACCTAGTGATTTTCTGTTATTGTTGTTGTTGTCTATAACAGTCAGGTTGCAGCACTAGGGTTGAAAACAGTAAATGTTTAAAAGACATTATTCATTATAAAGTTACAAATACAGACAATGGAACTGGTCAGCAAACAATGGGAGACAGCAGAGGGCAGCGAGAGACTAGTTCCCTTAAGGTTTACTATACTAATAGTAGGAGGGTCATAAATAAGATACATGAGCTAAGATTAATTGCAAGTGCAGGAAGCATAGATATTATTGCTATAACAGAGACCTGGCTCAATCAGAATGATAGAAAAATGTCTTCTGAATGCCGCATACAAGGCTATAAATTATTCTACACTATAGGGTCAACAGGAAGGGTAGTGGAGTAGCGATGTATGTCAGAGATAATTTAACTTGTTATATTAGACAAGATATAAAATTAGAAGCGTCAGTTACTGAATCTGTGTGGATACAGCTTCTTGAGGGCCTGAAAAACTATCTTGGTTGTGATTTACAGGTCTCAAACCTTGATAGAGAGTGCAATAAATTTCTATGGGACGAAATTCGTAAGGTATCTACATACGAAAATGTTGTGCTAATGGGAGATTTTAACTTCAGACAAACTGACTGGAGTAATTTGACAGGAAATTTAGAGTCAAGCGACTTTCTTGATACGATTCAGGATTGTTTTTTAAAACAGTTGTGACAGAACCAACTCGAGGAAACAACCTGCTTGACTAGGATTCCTGCCAGCACGGGATCACTAATTAATAATCTTGAGGTTAATGATGAGCTTAGGGAAAGTGATCACAAATCACTCAGTTTTTAATATATCATAGAATTACCCTAATAATGGCAATAAAGTCTCTGTCCCTGACTTCTGCTTGGCTGATTTCATGAGACTGAAAAATTACCTGGGTGGGCTGAACTGGAATGACCTGACTATGGGTCAGGTAGGTGGTGATGGTTGCCGAGATAACGTTTTCCAGGGCATAGTTCTAGCTGCTCAGACAACTTATGTTCCGAATAGGTAAAGCAGATCAAACAGAAATGATCCTTAATGGATAAATAATAGATTAAAGCATCTCATTTGTCAAATGAGAGGCGTATATAGGCTAATCAAGAGAGGAGTTGGGCAGTTAAGAAATAAACATATTCAGATAAAGAGAGAAATAAAAGAGGGAATAAGAAAAGCAAAGAGAGATTATGAGGTTAAAGTCGCAAGGGAAACGAAGACTAACCAAAAAGGATTCTTTCAGGAATACAGAAGTAAGATTAGGGACAAGATAGGCCCACTCAAAAGTTACTCGGGTCAGCTCACCGACAGTGATTAGGAAATGTGTAGAATTTTTAAAACTTACCTCCTCTCAGTTTTTACACAGGAAGATACAAGCGATTTTCCAGAAATAGTAAATTATGTAGAACAGGACGATAATAAACTATGCACGATTAGGGTCATAAGTGACATGGTCCTTTGACAAATAGGTAAATTAAAACCTAACAGATCCCCAGGCCCTGATGAACTGTACGCAAGGGTTCTAAAAGAATGTTAAGAGGAACCTAGCAAACCGTTGGCTAATCTTTTCAACATGTCACTACAAACTGGCATAGTGCCAGATAAGTGGAAAATGGCAAATGTGATACCTATTTTCCAAGCAGGTGACAGATCCTTAGCTTCGAACTATAGACCAATAAGCCTAACCTCCATAATGGGAAAATTTATGGAATCAACAATTGCTGACTCGTAGCCGTCTTGAAAGGCATAAATTAATTAATGAATCTTAGCTCGGTTTTACAAAAGGGGACGTTATTCCCTTACGAATTTATTAACTTTTTTCACCAAAGTATTTGAGGAGGTACATCATGGTAATGAATATGATATTGTGTATATGGACTTCAGTAAAGTTATTGATAGAGTTCCACATCAGAGACTACTGTGGATAATTAAGGCACACGGAATGGGAGGAGAATTTTTTTCCTAGAAAGAGGCATGGTTGACAGATAGGCAACAAAGAGTTTGCATAAATAGGGAGAAATCAGAGTGGGGAAGCGTCACGAGCGGCGTTCCACAGGGGTCAGTGTTGGGCCCCTTGTTGTCCACAACTTACATAAATGACATAGACGAGGGAATAAATAACGATATAAGCAAGTTTGCCGATGACACCAAAATAAGCCGTCGAATTCATTCTGACGAGGACATTAAAACACTCCAGGAAGATTTGAATAAACTGATGCCTGTGTTCAACACTGAAATTCACACTACTATTTAATCAACTACAGAAACGCAGAGAAGAAGAAAACACTCTATACTGCAGAATCCTGGAATCACTACTTATCTGTATATCCAACAACTTCAACCAAAACGAAGGCTTCTGTAACATAGCTGAACCCCTTGCCAAGAAACTTCTTCATCGTTATCTCTCATAAGAATGGAGGAACACTGCAGAAGGTCTACTCATATATTTGTCCAATCTCTTTTTAAAGCTACCCCAGGTCCTAGCCTCTATCACCCTACTTGGAAGATTATCACATGCAGGATCAGATCCAACCTTCCTAGCATTCTCCAACTGACTCCATCCTATAAATACTCACGAATCTTTCACCCAGGTAGATCTGTTTGTGAGTGATAAAACAAACAGTGTGGGCGAAACGTTGTCAATAAAGGATTGCATTAACCTGCTTCTGTGTTTATTTTTCCATTGCGTTGGTATTTTATGGCATTTATTTCCAAGGAGAACCCTGGAGGCAGTGGAGATGTCGTGTCTGAGGGCAGTGTGTGATGTGAATATAATGCAGAAAATTCGCAGTTTGGAAATTAGGAGGAGGTGCGGGATTTCCAAAACTGTTATCCAGAGGGCTGAGGAGGTGTTGTTGAGGTGGTTCGGACATGTAAAGAGGATGGAACAAAATAGAATGACTTCGGGAGTATATAAATCTGTAGTGGAGGGAAGGCGGGGTAGGGGTCGGCCTAGGAAAGGTTGGAGGGAGGGGGTAAAGATGGTTTTGTGTGCGAGGAGCTTGGACTTGCTGTTTAAGTGTGAGCAGGGTAATATTTATGAAGGGATTCAAGGAAACCGACAAGTCGGTCTTGAGTCCTGGAGATGGGAAGTACAGTGTCTGCACACTGAAGGAGGGGTGTCAATGTTCCAGTTTTATAACTGTAGTGTAAGCGCGCCTCTGGCAAGACAGTGATGAATTGAGTGATAGTGAAAGTTTTTCTTTTTCGGGCCACCCTGCCTTGGTGGGAAACGGCCGATGTCTTAGAAAAATATTTATTTTAACTATTCAATCCTTGAACATACATTTGCCACGAGTGTCCTCGCAACATGAAAAAAGCCTAGTTCGCTAGGGTCATGTTGTTTGTAGGACCGATGGTTCAGATGGTAGGATGACATGTACATTGTGCGGCCTCTTGAGGCGGGACAAAGTGTCGTGGGGTCGAATCCTGGCCTGCCACAGTTTGGTAAATGATTCAAAACCACTTGTTTTGTGGTTTCATTGCTATATATATATATATATATTTTTTTTTTTTTTTTTTTTTTTTTATCACACCGGCCGATTCCCACCAAGGCAGGGTGGCCCGAAAAAGAAAACTTTCACCATCATTCACTCCATCACTGTCTTGCCAGAAGGGTGCTTTACACTACAGTTTTTAAACTGCAACATTAACACCCCTCCTTCAGAGTGCAGGCACTGTACTTCCCATCTCCAGGACTCAAGTCCGGCCTGCCGGTTTCCCTGAATCCCTTCATAAATGTTACTTTGCTCACACTCCAACAGCACGTCAAGTATTAAAAACCATTTGTCTCCATTCACTCCTATCAAACCCCGCTCAAGCATGCCTGCTGGAAGCCCAAAAGCCCCTCCCCACACAAAACCTCCTTTACCCCCTCCCTCCAACCCTTCCTTGGCCGACCCCTACCCCCCCTTTCCCTTTCCCACTACAGACTGATACACTCTTGAAGTCATTTCTTGTTTCGCTCCATTCTCTTACATGTCCGAACCACCTCAACAACCCCTTCCTCAGCCCTCTGGACAACAGTTTTGGTAATCCCGCACCTCCTCCTAACTTCCAAACTACGAATTCTCTGCATTATATTCACACCCACATTGCCTCAGACAAAGACATCTCCACTGCCTCCAGCCTTCTCTCGCTGCAACATTCATCACCCACGCTTCACACCCATATAAGAGCGTTTGGGAAAACTATACTCTCATACATTCCCCTCTTTGCCTCCAAGGACAAAGTTCTTTGTCTCCACAGACTCCTAAGTGCACCACTCACTCTTTTTCCCTCATCAATTCTATGATTCACCTCATCTTTCATAGACCCCTCCGCTGACACGTCCACTTTCCCCAAAAATCTGAATACGTTCACCTCCTCCATACTCTCTCCCTCCAATCTGATATTCAATCTTTCATCACCTAATCTTTTTGTTATCCTCATAACCTTACTCTTTCCTGTATTCACCTTTAATTTCTTCTTTTGCACACCCTACCAAATTCATCCACCCAAACTCTGCAACTTCTCTTCAGAATCTCCAAGAGCACAGTGTCATCAGCAAAGAGCAGCTGTGACAACTCCCACTTTGTGTGTGATTCTTTATCTTTTAACTCCACGCCTCTTGCCAAGACCCCCGCATTTACTTCTCTTAAACCCCCTCTATAAATATATTAAACAACCACGGTGACATCACACATCCTTGTCTAAGGCCTACTTTTACTGGGAAAAAAATTTCCCTCTTTCCTACATACTCTAACTTGAGCCTCACTATCCTCGTTAAAAAAATTTCACTGCTTTCAGTAACCCACCTCCTACACCATTACACTTGCAACAAACTGCCACATTGCCCCCCTATCCACCCTGTCATACGCCTTTTCCAAATCCATAAATGCCACAAAGACCTCTTTAGCTTATCTAAATACTGTTCACTTATATGTTTCACTGTAACACCTGGTCCACAACACCCCCCCCACCTTTCCTAAAGCCTCCTTGTTCATCTGCTATCCTATTCTCCGTCTTACTCTTAATTCTTTCAATTATAACTCTACCATACACTTTACCAGGTACACTCAACAGACTTATCCCCCTATAATTTTTGCACTCTCTTTTATCCCCTTTGCCTTTATACAAAGGAACTATGCATGCTCTCTGCCAATCCCTAGGTACCTTACCCTCTTCCATACATTTATTAAACAATTGCACCAACCACTCCAAAAACTATATCCCCACCTGCTTTTAACATTTCTATCTTTATCCCATCAATCCCGGCTGCCTTACCCCCTTTCATTTTACCTACTGCCTCACGAACTTCCCCACACTCACAACTGGCTCTTCCTCACTCCTACAAGATGTTATTCCTCCTTGCCCTATACACGAAATCACAGCTTCCCTATCTTCATCAACATTTAACAATTCCTCAAAATATTCCTTCCATCTTCCCAATACCTCTAACTCTCCATTTAATAACTCTCCTCTCCTATTTTTAACTGACAAATCCATTTGTTCTCTAGGCTTTCTTAACTTGTTAATCTCACTCCAAAACTTTTTCTTATTTTCAACAAAATTTGTTGATAACATCTCACCCACTCTCTCATTTGCTCTCTTTTTACATTGCTTCACCACTCTCTTAACCTCTCTCTTTTTCTCCATATACTCTTCCCTCCTTGCATCACTTCTACTTTGTAAAAACTTCTCATATGCTAACTTTTTCTCCCTTACTACTCTCTTTACATCATCATTCCACCAATCGCTCCTCTTCCCTCCTGCACCCACTTTCCTGTAACCACAAACTTCTGCTGAAGACTCTAACACTACATTTTTAAACCTACCCCATACCTCTTCGACCCCATTGCCTATGCTCTCATTAGCCCATCTATCCTCCAATAGCTGTTTATATCTTACCCTAACTGCTCCTCTTTTAGTTTATAAACCTTCACCTCTCTCTTCCCTGATGCTTCTATTCTCCTTGTATCCCATCTACCTTTTACTCTCAGTGTAGCTACAACTAGAAAGTGATCTGATATATCTGTGGCCCCTCTATAAACATGTACATCCTGAAGTCTACTCAACAGTCTTTTATCTACCAATACATAATCCAACAAACTACTGTCATGGAAAGCATATAAATCTATAGGGGAAGGAAAGAGGGGTAGGGATCGTCCTCGAAAGGGTTGGAAAGAGGGGGTAAAGGAGGTTTTGTGGGTGAGGGGCTTGGACTTCCAGCAAGCGTGCATGAGCGTGTTAGATAGGAGTGAATGGAGACGAATGATACTTGGGACCTGACGATCTGTTGGAGTGTGAGCAGGGTAATATTTAGTGAAGGGATTCAGGGAAACCGGTTATTTTCATATAGTCGGACTTGAGTCCTGGAAATGGGAAGTACAATGCCTGCACTTTAAAGGAGGGGTTTGGGATATTGGCAGTTTGGAGGGATATGTTTGTATCTCTATACGTATATGCTTCTAAACTGTTATATTCTGAGCACCTCTGCAAAAGCAGTGATAATGTGTGAGTGTGGTGAAAGTGTTGAATGATGATGAAGTATTTTCTTTTTGGGGATTTTCTTTCTTTTTTTTGGGTCACCCTGCCTCGGTGGGAGACGACCGACTTGTTGAAAAAGAAAATATATATATATATATATATATATATATATATATATATATATATATATATATATATATATATATATATATATATATATATATATATATATTTATATATATATATATATATATATATATATATATATATATATATATATATATATATATATATATATATATGCAATAAGATCGCATTAAACAAGATGGTATCAGAATATGCAAACAACTACTGTGAAAGAATAGTGAAATTCCAAGCGCTTTCGTGACTTCTCCCATTGCAATGATTATATAGTTCCCTGATAATGTGAGAAGCCACGAAAGCGCATGGAATTTCACTATTGTTTCACAGTGGTTGTTTGCATATTCTGATACCATCTTGTTTAATGCGATCTTATTGCATATATATATATATATATATATATATATATATATATATATATATATATATATATATATATATATATATATATAATATATATATATATATATATATATATTATATATATATATATATATATATATATATATATATATATATATATTTTTTTTTTCAACAAGTCGGTCGTCTCCCACCGAGGCAGGGTGACCCAAAAAAAAGAAAGAAAATCCCCAAAAAGAAAATACTTTCATCATCATTCAACACTTTCACCACACTCACACATTATCACTGCTTTTGCAGAGGTGCTCAGAATATAACAGTTTAGAAGCATATACGTATAGAGATACACAACATATCCCTCCAAACTGCCAATATCCCAAACCCCTCCTTTAAAGTGCAGGCATTGTACTTCCCATTTCCAGGACTCAAGTCCGACTATATGAAAATAACCGGTTTCCCTGAATCCCTTCACTAAATATTACCCTGCTCACACTCCAACAGATCGTCAGGTCCCAAGTATCATTCGTCTCCATTCACTCCTATCTAACACGCTCATGCACGCTTGCTGGAAGTCCAAGCCCCTCACCCACAAAACCTCCTTTACCCCCTCTTTCCAACCCTTTCGAGGACGATCCCTACCCTCTTTCCTTCCCCTATAGATTTATATGCTTTCCATGTCATTCTACTTTGATCCATTCTCTCTAAATGACCAAACCACCTCAACAACCCCTCTTCTGCCCTCTGACTAATACTTTTATTAGCTCTACACCTTCTCCTAATTTCCACACTCCGATTTTTCTGCATAATATTTACACCACACATTGCCCTTAGACAGGACATCTCCACTGCCTCCATCCGCCTCCTCGCGGCTGCATTCACAACCCAAGCTTCACATCCATATAAGAGTGTTGGTACTACTATACTTTCATACATTCCCTACTTTGCCTCCATAGATAACGTTTTTTGACTCCACTTATACCTCAACGCACCACTCACCTTTTTTCCCTCATCAATTCTATGATTAACCTCATCCTTCATAAATCCATCCGCCGACACATCAACTCCCAAGTATCTGAAAACATTCACTTCTACCATACTCCTCCTCCCCAATTTGATATCCAATTTTTCTTTATCTAAATCATTTGATACCCTCATCACCTTACTTTTTTCTATGTTCACTTTCAACTTTCTACCTTTACACACACTCCCAAACTCATCCACTAACCTTTGCAATTTTTCTTTAGAGTCTCCCATAAGCACAGTATCATCAGCGAAAAGTAACTGTGTCAATTCCCATTTTGTATTTGATTCCCCATAATTTAATCCCACCCCTCTCCCGAACACCCTAGCATTTACTTCTTTTACAACCCCATCTATAAATATATTAAACAACCATAGTGACATTACACATCCCTGTCTAAGACCTACTTTTACCGGGAAGTAGTCTCCCTCTCTTCTACACACCCTAAGCTGAACCTCACTATCCTCATAAAAACTCTTTACAGCATTTAGTAACTTACCACCTATTCCCTATACTTGCAACATCTGTCACATTATATATAGATATATATATATATATACGCTAAAAAAGGTGGGCAGTCGTGGATGGCAGATTGTGCTATGGTACACAGAAGCTAAAAGTCACAAGACCGTGGCTGGAACCATAAGCAAATAACCCACAAATTAAACATGTAATTAGATAACGTTTCAGTCCGTCCAGGACTCAAGCTTGGATAGGTTTAAGACTAAAACATCATCTAAGTTTACTTTCAATTTTTGAGTTAATTCTAAACAGACTGTTCAACCTGAATTTTCATCCGCGTCAGATATCCTCATTAGAATTTTAATTTAAAAAAAAATGAGAACGAAAAGTATTTGTAAAGCGAGGATCAGAATCAAGGGACTGTTGATGGAAGCTGAACACGCCAGCAATTCACATTATTATATTCAGTGAGAAATGCTAAACCGATCAGGGTCACGCAGTGTCTGGGGAACGGGAGGTAATCAGATTCGATCCAAGGAAGAGGAGCTTAACTCAAGGTCCTCCGATCAAGAGCCCCTCACCACCAAGGCATTTTCCTATAAGGACAACTGAGCCACAAAAATCTCAGGGCGTGGAGTGACCTAGAGGAGGCTGGGCGAGTCAGCGTCACACTTTCAAGAACGGCTCCTGAAGGACGCCTGAGGGAAGAGGCCGGTAAACCCGTATTTTTTCGGTTAAGTGGATGGGGTTATGAGTCTCGACTTTCTCAGCCATGTCAAGATGAGTTCAAATTCGCAAACTTACATTAATAAAAACAGCACATCTTAAAACGACTGTAGTTCTCCCATAAATGATCATTTTTTTACTTAGTCTTTTCCTTATCACAACTGGAGGAAAAAACTTGTCCAGCAAACTTCCTGAAGAAGTGAGCAGCTATGTAGAAAAAAAAAACGGAAAAAAAGAGCTCACTGAGCATGCAAGATTCTCTCTCTCTCTCTCTCCCTTCTCTATCTGTCTATCTATCTATCTATCTATCTATCTATCTATCTATCTAACCCTCTTTATTTCTCTCTTTCTCTCCTCATAGCACCTTCGTACTATACAAAATATGCCTGGAGTACAGATGTGAGGAACTCATGCAAACCAATAATCCTGTCCAAGGAGAAGGACACTGACACACGTGAAACACAGAGTGGTAATAAGAGTGCCTGTAGCTGTTTTAACAGCCTAGTCGATCAAGGACCAGGCCGTGGGAGCGGTGTCCCCTGAAACTGACTCCTGGGTAGACTCTTAGGAGACTGTCGATGACGCAGCACCTGAGTCATACCATAGGCTGTATTAGCAAAGCATACATGCAATTTTTACTAATACATAACCCAGTGAAGCCTGCTAAATTATATATATATATATATATATATATATATATATATATATATATATATTATATATATATATATATATATTAGGTAGTAGGTTGGTAGACAGCAACCACCCAGGGAGGTACTACCGTCCTGCCAGGTGTGTGTAAAACTGAAGCCTGTAATTGTTTTACACGATGGTAGGATTGCTGGTGTCTTTTTTTTTCTGTCTCATACACGTGCAAGATTTCAGGTACGTCTTGCTACTTACACTTAGGTCACACTACACATACATGTACAAGCATATATATATACACCCCTTTGGGTTTTCTTCTATTTTCTTTCTAGTTCTTGTTCTTGTTTATTTCCTCTTACGTCCATGGGAAAGTGGAACAGAATTTTTCCTCCGTAAGCCATGCGTGTTGTAAGAGGCGACTAAAATGCCGGGAGCAAGGGGCTAGTAACCCCTTCTCCTGTATATGTAACTAAATGTAAAAGGAGAAACTTTCGGTTTTCCTTTTGGGCCACCCCGCCTCGGTGGGATACAGCCAGTTGTTTAAAGAATTATATATATATAATATATATATATATATATATATATATATATATATATATATATATATATATTTTTATATATATTATATATATATATATATATATATATTATATATATAAATCAATATATATATATATATATAAATATTATTAATTGAAAATAATGTTGTTGTTTAATAATAATAATATATAATATTATTATTATTATTATTATTATTATTATTATTATTATTAATCAAATAATGTTACTTCTTAATTTAAAATAGGCGATAGGTGACACGCTCTCTATTATCATCTCGGCATCTGTCACGGATGTAAATAAATGGAAATGGTAAAATAGTAATTACGGGCAGTAGTCATCATGGTTCCTGCAATAACACCATCTTATTGATCAAGTTTGCTAGAATTCATCGGCTACAATTACAATGTTTGGGAGAATACAGTTCTCCTACAGACGCTGAGTTCTTGACATCCAGAAGGCAGCCAAAGTATCATGAAGACGATTACGACAACAACAGCAACAGCATGAGCAGCAGCAACAATATCTGTAGCAGTAGCAGTATTGCAACAGCAGAAGCAACACCAGTAGTAAAATTAACAGCAGCAGCAATACCAATAGTAGTAGCAGTAGCAGCAGCAGTAGTAGCTGTAACAAAGCAGTAGCGGCAACAACAGCTGCAGTAATAAAAGCAGCAGTAACAGATGTATCATCATCATCATCATCATCATCATCATTATTATTATCATCAGCATCAGCAGTAGTAAAAATATCAGCAGCACCACCAATGCAATATCGAAAACAACAGCGGTAGTAGTAGTAACATCAACAACAGCAACAACAACAACAGCAGCAACAACAACAAGAACAGCAGCAGCATGAACAACACCACCACTAACAACAACAGTAGCAGTATCAGCAGCACCACCAACAGCAGCAGTAACAACAGCAACAGCAGAACGACAAGTAGCAGGACACTGGTCACTGAAGCCTCGGGGAGGGATCACGGTAAGTGCTGCTGACGTTGCGTTAATTACCTGAGTGTCAGTCAGTAATTAGGTAGGAAGGTGACCAGGTTTACGAGACTCCATCTGGAGACACCTACACCAGGTGAGTAATCACACCTGAACGAGGCAAGTCAGGTGAAGCCTCTCACATCGGCCAGGTGAGTCAGGTGAAGCATCTCACATCGGTCAGGTGAGTCAGGTGAAGCCTCACACCTGATCAGGTAGTCAGGAAAGCCTCACACTCTGGATAGTGTGAATCACGGATGTGAATGAAACCTCGCTCCTGGATCAGGTGAGTCAGATGAAGTCTCACATCTGGATCAGGTGAAGCCTCGCGCCTGGATCAGGTGAGTCAGGTGAAGCCTCACACCTGACTTCCTCGTTATCCCCGACTAGTCAATAATTATTTCCGATGTCTTATGGATTATCATTATAAAAATTCAATTATTTATTTCACGTCTTTTATTATTATTATTATTGTTATTATTATTATTATTATTAATGTTATTATTATTATTATTGTTGTGTTATTGTCATTATTATTATTTTATTATTATTTTATTATTATTATTATTATTATTATTATTATTATTGTTAATGTTATTATTATTATTATTGTTGTTATTGTCATTATTATTATTATTATTATTATTATTATTATTATTATCATATTACCGTCATAATCGTTGCTGCTCCCAATGTGGCTCCTTCAACGCCTCTCTCCATCAACGCCTCTCCTCCTCATCAACACCTCCCTCCCCATCAACGCCTCCCCTTCCCCATCAACACCTCCCCTTCCCCATCAACGCCTCTCCTCCCTCATCAACGCCTATCGTCCCTCATTAACACCTCCCCTTCCTCATCAACGCCTCCCTTCCCCATCAACGCCTCCTTCCCATCAACGCCTCCCCTTCCCCATCAACGCCTCCGCTCCCCAATCAACGATGCCATATATACGGTACATTCCCAGTTCGTAATTATAAGTTATTAATTACTAAATCCGCTAATATGGGAGCTACATGGAGGATGAGGAAGAGGGGGAGGAGGAAGAGGGGAGGAGGAAGACAAGGAGAAGGAAGAGAATGAGGAGGAAGAGGGGGAGGAGAGAGGAGAGAGGGAAATGAAAAGGGGAGGAGGAAGATGAAAAGGGGAGAGGAAGGGGAGAGAAGAGAGGAAGGGAGGAAGAAGAAGAGGGGAGAAGAGGAGAGGGGAAGGGGAGAGAGGAAGAGAGGAGGAGAGAAGAGGGGAGGAGGAAGAGGGGAGGAGGAAGAGGAGGAGGAAGGAAGAGGAGGAAGAGGAGGAGAGGAAGAGGGGAAGAGAAGAAGGAGGAGAGGAGGAGAGTGAGAGGAAGAGGAAGAGGAAGAGGAGGAGAGAGGGGAGGAGAAAGAGGGGAGAGGAAGAAGAAGAGGAGGAGGAAGAGGAGGGGGAGAGGCTGATGAGGAAAGAGGGGAGAGGAAAGGGGGAAGAGGGAGGAGGAAGACGGGGAGGAAGAAGAGGGGGAGGAAGAAGGAGAGAAGGAAGAGGAGAGGAAGAGGAGGGGGAGAGGGAGGAGGAAGAGGGGGGAAAGGGAGGAAAGATGGGGGAGGAGGAGACGGGAGGAAGGGAGAAGAGGGAGACGAGGGAGGAGAAGGGGAGAGAGAAGCAGGGGAGGAGAGACATGAGAGGAAGGGGAGGACAGTGAGGAAGGACAGGGGGACGGGGAACGGGAGACAGTGGTGAGGGGAAAAGAGAGGGGAGACAGGAGGAAGACAGGAGAATGTGACGGGAGAAGTGGAACGGAGACAGTGAGAGACGAGGGAAGTGAGGAGGAAGCATGAGATACACTTTAGGAAGAGTGCAGAGACAGCGAGACATTACAGATTGGAGAAGGGGAACAGTGGACAACGGGGAGACAGTGGGAGACGGGGAGACAGTGGGTGAAGGGGAGACGGGGAGACAGTGGGAGAGGGGGGAGACAGTGGGAGACCGGGAGACAGTGGGTGAGGGGGGACAGTGGTAGACGGGGAGACAGTGAGATGACAGGGAGACAGTGGGTGACGGGTAAACATTGAGAGGGATACAGCGGTTGACGGGGAGACAATGAGAGACGGGGAGACAGCGAGAGACAGGGTTACAATGTTAGACGGGACATAGTGGGACACGGGGAGACAGTGAGAGACGGGGAGACAGTGAGTGATGGGGAGACAGTGAGATACAGTGGGTGAGAGTGAGCTAGGGAGAGACAGTGGAGATAAAGAGAGACAGTAGGGACAGGGAGACAGTAGGAGACAGGGAGAGACAGGGAGATACAGTTGGTGACAGGGAGCTAGGGAGACGCAATGGGTGACGGGGAGACAGACTCACAAGCATCAACCTGTAATGAAAAAGGTTTGGAGAAGTCTGGAGACAAGAGAATGGGTGCAGTACACAATAATCTTTTTGCTTTATTAAAAGCAGTGTTACAGTCTGAGGTCCAATTAAAGGGAACTTTGTGACTGGTAAGAGAGGTAAGAGGGGCTACAATAACTGAGAAATTCTTACAGAATCTTCTGTAAAATCCTATCATGCCTAGGAAACGTTGAAGAGGTTTCCTATCATAAGGAACTGGATAATCTTTAATAGCAAGAACTTTAGCAATCTTTACGTGCAACTTTACCACTACCTACTTCATGGCCTAGAAAAGTGACAGTGGCCTGGCCAAAGGAAGATTTAGATAAATTAACTGTTAAATGGGAACTCTTAAAGGTCTCAAAAAGAGCCTTAAGTCTAAGTAGGTGTTGATCCCAAGTATCAGACACCACAACAATATCATCTAGGTACGCTGCCGTGCCTTCAAGTCCTTTAATAGCCTGATGGATAAGTTTCTGGAATGAAGAGGGGGAATTTTTCATTCCAAAGGGGGGTAACTGTATTGATAATGACCTCCTGGAATTACGAAGGCAGAGATTTCCTTCGCCTTATCCGTCAAAGGTACCTGATAGTAGCCTTTAAGGAGATCTAACTTGGACACAAAAGTAGCCTTACCCACAAAGTCAATTACGTCATCCAGACGAGGAAGAGGGTAAGCATCTTTAATTGTGACCTCGTTCACCTTACGGTAGTCTGTACACATACCAAACCCTCCATCAGCCTTCTTCACAAGGATGCACGGTGAAGCCCATGGACTAGATGACTCCTCCACTAAACCATGCTTTAACAAAAATTCTACTTCCTGCTGAAGTAGCCTTTGCTTTTCAGGATTAGCTCTGTAGGGGGAGAGTTTAATTGGTTTAGAGTTTCCCACATCTACATCATGATAACCTAACGTACATTTTTTCGGCACATCCGAAAAAATATTAGGATATGACTGTAGAAGCTCCGTTAAATTTGTTGCTTGCGTTTCAGATAGTCCCTCCATTAAAGGGCTAGGATCCTTGAGGAGGACAGAATTTGAAAGTTTAATGTTAATTTCAGAGATAGAGTGCAAAGAATCAGAGTCGTCCTCAGAGGTAGAGGACAGAGTCATTACTGGGACTTTATCTGGTGTATGGAAAGTTTTCAATTGATTGATGTGGTAAATTTTAGTTTTTGAGGTCTTATCAATGGGAACTACCACATAATTTACATCAGATAATCTACTTACAATCTGCATAGATCCCGTAAATCTAGCTTTCAAGGTGTGGCCAGGTATAGGTTCCTGCACCAACACATTGTCTCCTGGATGGAAGGAGCGGAATTTTGTACTTCTGTCATACCTCTGTTTCATCTTACTTTGAGCTGTCTTTAGGTTAGCCTTGGCTAACTGACGTGCCACTTGCAACCTTGAAGACGGGTTGTAGAGTGTTGAGCTAACGTCTTCTCCCATCCATCCTTCTTTGAGCACCCGAAGAGGACCTCGTACATTGTGCCCAAAGATCAGCTCAAACGGACTGATCCCTGTAGTCTCTTGCACCGTCTCTCGTACTGAGAACAGCAACAAAGGTAGTGATTCATCCCAGTCTGTAGGAAAGTGCATGCAAAAAGTTCTCATCATAGTTTTTAACGTCTGATGGAATCTTTCCAAGGCGCCTTGGGACTGAGGATGATAGGCAGTGGATAAGTTGTGGATTATCCCTAACCTAGTTAATACTTCTCTAAATGATTTGGCAGTAAAGTTAGTACCTTGATCACTTTGAATAGTTTTAGGAATGCCAAAACAAGAAATGAATTTGGTTAAAGCTTTGAGAATAGCTTTAGTATTAATACTACGCATGGGAATTGCTTGAGGATATCTGGTTACTTTATCCATAATCGTAAATAAATATTGATTTCCAGACTTTGACCTAGGTAGTGGACCTACACAATCTATAATTAAATCTGCAAAAGGTTCTCCATCCGCAGGTATAGGTTGGAGAGGTGCAGGTTTAATGGAATGTCCAGGTTTCCCTACTTGCTGACATTCTCGGCAACACCTAATATGATTCTTCACATCTTTCTTTAATTTTGGCCAATAAAATTCTTTTGTGATTCTATAAAAGGTTTTTGTAATTCCTAAGTGACCTCCTAATGACGTATTATGAGCAATATTTAATATTTGAGGTCTATACTTTGTTGGAACCACTAACCTGTTAAACAATTGCCGGCCCTCTATCTCCTTACCAGTCTCAGTGCAGATCAAATAATTGTTTTTAACTTCATACTTGACCGGATGACCCAAAGAGGATTTACCCATGGCTGCCTGAAAAGCGAATTTTAAAGAAGGGTCCTTTCGTTGTTCCTCCTGAAAGGACAGTCCCTCGGGCATGGAAACAGAGACATCTGGCAATCCTGCAGCCTGGGAATAGGAAGGCTTGATCGGGGTCTGTTCACTTGATTTACGAGGCTCCGGCCGGGTGCCTCATAAAACAACGTGGCTATTCGAGATCGGAGTCGTCTAAGGATAGGTCAACATTCTCTCCAGACAACCCTTGGGATGTTGCCCGAGTTATGGCCAACACCGGAGAAGAATTACTCATTATAGGTTCAGGACACGCATTAACAGTAGTAATGTTATTACCCAGTAATAACATGGCATCTTTCATGGGGAATCCTTTTGAGACACCTACAGTCAAGTACCCAGTGTAATATTTGCACTGTACATAAATTTTATGCAAAGGGACAGAATACATAGCTCCTCCAAATGCTTCCAATAAAACAGAGGAATTCAAGGAAGTGTTCTCTGAAAGGGGTAATATTCCTTCTCTTATAAGTGAGCAATATGCTCCAGTATCTCTAAAGATTTTTACTTTAGTTGTTTCTGAGTTTTCCTGAAGGGAAATAAGACTCTTGCAATAATAAAGGCCATACCTTTTTCTACTTCTCTAGGGACATGTTACTAGGGATATTAGAGATTTTCCCAATGGTTGGGATTTATGGGGCAGTTGGGACTGAGGACCTACTTTATTACACAAGAAGCAGACGACAGGCTGCCCTTTACTCCCTGCTGACGTTGCAAATGGTGTCGTTCTGGCTGGTGTCTCTCTGGATACTGTTGTCGAGATGCACCATGAGTAGTTTGCCTCTCCACAGGTGGACCATAAGTTGAGAAGCGTGGCTCACCAGGTGACTTAGTTGGCTGACGTAGACGTTCTCCCTCCGGCTGGCACTTCATTCTCCAAGGTTGACAATCTCTGCTCATGCCAGGTTGTTGAAAAGAGAGACGGGACCGCTCGGACAAGGAGCGGTTAGTTTCGAAGGTATCAGGCATTCTGGCTGCCTCCAATGCAGTGGTTAAGTCACAATCCTGCAGAAAGACTCGAACCTCTGGTCCCACAGACTCCTGCAGGTTATCAATCAGAATAAGCTGTACCAGCTCCTCAGAGGTAGAGACACCACTTGCTTTATACCAGCTGGTAAAAGGTTTGGTTTGCTGTCTCACAAAGTCCACTAGGGATTGACCAAGCTGCCGCCTGCTTAATTTAAAAATCTTTCTATATTTGGCTGGGATACATGTATATGCTCCCAACACTGTGGTCTTCACTACTTTATAATCAGAAAATTCAGCGTTATTTAATGCTGACGTGAATTCCTGTGCCTTACCCAATAATGCTGTATGAACCAAAGATGTCCAATGCTGTTCCGGCCACCTCAAGGCTCGAGCCTGATTTTCGAAGCTTTCGAAAAATTGTTCTGGTTCGGCCTCATTGAAGCGGGAAACAAGCTGTACTGCTTTTTGTAAACTAAAATCAATTTACAGAATGCGAAACTGCCTCCTTTCTCTTTCCCTATCAAATTCTTCCCTTGCGAATGCTCTCTGTTCCCTAGTTTGCTCAAGATTGATTTTTGCCAGCTCAAGTGCCAACGACGCTGATTCACCCTGAGACAACCCAGCTGCACTATACTGACCATTTTGCTCCGTAGGTGTATCATCTTCCTCCTGCGAGAACATAGTAGTTTTTGCCCTAGCTCCCGTAGAGGGAGGAGTCTGATGTGCCATCTCTTCTTCTTAAGTTTGTCAGCAATCAGTGAACGCAGTTGCGCAGCTGTGAGAGTGCGTTTGTATTTAATGCCAATGGAACGAGCAATTTGCCAACAACGCTGTAGGGACAATTTAGGTAGGTTATGCAAAGTATATGCCGACACCAGACGTCTGACTCGTCTAGGTGGCATAAGTTATTCGCTATGCACAGTACGATTGCAGAATACCCCAACGTAACACGTTTAATTTGCAGAACACGCTAGCTATGCACAGTACGATTGGCAGAATTACGCATACAAGCAATGCTGACTGCAAAATTCTCCACACCGAACAGGCTAGTAACAACTGACACGCAAAATTTGTAAAGCGTAGGCCAAGCTAATGCAATGCCAGACAGTAAGCTGCACAATGCTCCTGCTACGAGCTTCACCCTAAGCTCAACCGTTTCTCTAAGTCCAGCTCCAGCTCTCGGACAGGCTACCCATATTA
>NC_069410.1:45587554-45590054 GCF_026875155.1 Cherax quadricarinatus
GCTTTATAAGTCTTCTGACGTCATATTATGTTTACTATTCCTTAACATGAAAAATTACAAAAGCGCTTGGAATTTTACAAATATATTACTGTTTGCATATATATATATATATATTAATATATATATATATATATATATATATATATATATATAATATATATTATATATATATATATATACATACTATATATATATATATAATATATATATATATATATATATATATATATATATATATATATATATATATATATATATATATACGACCTGTCACAGGTTTTGGATGATATCCTGCATTTTGTTGCAAGTGACATTATTTATCATGTTATCATTACCAGAGTATACCAGAAAGTCAACCATTAGATACTTCCCTGGTACCCAGCCTCTGGCTGGCTTGTAACAGATTTGTGAGTCAATATTGGTCGACTCATTATGAGCCAGACTTACGACCTCTGTTGGGATTTTTATAGCGATAACTAATGATTTATTAGATAAGGTTAGAACAAACAGTACAGAAACTTACAAAAGTTTGGAACTTTAATATAAATGAAAGGTGTGAGGTAAATATTCATCCAAAAAACAATAATAATATTCTATGATCATTTGTTTAATATGAAATAACTTAAATGCTTTCACTCCTTTTTCTTTATACACAGATAAACAACTCTGCTGCATCATGAGACACGTTACTATATAAGAGTGTATTTTTAAGTATTTTTAATCGACTGATTATTTTGTTAGTATAATATGAGTAAACACGAAATAGAATAGAAGAATAATAAATCAAACAAGTCTCTACATATACTAATTCCTAACATCTGAATGGATAAAGTGCAGCAATTAGCAGTACACAACAGCGGGATGCAATGCAAAACAGAGTGCCAGGACAGAAACAAACACGACCTAAGTAGCAACAACAGCCTGTCCTCAAAAAAATGCGTTATAGAAATTCCATCAGAGGTAGAACAGTACACAAGTAATCAACACATAGGAGAATGATTCTTATGACTACGTTACGGACCGTCTTTGATTATTAACTAGTAACACGTCCAAGTCGGTCCGAAACGTCGTCAAAAGTTTCTTTCTCCTGAGTAAGTGATATTTGCGTGAATTGTTCCAGTCACGGTATTGTGCCTTTTTTATTATTTGCAGTACTGTAAGTCTTTCTTATAGTGAGCCGATCAAAACTGATTGATAAATCTGTTACAAATGTCAGTCAGTCACATGATAGATGCCAGTGAGGCATTAAATAGTTGACTTTTGGTATACTCCTGTTAAGATAATATGCTAAATAATATCACTTGTAACTCATACCCCGACAAGCTGTTACAAGTGTTGTTTGTTATCTTACATACCTCCACGACCTGTTACAAGAACATAAGAACATAAGAACGAAGGAACACTGCAGAAGGCCTACTGGCCCATGCGAGGCAGGTCCAAGTCTCCTAACGGCTTAAGCCAATGCACCCAACCTAGTAAGGTCAGGTCACATTGACTTAAGGGAGGAACACGGCAACCGACCGGGTAGCACAAGCTATCAGGTCCAACTCACACCCACCCACATCCACTCATGTATTTATCCAACCTATTTTTAAAGCTACACAACGTTCTGGCCTCTATAACTGTACTCGGGAGTTTGTTCCACTCATACCTCCACGACCTGTTACAAGTGTTGCTAGTTTTCTAACATATCTCCACGACCTGTTACAAGTGTTGTTTGTTATCTTACATACCTCCACGACCTGTTACAAGTGTTGTTTGTTATCTTACATACCTCCACGACCTGTTACAAGTGTTGTTTGTTATCTTACATACCTCCACGACCTGTTACAAGTGTTTGTTATCTTACATACCTACACGACCTGTTACAAGTGTTGTTCGTTATCTTGCATACCTCCACGACCTGTTACAAGTGTTGTTTGTTATCTTACATACCTACACGACCTGTTACAAGTGTTGTTCGTTATCTTGCATACCTACACGACCTGTTACAAGTGTTGTTCGTTATCTTGCATACCTACACGACCTGTTACAAGTGTTGTTTGTTATCTTACATACATCCACGACCTGTTACAAGAGTTGCTTGTTTATTTGCATACCTCCACGACCTGTTACAAGTGTTGTTTGTTATCTTACATACCTCCAGGACCTGTTACAAGTGTTGCCTGTTATCTTACATACCTCCACGACCTGTTACAAGTGTTGCTTGTTATCTTACATACCTCCACGACCTGTTACAAGTGTTGTTTGTTATCTTACATACCTCCACGACCTGTTACAAGTGTTGTTTGTTATCTTACATACCTCCACGACCTGTTACAAGTATTGTTTGTTATCTTACATACCTCCACGACCTGTTACAAGTGTTGTTTGTTATCTTACATACCTACACGACCTGTTACAAGTGTTGTTCGTTATCTTGCATACCTCCACGACCTGTTACAAGTGTTGTTTGTTATCTTACATACCTCCACGACCTGTTACAAGTGTTGTTTGTTAT
>NC_069410.1:45595054-45602554 GCF_026875155.1 Cherax quadricarinatus
AAGTCCCCAGCATAAGGGGCTCTCACTGCCAGGAGGCGGGCTCTATCCTTCCCTGACACACTCTGAAGCATTGTTGAGGCTATATTTTCCACTATTGGACCATCCCAGTGCGACTGTTTGTAGTTGTTGGGGGGAGCAGGTCTGGTTTCAGAGCCCGTTAGATTATCCCAGATCATTGCTCCGTCAATGAATTTTTGGTCCTTGACTCCAATCTTGTCTCTAAGATGTTCAGGGAGAATCGCTGCTACAAGCTCTCTGGGTGCAATACACGAGGACAGAAAAGCAGGTAACGCAATCTGTGATGACTTGCGGACACCAATGCCTTCTATGTGTGTGTGTGTGTGTGTGTGTGTGTGTGTGTGTGTGTGTGTGTGTGTGTGTGTGTGTGTGTGTGTGTGTGTGTGTGTGTGTGTGTGTGTGTGTGTGTGTGTATGTATAAATAAACATGCTGACAATTTGCTTCAGTTTCTATTTAAGGGATTAGTTCATCCTTGACTTGTGTAAAATTGCTCACACGCAGCCGATTGATCCTTGTGTAAGTGATAGGCTTGAAGCCTATAAACTAGCCAAGGTGCATGCCCGCGTGCACGTATGTACTCACCTATATGTACTCATCTATATGTGCTTGCAGTGGTCGATTCACAGCTCCTGGCCCCGCTTTATCATACCTCTTCTTACAGCTATGTATGGAATTTACCTCCACTACTTCACTCTCCAGATTTTTTCCACTTCCTGACAACTCTATGGCTAAAGAAATACTTCCTACCATCCCTATGGCTCATCTGGGTTTTCAACTTTCAATTGTGGTCCCTTGTTCCTGTATACTCTCTTTGAAACATGCCAGCCCTGTCCTCCTTGTCAATTCCGTTCAGTATTTTATACATATTTATCATGTCTTCCCTATCCCTCCTATCCTCTAGTGTCATCAGGTTAAGTTCCCTTAATCTCTCCTTGTATGACATACCCTTCAGTTCCGGAACTAATCTTGTTGCAAGCTTTTGCACTTTCTCCAATTTCTTGACGTGTTTGAGTAAGTGTGGGTTCCATGCTGGTGTTGCATACTCCAGTATGGGCCTGACGTACACGGTGTACAATGTCGTGAATGATACTTACATGTCGAAATGCTATTCTCAGGTTTGCCAAGTGCCCATATGCTGCAGCAGTTATTTGATTGATGTGTGCCTCAGGGGACATGTTCGTTATAATACTTACCCCAAGATCTTTTTCATTAAGTGAAGTTTGCAGCCTTTGATCCCCTAACCTGCACTCCGTCCGGGATTTTCTTTGTCTTCTCGACTTTCCACTTACTAGTTAAACTCCAAGAGCCACTTGTCGGACCAGAATGTAGTTGTCCGTTCCCTTTGTAAATTTTAACCGATCCTCGCCCGCTTGTTTTCTCATCATTTTCACATCACAGCGAACAGGACACTTTAAATCTATTCCTTCCCCCATGTCATTCAGTATAAAGAAAACGGGCAGGGACTAGGACTGCCCCTTATGGAACCCAACTGACTATGCGTCCCTTGACTTTTCATCAGTACCAACACTCGATGTTTCCTTCCTTTTGGGTTTTCCCTGATCGATTGCGTATTTTCTGACTATTCCTGCCGCCCCTTCAATTTTTGAACAAGTCTCTTGCATGGTTACTTTTGCCCAAAAGCCTTCTTGCAGTTCAAAAAGTGCAACTACCCATCCCTCTTTCTCCTGTCTTACTTCGTTCCTTATCGTAAATCAAGCAGTTTTGGACACAGTAATTCCATCTTTGAAGCCGTGTGATTGTCATGTATGGCCCAAATTCTTTCAATTTCCCCACCAGTTTTTCTCCTGGCCATTTTTTAAATTTTACTTTACATACTATACAAGTTGTTTTTAACGCTGCCTGTCTGTCTACTTTCAAAAAAAAAAAGGGAAAAATACTTTTTTTTTGTCTTCAGGTCTCGGGCAATTGCCCGTTTGGATAGTTTTATTGAAGATTGCTGCTAGCGGACTGTTCCTCTGCCCCCTTTCAGGCCTGGAGAAAGTTATCTGGGCCCATGCCTTTGAGGTATCTAGTTCACCTGATATTCTTCATCTCCTTTTGGTTATGGTTTTTGCCCCAGACTGTGGAAAACCTACCCCCCAGGGTTTATAGAAGTTTTTTGTTTTATGTAAATACTTCTTTTAAATTTGTGTTACGTTTATCACATATTTCCCTGGTAAATCTTTGTGAGTTCCCCTACTTCTTTTCTCGCCTGATTACTGGTCCTGCAGTTGTTTTTTCCAAATTGACTGTATAACAACTTTGCTAGTTTTGGTTTTTGTGTTAGTGTTTCGTTTTTGCCTCGGGGCCTCTTATTTCCCCGTTTTTTGTTTTTGTTTTTTTTGCTAAATCGGTTTTTTAAGCCCTTAAAGGTGCTCTAGCACACTTGCCTTTGGCCTCTTTACAATTACCCCTGTTGAAACCTTTGCATTTTCTCTAATTTCTTGAAGGTTTGACCAGTTGGGTTAAAAAGGTGCTGCGTACCCAGTTGGGCCTGCGACACAGTTTATAAAGTCTTGAACGATTCCTTACTGGGTCCCGGAAACGCTTTTCTCAGGTTTCCCAAAGGCCCATATGCGCAGCGTTATCTATTTAATGTGTGCTTCTGGCGATGTACTCGGTTTTAATACTCACTCATAGGTCTTTCTCTTGAGTGAGGTTTCAGCCTTTGGGCCTCCTGCCTATATCTGTTGCGGTATTCTTTGCCCCCCTCCGACATTCTGTTTTTGCTTTTGGCGGGGTTAAATTCTAGGAGCCAGTTTCCGGCCCACTCCGCCTGTCCAGGTCTCTTTGTGGGCCCTGTCTGGTGCGCATTGATTTAATTCCCCTCATTAATTTCCATCATCTGCAAACAGGGACATTCTGAGTCTATCCCTTCCGTCTGTCGTTCACATCCAAAAATCCCACTGATCCGGATGAGCCCTGGGGGGACCCGCTCGCCCACTGGCGCCCATGTGTACTCATCACGGACATGACTCGCTGTTCCCTCTCTGTTAGTTTTTCTCTGACCCTTTGCAGCCCCCTTTCCCTGTTTAGGCCTTTTTCTCTAGTTTTGTACTTTCTCTTGTGAGGAAGTGTCGAAGGGCCCTTCTTGCAGTCCAAAAAAAAGCAATCAACCCACCCTCCCTTATTTCTTTTCTTTCCCTTTCTTTTAAAACTCTAGTAGGTTTGCCACAAGGTTTTCCCTTCCATGAATCCGGGGGCCCTTTTGTTTATAATTTTTTTCCGTCCAGGTACTCAACCCTCTCCTCCTGAAATATTTTCCAAGCTTTGCATACTATAATGTCAGTGCCCGGGGTCTAAATTGTGCTTCATTTCTGTCTCCCTTTTTAAAGGGGGGGACTACATTTCCCTTCTTCCTATTGGGTAGTTCCCCAGTTTAAAGCAAAGTGTTGAAGTTTTTGGTTAGTGGCACATGTAGTATTCTGCTCCCTTTTAAAGGACCCATGGAGAGATTTGTCCGGTCCCCCGCCTTTGAGTTCAAAGGAAATTAGGGGTTTTCACCTCCCCCTCAGTTGTGGTAATTCATCCCCACTTTTTGGTATATTCCCTTTTTGCTGTACGCCATGTTTTGTCTTTGTTTTCCCCTTTAGCCTCCACCGTAAATGCTTCCTGAAAAATTTATGTTAACTCCCCACAACCCCTGGTATTTTTGTGAGCTCCCCCCTTCCCTTCTCAGCCGATTACCTGGTCCTTTGGCTGTTGTCTTCCCCCTGATGTGGCTTAGAGTAGTTCGGATGACTTGATTTCGATGCTTGTCATTTTTAAAACTGCCTCTGCGCCTCCCCCTTATCTGTGCATCTCGTTTTTTGGGTGTGACTAATCTCTTTATTCTCCTGAGCCTTTGCCCTTTTGTACTTTTTCCATTTCTAGAGCACTTAGTTTTTGCCTCCCTGCACCTTGGGTAAACCAAGGGGTTGTTTGTTTCCCCTTTTTTTTGTCCCTTGGGAAAAAAACCTTTCCCATGCCTCCTTGCATTTTGTTGTTACAATGTCCCCTCATCTGTTTTTGATTTTCCCACAACTTCTGTTCCCACTGGACCCCCTGGAGGAAGTCTCATTCCCGTGTAGTCACCTCTTTTATAGTTTGTTTTTCCCTTTTTACTCCTGTTTACCCCTCCCCTTTTAGCTCCACGATGTATTCAAAGTTCTAACAACGTGGTCATAGCTTAAGGGGCCTTTCATATGTGGGTGTGTTTTTTAAAGTCAGAGCTCTCAGGGTTTAACACGAGGTCCAGTCTTGCTGGGCATCCTCCCCTCTCTCTTGGTAATATCCCCAAAATTGATGCATGAGATTTGCCAGCACCACATCCCTTCTTGGCTCTCCATGTTTCGGGACCCCCCGTGGCTCCCGGTTTTCCCAAACAATTCCATGTGATTGAAGTCGCCCTGACCCGTAACTTCGCTTATTGAGTAGCTCTTCTTGCCACCTCAGCTAGAAATGCCCACCCTTGCTCTGTTGCATTCATCATTTCCTCTCTTGCCCCCCGCAGTTCTTTTTGGTGGGTTATCATAACTGCAATGACCCTTGGTTCCCCCGATGAACTGTACCTCTATGTAATCCCCTTTCTCCAGTTCGTCCCTACCCTTCCATTTTTGATAACCCACGGTTTTTTTAGTAGTGCAACCCCCCCCCCCCCCTGCTCTTCTATCGTTCCTCAGGATCGTTATCCGGGTGGGGAAAATTGCATCTGTAATTATCCCAGTGAGTTTTGTTTCTGTAACCGGTCGATTTTTTGGGGGGCATCTCCTTGATTCCTTGTGCCCCTCCTCCATTTATTCTTTTCCCCTCTCGTTTGTGACCAAAAATTCAATTCTTTTCAAAACTGTGGTCTGGGGAGAGAGGTGGGTTAGGGGGAGCAGGGGCCCGGGAAGGGGGTATAGGGGGTTGGTGTGGGGGTGGGGCCTGTGGTGTGGGGGTGTGGGGACAGAGGGCCTATCTGGTATTTCAGTGGGGGTGGGAGGTGGTGCTGAGGGGGATGGGGGGAAGGTGGGGAAGTTGGTTGTGGCGATGGGGATGAGGATAGAGGGTACAGTGTGTGGGTTGCTGTGGGTTTCTGTAGGGGTGGGGTTTGAGTGAGGGGATGTGTGGGTTACTGTGGGTTTCTGTGTGTGTGTGTGTGTGTGTGTGTGTGTGTGTGTGAGTGTGTGCGTGTGTGCGTGTGTGCGTGTGTGCGTGTGTGTGTGTGTGCGTGTGTGCGTGTGTGCGTGTGTGCGTGTGTGCGTGTGTGCGTGTGTGCGTGTGTGCGTGTGTGTGTGTTGTGTTTGTGTGTGTGTGCGTGTGTGCGTGTGTGCGTGTGTGCGTGTGTGCGTGTGTGCGTGTGTGCGTGTGTGCGTGTGTGTGTGTGTGTGTGTGTGGGTGTGTGCGTGTGTGCGTGTGTGTGTGTGTGGTGTGTGTGTGTGTGTGTGTGTGTGTGTGTGTGTGTGTGTGTGTGTGTGTGTGTGTGTGTGTGTGTGTGTGTGTGTGTGTGTGTGTGTTGTGTGTGTGTGTGTGTGTGTGTGTGTGTGCGTGTGTGTGTGTGTGTGCGTGTGTGCGTGTGTGCGTGTGTGTGTGTGTGTGTGTGTGTGTGTACTCACCTAGTTGTACTCACCTAGTTGAGGTTGCGGGGTCGAGTCCGAGCACCTGGCCCCGCCCCTTCACTGATCGCTACTAGGTCACTCTCCCCGAGCCGTGAGCTTTATCATACCTCTGCTTAAAGCTATGTATGGATCCTGCCTCCACTACATCGCTTCCCAAACTATTCCACTTACTGACTACTCTGTGGCTGAAGAAATACTTCCTAACATCCCTGTGATTCATCTGTGTCTTTAGCTTCCAACTGTGTCCCCTTGTTACTGTGTCCAAACTCTGGAACATCCTGTCTTTGTCCACCTTGTCAATTCCCCTCAGTATTTTGTATGTCGTTATCATGTCCCCCCTATCTCTCCTGTCCTCCAGTGTCGTCAGGTTGATTTCCCTTAACCTCTCCTCGTAGGACATACCTCTTAGCTCTGGGACTAGTCTTGTTGCAAACCTTTGCACTTTCTCTAGTTTCTTTACGTGCTTGGCTAGGTGTGGGTTCCAAACTGGTTGCCGCATACTCCAATATGGGCCTAACGTATACGGTGTACAGGGTCCTGAACGATTCCTTATTAAGATGTCGGAATGCTGTTCTGAGGTTTGCTAGGCGCCCATATGCTGCAGCAGTTATTTGGTTGAT
This sequence comes from Cherax quadricarinatus, assembly GCF_026875155.1. Taxonomy (NCBI): domain Eukaryota; kingdom Metazoa; phylum Arthropoda; class Malacostraca; order Decapoda; family Parastacidae; genus Cherax; species Cherax quadricarinatus. The sequence goes on from NC_069410.1 coordinate 45,601,273, forward strand.
GTGCGCTTCAGGAGATGTGCCTGGTGTTATACTCACCCCAAGATCTTTTTCCTTGAGTGAGGTTTGTAGTCTCTGACCCCCTAGACTGTACTCCGTCTGCGGCCCTTCTTTGCCCTTCCCCAATCTTCATGACTTTGCACTTGGTGGGATTGAACTCCAGGAGCCAATTGCTGGACCAGGTCTGCAGCCTGTCCAGATCCCTTTGTAGTTCTGCCTGGTCTTCGATCGAGTGTATTCTTCTCATCAACTTCACGTCATCTGCAAACAGGGACACCTCAGAGTCTATTCCTTCCGTCATGTCGTTCACAAATACCAGAAACAGCACTGGTCCTAGGACTGACCCCTGCGGGACCCCGCTGGTCACAGGTGCCCACTCTGACACCTCGCCACGTACCATGACTCGCTGCTGTCTTCCTGACAAGTATTCCCTGATCCATTGTAGTGCCTTCCCTGTTTCCCTGCTTGGTCCTCCAGTTTTTGCACCAATCTCTTGTGGGGAACTGTGTCAAACGCCTTCTTGCAGTCCAAGAAAATGCAATCCACCCACCCCTCTCTCTCTTGTCTTACTGCTGTCACCATGTCATAGAACTCCAGTAGGTTTGTGACACAGGATTTCCCGTCCCTGAAACCATGCTGGCTGCTGTTGATGAGATCATTCCTTTCTAGGTGTTCCACCACTCTTCTCCTGATAATTTCTCCATGATTTTGCATACTATACATGTCAGTGACACTGGTCTGTAGTTTAACGCTTCATGTCTGTCTCCTTTTTTAAAGATTGGGACTACATTTGCTGTCTTCCATGCCTCAGGCAATCTCCCTGTTTCGATAGATGTATTGAATATTGTTGTTAGGGGTACACATAGCGCCTCTGCTCCCTCTCTCAATACCATGGGGAGATGTTATCTGGCCCCATTGCCTTTGAGGTATCTAGCTCACTCAGAAGCCTCTTCACTTCTTCCTCGGTTGTGTGCACTGTGTCCAGCACTTGGTGTGTGCCCCACCTCTCCGTCTTTCTGGAGTCCCTTCTGTCTCCTCTGTGAACACTTCTTTGAATCTCTTGTTGAGTTCTTCACATACTTCACGGTCATTTCCTGTTGTCTCTCCTCCTTCCTTCCTTAGCCTGATTACCTGGTCCTTGACTGTTGTTTTCCTCCTGATGTGGCTGTACAACAGTTTCGGGTCAGATTTGGCTTTCGCTGCTATGTCATTTTCATATTGTCTTTGGGCCTCCCTTCTTATCTGTGCATAATTCGTTTCTGGCTCTACGACTGTTCTCCTTATT
>NC_069410.1:45607554-45655054 GCF_026875155.1 Cherax quadricarinatus
TAGAGCTTCTAGACCAAGGCTACTGAGGATAGAGCTTTTAGACCAAGGGTTTTGAGGATAGAGCTTCCAGACCCATTTTACTAATGATCGAGCTTGTAGACCCAGGCTACTGAGGATAGAACTTCCAGACCCAGGCTACTGAGGATAGAACTTCCAGACCCAGGCTAGTGAGGAGAGAGCTTCCAGACCCATGTTACTGAGGATAGAAATTCTAGACCCATGCTACAGAGAATAGAGTTTCCACCCCAGGCTGCTGAAGATGCAGCTTCCAAACCCAGGCTACTGAGGATAGAACCTCCAGACCCATTTTGCTGAGGAAAGAGCTTCTAAACCCAGGCTACTGAGGATAGAACTTCCAGACCCGGGCTACTGAAAAGAGAACTTCCAGACCCATGCTATTGAGAATAGAGCTTCCAGACCCATTTTGCCGAGGAAAGAGCTTCTTGACCCATGCTACTGAGAATAGAGCTTCCAGACCAGGCTACTGAGGTTGCAGCTTCCAAACCCAGGCTGCTGAGGATAGAGCTTCCAGACCCATTTTGCTGAGGAAAGAGCTTCTAGACCCAGGCTACAGAGGACAGAACTTCCAGACCCATGGTACTGAGGATAGAGCTTCCGGGCTCATTTTACTGAGGAAAGAGCTTCTAGACCCAGGCTACCGAGGATAGAACTTCCAGACCCAGGCTACAGAGGACAGACCTTCCAGATCCAGGCTACTTGGGATGGAGCCTCCAGACCAGGTTTTTGAGGATAGAGCTTCGGACCCAGGCTACTGACAACAGAAATTCCAAACCCAGTCTACTTAGAATAGAGCTTGAAGACCCACGCTACTGAAGCTAGAACTTCCAGACCTAGGCTACTGAGGATAGTACTTCCAGACCCAGGATAGAGCTTCTTGACCTTGGCTACTGAGGATAGAACTTTGAGACCTGTGCTACTGAGGACAGAGCTTCCAGACCCATTTTACTGAGGATAGAGCTCACAGTCCCAGGCTACTGAGGTTAGCAGTAATCTGAAACCAAGACAACAGTGCATGAGTGTTCGCAATAAAGCTAATAGAATCCTTGGCTTCATATCAAGAAGCATAAATAATAGGAGTCCTCAGGTTGTTCTTCAACTCTATACATCCTTGGTTAGGCCTCATTTAGATTATGCTGCACAGTTTTGGTCACCGTATTACAGAATGGATATAAATTCTCTGGAAAATGTACAAAGGAGGATGACAAAGATGATCCCATGTATCAGAAACCTTCCCTATGAGGATAGACTGAGGGCCCTGAAACTGCACTCTCTAGAAAGACGTAGAATTAGGGGGAATATGATTGAGGTGTATAAGTGGAAGACAGGAATAAATAAAGGGGATAGTAAATAGTGTGCTGAAAATATCTAGCCTAGACAGGACTCGCAGCAATGGTTTTAAGTTGGAAAAATTCAGATTCAGGAAGGATATAGGAAAGTACTGGTTTGGTAATAGAGTTGTGGATGTAGTGGAACAAACTCCAAGTACGTTATAGAGGCCAGAACGTTGTGTAGCTTTAAAAATAGGTTGGATAAATACATGAGTAGATGTGGTGTGGGTGTGAGTTAGACCTGATAGCTTGTGCTAACAGGTCGGTTGCCGTGTTCCTCCCTTAAGTCAATGTGACCTGACCTGTCTAGGTTGGGTGCATTGGCTTAAGCCGGTAGGAGACTTGGACCTGCCTCGCATGGGCCAGTAGGCCTTCTGCAGTGTTCCTTCGTTCTTATGTTCTTATGTTCTTATGTAATGAGAACAGAGCTTCCACCCCCCAGAATAGAGCTTCTAGACTCAGGCTACTGAGGATAGAACTTCCAGACCCAGGCTACTGAGGATAGAACTTCCAGACCCATTTTTCTGAGGAAAGAGCTTCTAGACCCAGGCTACTGAGGACAGAACTTCCAGACCCATGGTACTGAGGATAGAGCTTCCGGGCTCATTTTGCTGAGGAAAGAGCTTCTAGACCCAGGCTACCGAGGATGAGAACTTCCAGACCCAGGCTACAGAGGACAGACCTTCCAGATCCAGGCTACTTGGGATGGAGCCTCCAGACCAGGTTTTTGAGGATAGAGCTTCGGACCCAGGCTACTGACAACAGAAATTCCAAACCCAGTCTACTTAGAATAGAGCTTGAAGACCCACGCTACTGAAGCTAGAACTTCCAGACCTAGGCTACTGAGGATAGTACTTCCAGACCCAGGATAGAGCTTCTTGACCTTGGCTACTGAGGATAGAACTTTGAGACCTGTGCTACTGAGGACAGAGCTTCCAGACCCATTTTACTGAGGATAGAGCTCACAGTCCCAGGCTACTGAGGTTAGAACTTCCATGATCAGGCTAATGAGGACAGAGCTTCCACCCCCCAGGATAGAGCTTCTAGACTCAGGCTACTGAGGATAGAACTTCCAGACCCAGGCTACTGAGGATAGAACTTCCAGACCCAGGCTACTGAGGAAAGAGCTTCCAGACCCATTTTACATAGGACAGAGCTTGGAAACCCAATCTACTGAGGCTACAACTTTTACACCCAGGCTACTGAAGATAGAGCTTTCAGACCCAGGATAGAGCTTCTAGACCCAGGCTACTAAGGATAGAACTTCCAAACCCTGGATAGAGCATCTTGACCTAGGCTACTGAGGATAGAACATACAGACAAAGGCTACTGTGGACAGAGCTTCTAGACCCAGGCTACTGAGGATAGAACTTCCTGACCCAGGCTACTGAGGACAGAGCTTCCAGACTCAAGCTACTGAGGATAAAGCCTTTATATCCAGGCTAATGGAAATACAGCTTTCAGACCCAGGCTACTGGGAATAGAGCTTTCAGACCCAGGCTACTGATGATAGAACTTTCAGACCCAGGCTACTGACGACAGGACTTCCAGCCCCAGGCTACTGAGAATGTTTTACATTTGATATCAAAGACACTGCTGCAAAATATTTGAAATATCAAATATTCGTCAACTGTCGTCTTGCACACGGGTACAGAGTTACTGCAAGCACTGTGGAGTGGGTGACAATGAACTAGACATGCACTAAGAAACATGCATGAACAATTGAACAATACTGTGTACGTCGTCAATACACCGTCCATTAGCGCTAATGAGTATTCACTGATAGACTAACAAATATACTCATGAGTGCTTGTTTGTATATAGCGGGATAGTGCCAGTGGTGTTGGCACAATTTTTTGGTACCTGCACATTTTTATAAGCTCCAGCTCTCTCCTTCTGAATATTTTCTCTATGGCCTTCCATGGTATGCATGTCAGTGGCGCTGGTCTGTAGTTCATCGCTTCCTGTCTGTCTCCTATTTTAAATATTGGGACTACGTTCGCTGTTCTACAGCGAACGTAGTCCGTATGCATGTGTGTGTGTAAGAGAGAAAAAGAGAGAAAAGGGAAAAAGAAGAGAGAAAGAGGAGAGAGAGAGAGAAGAGAGAAGAGAGAGAAGAGAGATGAGAGATGGATGAGAGAGAGAGAGAGAGAGAGAGAGAGAGAGAGAGAGAGGGGAGAGAGAGAGAGAGAGAGATAGAGGAGAGAGAGAGAGGGAGAGAGAGAGAAGAGAGAGAGAAGAGAGAGAGAGAGAGATAGAGAGAGAGGAGAGGAAGAGAAGAGAGAGAAGAGAGAAGAGAGAGAGAAGAGAGAGAGAGAGAGAGAGAGAGAGTTTGTGTGTGTATGAAAGAGAAAAAGAGAAAAGAGAAGAAGAGAGAGAGAGAGAGAGAGAGAGAGAGAGAGAGAGAGATAGTGTGTGTGTGTTTCTGCCAAAAATTTTAAATAATTTCATTTTATGGTTTCTCACAAGTTTGTATCTTTTTGATGGACGCAAAAAAATACCCTTTATATAGTATATTAAAAAGCTTTCAATTAATAATAATAGTTATAATAAAATTGTTATTATTATTATTATTATTATTATTATTATTATTATTATTATTATTATTATTATTATTATTATTATTATTATTATTACTACTACTACTACTACTACTAAACAACGTATTTCATTATACCAACGGGAGAAAGCAGAAACCAAAATCAATAAAATCATAGTTAAATCTGGCAAAAAGTCACCCTAGACTTTATTACGTACTTCCATTCCCTTACCTGTCATCACTTACCTACGTTTAGTGAAGCACTTATGGAACGTGATATGTATTTTTTTCAGCGTATCTCACCTCCTATGGAGGCTTTCTTTACCAGTGTGAAAATAAAACACAATGTGACTCAAGGCCTCTTAATAGTGAAGACGATACGGCCTTCAGTTCACTCATTTTCTGTGCCGTATTTACGTACTGTTGTATGTTCTACCATTGTGTTAACACCTTTTATGGTGAATGTTTGACGGGGTGAAGAAAAGATACTCATTTCGGGACTCGATAAAGATCTACAGAGAGCGATAACATGGTTAGATGAAGGCCAACGCAGATCGAGACCTGAAAACTCTCTACACAGTGCGAGATGTGGCTTGGTAAAGCTCTACACAAAGGAATACATGATTTAATAAAGTTCTGCACCTAGCGATACATGACTTACAATTCTACGCAAAATGAGAGGTAACTTGAAAAAGCTTTACTCAGAGCGATACATAACTTGGCAGAGCTCTACAAAGAGTGAAATGCTGTTCCAATAAAAGTTCGTTCAGCATCATACGTCTTTTCTTCTCACTTGTTTGCTACCTGAAAGATGATTTCAGAGGGGGTGAACACCCTCTCGACCCGACCTCGGTTTAGACCTTCCACGGCAATCAATTTCTGATCATCCAGGCTGTTACTGCTGGCCTCACACAGTCCAGCGTATGAGGCACATTCTGATGCCGGGTGTACCCAACGTGTCTGTTCAATTACCTTTCAATCCTCGAAGGGAAGACCTGGCTCTTGGGTCATATGTGACCAACATCTATGACCTGATACTCCAGCGTAATCGTCCTAGCAATAGCTAAAATTCCGGATGGGCAATATATGAGGTTTGATTTCACGATAAGTCGTTCGTATTGGCTATTAGATATAAAATTTAGTTGAGTCTGCCGTGAGTAGCGTTCGTCACACAGTGGAGAGCATTGTTCTCATCTGCTACCATTATGTAGCTGTTTGTGCAAACAGTTGGTTGGTTGGCTGGGTCATTAAACTTCATATCACCTGTTCACCACAGTTGAGGATATTTTATTCCCCTGGAAATGGAAATAAGGTAAACACTTACTCAATGTACACTGACGTACACACCCCTCAGTGTATATACACTGGGAAAGTTACGCCTCCGCGCGTATACGCTGAGAGATACATACTCCCAGTGTTAAATAAGTAGACTTCACGATGAACGCCTTTCAGCGTCTGAACACTGAGAGATATACTGCTGTCACTGTACATAACCTCGATGTAGTCGTTAGTTGGTTAATGGAGCTTAGAGTGTATCGACTACACTAGGGTCATTAACCTTTTTCACCTCCAGACAAGAATACTTTAATCCCCAAAACAGAGATTAACGTAAATCCTCACCATATATACACTGAAAAAAATACACAAGATGTGTATTTCTCTCATTGTATGTGCAGCAGCTTATTTTTCTCTCCCATCCAAACAGACAAAATAAAATTCTCATCCACTATAATATTGAGTAATATTATCCTTCTTACTTTTTTTGTCTTGTTTACATTCGTCTCTCACGAAGGAGTCTGTAGAAAAATTTCTTGAAACATAAAAAAGTCTTCTGTCTCTCTGTTTCAATCTTCACTAACTTATGCGACTCTCCTAGTAGCTTAGAGTATTTTACTAGCAAGATGTTGTCTTGAAGAAGCGAACTGTTGATTAATTATCCAATTTTTACTCCCATGAATGCTTGGTTTGTTTATGGGGAATGAATTATTTAAAGCTATCGAATACTTGACGGTCATTAAAGCTGTATGTCACCTGGTCACCATCAATCAAGAATACTGTAATCCCTGAAACAGAGATTACACTCTCAGTGTATATACAATGTTATATACACATGTGAGTTTGCGTGGGTGTGAATGTGTATGTTTTAGAAAATTAACAATAACAGTGTATACACTATTTTATATACATCTGTGAGTTTGCTTGGGTGTGTATGTGTAGGTTTGAGGAAAAATACAAGGACGATATCTTCGTGCCAACAATAGCAAAACCAGGAATCGTATTTTCATATTGCAGAAGAAAAATTGAGAAAGATTCTATAACTCATATCTTCACAAAGTGGCTGACACAGGAAACAGTATCGACGGTAGTCTGGTAATATTTAAAATTTGATAATATTTAAAATTTTTCTAACAACTTTGTCATACAGGTCGGAATACCATGCGTATTAGTATTAGTAATGGAGGTATACATAAATACAAGCAGGTAAATACCAATAAAAGCAGGTATATACACCAAGAGGTGTGTATCTTCCACTGCATATACACTTAGAGTTTACTTTAATAGTAAAGGTATCCAAGTATTCTTACTGGTGATGAACAGGTGACACGCAGCCTTAATGACCATGGTGTAATTACAGGCTTTAAACCCAATTAACCAACCAGTCACAAACACATTTGTTTACCCATGTTACTGATCCAGCTCCCTACCTCTTCCCCAGGATCCCGCTCCACACCTAAGCGTGTTTCTCTCCGTGATCTCATTCCGGGAATTGCATTTTGACTTGTGGTGTGTCACTTATTTTTCAGTAGAGCACTGAGCTCTTTTGTTATTCAGATTTTAAGCCTCAGTCTCATACGGGCGAGGACACGTACCTGGGTAGTGGACGACAGTGTTAACCTCCTCCTCATAACTGCTGACTGTGTGTGTGGGAGAGGGGAGGGGTAAGTATCTATTCGTAATTACCTGTTTGTAGCTATAGAAATTATATGCTCGTGGTGAACTTTCTCCGAAATTTTTCTCACATTTTTTTTAACATTTCCGGTAATGTCTTCTGTTTTAAAATCATTCCAATGGTAATCCACTCTACTTTCGAGGGAAAAAGTATTATTCCTTCAGCTCCACTTTTTCCTCAATTTTCAAGTGTCCTCTTGTTATTACTGTTGGTGAGACCAAGAAATCTTTTTTGTCTATTATTTCAAGTCGTTTTATGACCTTGAGTGTAGTTATCATGTCTTGTCTTGTTATAAGTCAACCTGGACGTCATTTAATCCTTCATAACTCATAATTTTGTCGCTCTTTCTTGGAACTTTTTAACATGTCAAGCAGTTCTTTTAGATGAGAACACCACAAATTCGTTGTTTATTCTAGTTTTTGACAAGCATGTTTGTGGGGGAGAGGGGGAAACAGTTTTTTTAATATTTCCCAGCCATATATTTGAAAGTTATTTTAGAACTTAACGTTGTATCAGATGAGTTTCTCACAGGTTCATTTATAAGATTTTCCTGTGACTTTTTGTAAATATCTCCCAAGTAACTCTCTCTCAGCTCTCTCTCTCCTCTCCCCTCCCCTCTCCTCCTCTCTCTCTCCCTCTCTCTCCCCTCTCTCTCTCTCTCTCTCCTCCTCTCTCTCTCTCCCTCTCTCTATCTATCTTATCTATCTATCTATCTATCTATCTATCTCTATGTCTATCCATTAATTTATCTAACTATCTATCTGATACTTTAAATATTTTGTGACAAACTATATTCAGCATCTGGCTGACATCGCCATCTCCAATTTCCACTACTTAGTCAGTTATCTACGTTAAATTCCACCATCCATCTGTCACTCTAGTTCCACAGATTATCCAAGTCACCGTGCAGAAATTTCAGTTATTTTTCTCATTTAGTTTTTTCTGATATTTTTTCATCACCCAAAAACACATTTTGAGTGTTTTCATTCCTTCTAGAAATTTACATATACAAAGCGCATATATATATATATATATATATATATATATATAATATATAATATATATATATTATATAATATAAAATATATATATTATATATATATAAATATATATATATATATATATATATATATATGTATAAAAATGATATACATATAATATATACGTAAAAATTAAAACCGTATGGGAACAAATAGGGATCCTTGTGGCGACCCGCTGGTAACATCTTCCCACAAAGACATAGTGTTTCCTCTTTTAACAACTCGCATTTTCCTCTGAACAAAAAGTTTCTCATCATTGCCATATTTTCTTTTATTTCTCCCATGTCTTGCAGTTTCCAGATTCATGAACAGCCCTTGTAAAAGCTTTCATAGTATCTAGATAAATACAGTCCGTGTGTGTGAGTATGTGTGTATGTGTGTGTGTTGTGAGTATGTGTGTATGTTTTGTGGTGTGTGTGTGTGTGTGTGTGGGGTTGTGGTGTGTGTGTGTGTGTGTGTGTTTTGTGTGGGGTGTGTGTGTGTGTGTGTGTGTCTTAGCAAAATTGGCTACATCAGCAGTGTGCTGCTTCCCTATTCAATATGAAAGAGAGAGAGTGGAAACAAAAGCTAGCTATGTTTCCATATTATATTTCAGCCCACAGGATGAATCACAAATAAAGTGTTGAAATTCGAGAGCCGATGAGAGACTTCAGTAAGGCAATAACATTGTCGTCAAGTATTCCATTAAAGGTTCATCAGCTACGGCAGGTTCAAAGGTTTCCTTCCATCAGAGGTGGCGCTTCTACCACATAGGAATTACCGTCTTTCAGGATTTCCTCTTTAGGACACAGGGCAAAGAAATATATTTCTAAACATATCCATCATCACTGAGACAGAGGAAAAAGAACTTGCAGATAGGAGGAAAAAATGCATGACATAATACAAATAACATGGAACTTTCTTAGATGTGTAACAACGAAGAGTCAGTAGGTGGTGAGGAGTGAATGTGTGGTTGTGGAGTCTGTCGTAATGGAGTGTGTGATACAGAAGTGTGTGGTAGTGGAGTGTTTGGTAGTGGAGTTTGAGGTAGTAGAGTGTGTGGTTGTGGGGTCATTGGTAATGGAGTGTGTGATAGAGGAGTATGTGGTAGTGGAGTATGCTGTAGTGGAATTTTTGATAGTGGGGGGTGTGTGTGGTAGTGAAGTAAGTGAAAGTGGAGTGTGTGGTAGTGGAGTGTGTGTGTTAGAGGAGAGTGCTAGTGGAATGTGTGGTATTGGAGTTTGTGGCAGTGGAGTATGTGAGTTAGTGAAGTGTGTGGTAGTGGAGAGTGTGGTATTGGAGTGTGTGATAGAGGAGTGTGTAGACGTGGAGTTTGTGGTAGTGGAGTTTGTGGTATTAGAGAGTGTATGATAGTGAACTGTGTGGTAGTAGAGGTTTTGGTAATTGGGTGTGTTTGGTAGTGGAGCGTGTGGTAGTGGAGTGTGTAGTAAGGAATGTGTGATAGTGGAGTTGTGGTAGTGGAGTTTTGGGGGTATTGGAATTTTTGATAATGGGGTGTGTGTGGTAGTGAAGTGTGTGGAAGTGCAGTGAGTGGTAGTGGAGTGAGTCTGTTAGAGGAGTGTGTGGTAGCGGAAGTGGTTAGTGGAGTTTTTAGCAGTGGTGTATGGGGGGGTAGTGAAGTGGGGTGGTAGAGGAGTGTGTGGTAATGGAGTGTGTGGTAATGGAGTGTGTGATAGAGGAGTGTGTAGAAGTGGAGTTTGTGGTAGTGGAGTTTGTGGTATTGGAGAGTGTATGGTAGTGAAGTATGTGGTAGTGGAGTGTGTGGTAGTGGAGTGTGTGGTAGTAGAGTTTGTGGTAGTGGAGTGTGAGGGGTAGTGAAGTATGTGGTAGTGGAGTGTGTGGTAATGAACATGTGTGATATAGGAGTGTGTGGTAGTGGAGTGCGTGATAATGGAGGGTGTGGCAGTGGAGTGTGTGGTAGTGGAGTGCGTGGTAGTGGAGTTTGAGGTAGTTGAGTATGTGGATGTGGAGTGTGTGTGCGGTAGTGAAGTGTGTGGTAGTGGAATCTGAGGTAATGGACATGTTTGATAGAGGAGTGTGTGGTAATGGAGTGTGTGGTAGTGGAGTGTGTGGGAGTGGAGTGTGGGGTAGTGGAGTTTGAGTACTGCAGTGTGTGGCTGTGGAGTGTGTCGCAAAGGAGTGCGTGACAGAGGAGTGTGTGGTAGTGCAGTGTGTGGTAGTAGAGTGTGTAGTAGTGCAGTGTGTGGTAGTGGAGTGTGTGGTAGTGAAGTCTGAGGTAGTGGAGTGTGTGGTTGTGGAGTGTGTGGGGTATTGAATAGTGTAGTAGTGGAGTGTGTGGTAACGGACATGTGTGATAGATGAGTGTGTGGCAGTGGAGAGTGTGACACTGGAGTGTGTGGTAGTGGAGTGTGTGGTAGAGAAGAAAGTGGTAGTGGAGTGTTTGGTAGTGGTGTGTGTGGTAGTGAAGTGTGTGGTAGTGGAGTGTGTGGTAGAAAAGTGTGTGGTACGAAGTGTGTGGTTTTGGAGTGTGTAGTATTGGAGTAAGTAGTAGTGGTGTGTATGGTAGTGGAGTGTGTGGTAGTGGAGTGTGCGGTAGTGGAGTGTGAGGGGTAGTGAAGTGTGTCGTAGTTGAGTGTGTGGGAGTGGACTGTGTGGTACTGGAGTTTGAGGTAGTTGAGTGTGTGGTTGTGGAGTGTGTGGGGTAGTGAAGTGTGTGGTAGTGGAACCTGTGGTAATGGACAAGTTTGATAGAGGAGTGTGTGGTAGTGGAGTGTGTGAGAGAGGAGTGTGTGATAGTGGGAGTGTGTGTTATTGGAGTGTGTGGTAGTGAAGTGTGTGGGAGTGGAATGTGTGGTAACGGACATGTGTGACAGAGGAGTGTGTGGTAGTGGAGTGTGATAGTGGAGTGTGTGGTAGTAGAGTGTGTGGTAGTGGAGTGTGTAGTGTGGAGAGTGTGGTAGTGGAGTTTTTGATAGTGGGGTGTGTGCGGTAGTGAAGTGTGTGGAAGTGAGTGTGTGGTAGTGGAGCTTTTGATAGTGGGGTGTGTGTGGTAGCGAAGTAAGTGAAAGTGGAGTGTGTGGTAGCGGATTGTGTGTGTTAGCGGAGAGTGCTAGTGCAACGTGTGGTAGTGGAGTTTGTGGCAGTGGAGTATGTGGGGTAGTGAAGTGTGTGGTAGTGGAGAGTGTGGTATTGGAGTTTGTGAGAGATGAGTGTGTAGAAGTGGAGTTTGTGGTCTTGGAGAGTGAATGATAGTGATCTGTGTGGTAGTAGAGGTTTGATAGAAGGGTGTGTGTGGTTGTGGAGTGTGTTTGTAGTGGAGTGTGTGGAAGTGGAATGTGTGGTTGTGGAGTGTGTGGTAGTGGAGTGTGTGGTAGTGGAGTGTGTGGTAGTGGAATTTTTGATAGTGGGGTGTGTGTGGTAGTGAAGTGTGGGGAATTGCAGTGAGTGGTAGTGTATTAGTGTCTGTTAGAGGAGTGTTGTGATAGCGGAAAGTGTGTTAGAGGAGTTTGTAGCAGTGGAGTATGTGGGGTAGTGAAGTGTGTGGTAGTGGAGTGTGTGATAATGGAGTGTGAGATAGATGAGTGTGTAGAAGTGGAGTTTTTGGAAGTGTAGTTTGTGGTATTGGAGAGTGTATGGTAGTGAAGTGTTTGGTAGTGGAGTGTGTGGTAGTGCAGTGTGTGGTAGTAGAGTTTGTGGTAGTGGATTGTGAGGGGTAGTGAAGTATGTGGTAGTGGAGTGTGTGGTAATGAACATGTGTGATATAGGAGTGTGTGGTAGCGGAGTGCGTGATAATGGAGTGTGTGGCAGTGGAGTGTGTGGTAGTGGAGTGCGTGATAATGGAATGTGTGGTAGTGGAATGTATGGTAGTGGAGTGTGTGGTAGTGCAGTGTTTGGTAGAGGAGTGTGTGGTAGTGGAGTTTGAGGTAGTTGAGTGTGTGGTTGTGGAGTGTGTGGGGTAGTGAAGTGTGTGGTAGTGGAATCTGAGGTAATGAACATGTTTGATAGAGGAGTGTGTGGTAGTGGAGTGTGTGATAGTGGAGTGTGTGATAATAGAGTGTATGGTATTGGAGTGTGTGGGAGTGGAGTGTGGGGTAGTGGAGTTTGAGGTATTGCAGTGTGTGGTTGTGGAGTGTGTCGCAAAGGAGTGTATGACAGAGGAGTGTGTGGTAGAGCAGTGTGTGTAGAGGAGTGTATGGTAGTGCAGTGTGTGGTAGTGGAGTGTGTGGTAGTAGAGTTTGAGGTAGTGGAGTGTGCGATTGTGGAGTGTGTGGTGTATTGAATTGTGTGGTAGTGGAGTGTGTGGTAACGAACATGAATGATAGAGGAGTGTGTGGCAGTGGAGTGTGTGATAGTGGAGTGTGTGGTAGTGGAGTGTGTGGTAGAGGAGAATGTAGTAGAGGAGTGTGTGGTAGTGGTGTGTGTGGTAGTGGTGTGTGTGATAGTGGAGTGTGTGGTTTTGGAGTGTGTGGTATTGGAGTTAGTAGTAGTGGTGTGTGTGGTAGTGGAGTGTGTTGTAGTGGAGTGTGTGGTAGTGGAGTGTGTGGTAGTGTAGTCTGTGGTAGTGATGAGTGTGGTAGTGGAGTTTGTGGTAGTGAAATGTGAGGGAGTCGAATGTGTGGTAACAGACATGTGTGATAGAGGAGTGAGTGGCAGTGGAGCGTGTGATAGTGGAGTGTGTGGTTGTGAAGTGTGTCGTAAAGGAGTGTGTGAAAGAGGAGTGTGTGATAATGGAGTGTGTGGTATTGCAGTGTGTGGTAGTGAAGTGTGTGGTAGTGGTGTATGTGGTAGTGGAGTGTGTGGTAGTGGAGGGTGAGGTAGTAGAGTGTGTGGTTGTGGAGTGTATGGGGTAGTGAAGTGTGTGGTAGTGGAGTGTGTTGTAACGGACATGAATGACAGAGGAGTGTGTGGCAGTGGAGTATGTGATAGTGGAGTGTGTGGTTGTGGAGTGTATGGTAGTGGAGTATGTGATAGCGAAGTGTGTGCTAGCGGTGTGTGTGTGGTAGTGGAGTGTGTCGTAGTGGAGTATATGGTAAAGGAGTGTGTATTAATGAGTGTGTGGTAGTGGAGTGTGCAGTCGTGGTGTGTGTGGTAGTGGTTCATGTGGTATTGAAGTGTGGGGAAGTGAGGTGTGTGGTAGTTTAGTGTGTGGCATGGAGTGTGTGGTGGTGTAGGGTGTGACATTGGAGTGAGGTAGTGGAGTGTGTGGTGGTGTAGAGTGGTAATAGAGCATGTGATAATGGAGTGTGTAGTAATAGAGTGTGTGGTAGTGTAGTGTGTGGTATTTCAGTGTGTTATAGTGGAGTGTGGAATTGGAGAGTGTGGTTTATGAGTGTTTAGTAGAGTAGAGTGTGGTAGTGGAGTGTGTGATAGTGCAGTGTATGGTAGTTGAGAGTATATCGATGTAGTTCGATAATAGAGTATGTGATAGTGGAATGTATGGTAGTTCAGAGTGTGATAGTGGAGTGTGTGGTAGTGATGTGTTTGGTAGTGGAGTGTGTGGTAGTGTAGTGTGTGGTAGTGTAGGGTGTTGGTAGTGGAGTGTGTGGTAGTGGAGTGTGGTATTAGAGTGTGTGGTATTGGAGTATGAGGTAGTGAAGTGTGTGGTAGTGAGGAGCGTGTTAGTCAAGTGTGTGGTAGTGGTGTGTGTGGTAGTGGTGTGTGTGGTAGTTGAGTGTTTTGTAGTGGAGCATGTGGTTGTGGAGTGTGTGATTGTGGAGTGTGTGGTAGTGGAGTGTGTGGTTCTGTAGTGGGTAATACAGTGTGTAATAGTGGAATGTCTGGAAGTGGAGTGTGTGGTAGCGAAGTATGTGGCACTGGAGTGTGTGGTAGTGGAGTGTGTGGTAATGGAGAGTGTGGTAGTGGAATATGTGGTGGTATAGTGTGGTAATAGAGTATGTGATTATGGAGTGCCTGGTAGTGAAGTGCGTGGTAATGGAGTGTCTGGTACTGGAGTGTGTGGTAGTGAAGTGTTGGTAGTGAAGTGTGTGGTAGTGGAGTGCGTGGTAGTGGAGTGTGTGGGAGGGGAGTGGGTGGTAGTGGAGTGCGTGGTAGTGTAGTGTGTGGTAGTGATGTGTGTGGCAGTGTAGTGTGTGGTAGTGGAGTGCGTGGTAGTGTAGTTTGTGGGAGTGATGTGTGTGGTAGTGGAGTGTGTGGTAGTTTTAGTGTGTGGTGGTGGAGTGTGTGGTGGGTGTAGTGTGTGGTAGTGAAATGTGTGGTGGTTTAGTGTGTGGTAGTGAAGTGTGTGGTAGTGGAGTGTGTCGTAGTGGAGTATGTGATAATGGAATGTGTGGTAGCGGAGTGTGAGGTAGTGGAGTGTGTGGTAGTGTAGTGTGTGGTAGTGATGTGTGTGGTAGTGGAGTGTGTGGTAGTGTAGTGTGTGGTATGGAGTGTGTGGTGGTGTAGTGTGTGGTAGTGAAGTTTGTGGTAGTGGAGTGTGTGGTAGTGTAGTGAGTGGTTTGTGTAGTGTGTGTGGTGTAGTGTGTGTGGTAGTGTAGTGTGTGGTGTGTGAGTGTGTGTGGTAGTGTAGTGTGTGATAGTGGAGTGTGTGGTAGTGGAGCGTGTGGTAGTAGAGGGTGTGGTAGTGCTGTGTGTGGAAGCGGAGTGTATTGTAGTGGAGTATGTGGTTGTGGAGTTGTTGGTAGTGGAGTGTGTGGTGCTGTATTAGGTAATACAGTGTGTAATAGTGGACTGTCTGGAAGTGGAGTTTGTGGTAGTGAAGTATGTGGTACTGGAGTGTGTGGTAGTGGAGTGTGTGGTAGTGGAGTGTGTGGCAGTGGAGTGTGTGTAGTGGAATGTGTGGTGGTGTAGTGTTGTAATAGAGTATGTGATTTTGGAGTGTCTGGTAGTGGAGTGTGTGGTAATTGAGTGTCTGGTAGTGGAGTGTGTGGTAGTGAAGTGTGCAGTAGTGGAGTGCGTGGTAGTGGATTGTGTGGGTTTGGGGTGTGTGTTGGTAAATGGAGTGCGTGTGGTAAGTGTGGTAATAGAGTATGTGATAATGGAATGTGTGGTAGCGTAGTTTTGAGGTAGGGGAGTGAGTGGTAGTGTAGTGTGGGGTAGTGATGTGTAGTGGTAGTGGAGTGTGTGGTAGTGTAGTGTGTGGTAGTGGAGTGTCTGGTGGTGTAATGTGTGGTAGTGAAGAGTGTGGTAGTGGAGTGTGTGGTAGTGTAGTGAGTTGTGTAGTGTGTGTGGTAGTGTAGTGTGTGATAGTACAGTGTGTGGTAGTGGAGTGTGTGGTGGTGTAGTATGTGCTAGTGTAGTGTTGCTAGTGGAGTGTATTGTAGTGGAGTGTATTGTAGTGGAGTATGAGGTTTGTGGAGTGTGTGGCAGTTGAGTGTGTGTTGTTGTAGTGTGGTAATGCAGAGTGTAATAGTGGAGTGTCTGGAAGTGGAGTGTGTGTTAGCCGAGTGTGTGGTAGTGGAGTGTGTGGTAGTGAAGTCTGTGGTAGTGGAGTGTGTGGTAGTGTAGTGAATGGTGTAGTGTGTGTTGTAGTGTAGTGTGTGATAGTACAGTGTGTGGTAGTAGAGTGTGTTGTGGTGTAGTGTGTGGTAGTGTATTGGTGCTAGTCGAGTGTGTTGTAGTGGAGCGTGTGGTAGTAGAGGGTGTGGTAGTGCAGTGTGTGGTAGTGGAGTGTAATGTAGTGAGTATGTGGTTGTGGAGTGTGTGGCAGTGGAGTGTGTGTTGTTGTAGTGTGTTAATACAGAGTGTAATAGTGGAGTGTCTGTTAGTCGAATGTGTGGTAGTGAAGTGTGTGGTGGTGCAGTGTGGTAATAGAGTACGTGATTATGGAGTGTCTGGTAGTGGAGTGTGTGGTAGTGGAGTGTCTGGTAGTGGAGTGTGTGGTAGTGAGTGTGTGGTAGTGAAGTGTGTGGAAGTGGAGTACCCTGGTAGTTGAGTGTGTGATAGCGGAGTGTGAGGTAGTGGAGTGTGTGGTAGTATATAGTGTGTTAGTGATGTGTGTGGTAGTATATGTGTGTGGTAGTGTAGTGTGTGGTAGTGGAGTGTGTGGTGGTATAGTATGTGGTAGTGAAGTGTGTGGTAGTGGAGTGTGTGGTAGTGTATTGAGTGGTAGAGTACTGTGTGGTGGTGTAGTGTGTGGTAGTGTAGTGTGTGATAGTACAGTGTGTGGTAGCGGAGTGTGTGGTGGTGTAGTGTGTGGTAGTGAAGTGTGCGGTATTCAAGTGTGTGGTAGTGGTGTGTGAGGTAGTTCAGTATATTGTAGTGTAGTATGTGGTTGTGGAGTGTGTGTGGCAGTGGAGTGTGTGGTGTTGTAGTGTGGTAATAGAGAGTGTAATAGTGGCGTGTCTGGAAGTGGATTGTTTGGTAGTGAAGTGTGTGTATTGGAGTGTGTGGCAGTGGAGTGAGTGGTAGTGGAGTGTGTGGTAGTGGAGTGTGTAGTAGTGGAGTGTGTTGTAGTGGAATGTGTACTGGTGTAGTGTGGTAATAGAGTATGTGATTATGGAGTGTCTGGTAGTGGAGTGTGTGGTAGTGGAGTGCGTGGTAGTGGAGTGTGTGGGAGAGAAGTGTGTGGTAGATGAGTGTGTGGTGGTGTAGTGTGGTAATAGAGTATGTGATAATAAGAACATAAGAACATAAGAAAGGAGGAACACTGCAGCAGGGCTGTTGGCCCATACTAGGCAGGTCCTTTACAATTTATCAAACTAACAAACATTTGACCAACCCAATTTTCAATGCCACCCAAGAAACAAGCTCCGATGTGCAAGTCCCTCTCAAATCCAACCCCTCCCACTCATGTACTTATCCAACCTAAATTTGAAACTACCCAAAGTCCTAGCCTCAATAACCCAACTAGGTAGACTGTTCCACTCATCAACTACCCTATTTCCAAACCAATACTTTCCTATGTCCTTTCTAAATCTAAACTTATCTAATTTAAATCCATTACTTCGGGTTCTCTCTTGGAGAGATATCCTCAAGACCTTGTTAATATCCCCTTTATTAATACCTATCTTCCACTTATACACTTCGATCAGGTCTCCCCTCATTCTTCGTCTAACAAGTAAATGTAACTTAAGAGTCTTCAATCTTTCTTCATAAGGAAGATTTCTAATGCTATGTATTAATTTAGTCATCCTACGCTGAATGTTTTCTAACGAATTTATGTCCATTCTGTAATATGGAGACCAGAATTGAGCTGCATAATCTAGGTGAGGCCTTACTAATGATGTATAAAGCTGCAGTAGGGACCTCTGGACTTCTGTTGCTTACACTTCTTGATATAAATCCCAGTAATCTATTTGCCTTATTACGTACGCTTAGGCATTGCTGTCTTGGTTTAAGGTTGCTGCTTACCATAACCCCCAAATCCTTTTCGCAATCTGTATGGCTAAGTTCTACATTATTTAACTTATAAGTGCTAGGGTTATGGACACTCCCGAGCTTCAGAACCTTGCATTTATCTACATTGAACTGCATCTGCCACTTTTCTGACCAAGAGTAGAGTTTGTCTAAATCCTCCTGAAGTTCCCTAACATCTACGTTTTAATCAATTATCCTACCTATCTTCGTGTCATCGGCGAATTTGCTCATATCACTAGTAATTCCTTCATCAAGATCATTGATATATATTATAAACAACAACGGGCCCAAGACTGATCCCTGTGGAACGCCACTTGTTACTGATCCCCACTCGGATTTAACCCCATTTATTAACACTCTCTGCTTCCTGTCTGTGAGCCATGATTCGATCCACGAGAGCACCCTTCCCCCAATGCCATGAGCTGCCACTTTCTTTAACAGTCTATGGTGCGGAACTCTATCAAAAGCCTTACTAAAATCTAAGTAAATAATATCAAATTCTTTATTGTGGTCAACAGCCTCAAAAGCTTTACTGAAGAAAGTTAATAAATTCGTTAGACAAGACCGGCCTCTTGTGGAGTGTGTGGTAGTGGAGTGTGAGGAATTGGAGTGTGTGATAGTGTAGTGTGTGGTAGTGATGTGTGTGGTAGTGGAGTGTGTGGTAGTGTAGTGTGTGGTAGTGTTGTGTGTGGTGCTGAAGTGAGTGGTAGTGTAGTGTGTGATAGTACAGTGTGTGGTAGTGGAATGTGTGGTAGTGGAATGTGTGGTGGTTTAGTGTGATAATAGAGTATGTGATAATAGAGTGTCTGGTAGTGCAGTGTGTGGTAGTGGACTGTCTGATAGTTAAGTATGTGATAGAGGAGTATGTAATAGTGGAGTGTGTGCTAGTGGAACGTGTGGCAGTGTGTGTGTGTGTGTGTGTGATGTTTGTGGTAGTGTAGTGTGTGGTAGTGAAATGTGTGGTGATGGAGTATGTGGCAATTTAGTGTGTGGTGGGCGTTGTAGTGGGGTATGTGATAGTGGAGTGTAGGGTTGTGGGGTGTGTGGTTGTGGAGTGTGTGGTGGTGATGAGTTTAGTGGTGGAGCGTGTGATAATGGAGTGTGTGGTAGTGGTGTGTGTGATAGTGGAGTGTGTAGATGTGGAGTGTGTGGTTGGGGAGTGTGCGGTAGTTGATTGTTTGGTAGTGGAGTGTGTGGCAGTGGTGTGTGTTGTAGTGAAGTGTGTGGTAGTGGAATCTGTGGTAGTGTAGTGTGTAGTAGTGGAGTATGTGGTAGTGGAGTGTAGTGATAGAGTATGTGCTAGTGGAGTGTGTGGTAGTGAAGTGTGTGGTAGTGAAGTGTGTGGTAGTGGATGTGTGTGGTAGTGGAGTGTGGGAGTTGAGTGTCGTAGTGGAGTGTGGTAGTTGAGTGTGTGGTAGTGGAGTCTGATAGTTGAGTTTGTGGTAGTTGAGTGTATGGTACTTGAGTGTGTGGTAGTGGAGTGTGTGGCAGTGGAGTGTGTGGTAGTGGAGTGTGTGGTAGTGGAGTGTGGTAGTTGAGTGTCGTAGTGGAGTGTGGTAGTTGAGTGTGGTAGTGGAGTGTGGTAGCTGAGTGTGGTAGCTGAGTGCGGTAGTGGAGTGTGGCAGTGGAGTGTGGTAGTAGAGTGTGTGGTACTGGAGTGTGGTAGCTGAGTGTGGTAGTGGAGTGTGGCAGTGGAGTGTGGTAGTAGAGTGTGTGGTAGTGGAGTGTAGTTGTTAAGTGTGATATATATTTTATCATCTCAATATACATACGTAACGTGGTTATTTGGATGTCGCTGTAAGAAGTCATTGGTTCAAACAATAGAAATGCTGTCAAGAGAAATAGTAGAATATAACGATTACATTGATGGCCGGAACTGTTTAAAGCGGGATGTGTTTTCACTGCAGTTGATCAACAGTGAAACGGAGCTCAAATCGCAAAACGTAATAATATTCCATCAAATTCTGAAGAAGTGTTAAAATGTCATATAGAGACAAGGAGTATGAGAAAGAGAGGATGACTGGACGAATGTGAGAGAGAAAAGTATATGTGAGGGGATGAGGGAGAGCATGAGAAAGAGCCGAGGGATGTGAGAAAGTTGAATAATATTTGAGTGAGGGAAAGATGGAGGATAAAAGGGAGGAAGCTTGGAGGTGAGAGTGTGTGTTTGAGAGAGAGAGAGAGAGAGAGAGAGAGAGAGAGAGAGAGAGAGAGTATTTGAGGGGGGAAGGGGAAGATGAAAGAGAGGAAAATTGGTGGGTTGAAAGAGTGATAGCAATAGCAGAGTGTACGAGGGGAGGGAGGGAGGGAGGGGAGAGGATGAGGAAGAGTGTAGGTGGTAGAGAAAGTGTGTGTGTGTGTGTGTGTGTGTGTGTGTGTGTGTGTGTGTGTGTGTGTGTGTGTGGTGTATGTGTGTGTGTGTGTATGTGTGTGTGTGTGTGTGTGCGTGTGTGTGTGTGTGTGTGTGTGTGTGTGTGTATGTATGTGTGTGTGTGCGTGTGTGTGTGTGTGCGTGTGTGAGGGAGAAGAGGGATACTAAAAGGTCATATTATAGGTCAGCGGTCATCCCAAGGGGAAGCCTTCACTGTCCCTGCCAGAAATTAACACCAATGCACCCAGGTGCTGTATAGGTCACAAGTGACCAGTAGCTAATTGTATTATGCTTTAACATGCGTAGAACACTGTAAATGAAGCACGACCTGGCTTTTCAACAATCCTCAAAGACCCTGACACTGAACCGAACTTAATCTGGAAATTAAAACAATTTCTCACCTACTGTTTGCATCTCACTCACGAAGCTCTGCGCAGTCCTGTATTTAAACACGTTAATTTATGTGCTGTGAAGATCCAGAAATGAAACTTTAAAAGCTAATGACTTCTATCATGTTGAGAGTCAATGTCACAATGATGAACAAAAAAAAGCACGATATTATATTACGAGTTGAAATATATAAATGATAAGAGGGATGCAATAATATTGGGTAAGTTTAACATCCCAAATGTCAATCGGAACAATCTATCAGGAGATAAGGAAGCAAATAGACTAATTAGCATGACTAATGGGAGTTTCCTTTGTCAGCTTGTTACAGCTCCAGCAGCAGGCGGAAATACTTTGGAACTATTTCTCACCACAAATAGCGACTTAATTCATTTCTGAAAAGTGGGTAAAAAATAGGAAACGACAACCATTACATTATTTAATTACACAGGCAAAATTGAGACCTAAAAATCCGTATTGTGTCAGGTGTAATATGATATAACTTGATTTCAGAAAACCTTCAATACTGCATCCTCTCAAGGAAGGTGCTGTGAAGCAGGTAAGGGGCTCTTGATCCAGGGAATTGCAGCTATTTTTTTATATCAGACCCTATTTCCATCAGGCAACAGGGTCTATACAAGTTTCGTACAACCCCTAAAGATTTAACATTTCTCACATACATAATAATGATACAAATTCAACACACCATCATCTAAAAGACTGTTAGGTAAAATACAGTGGGTCAGGCCAGGATCAATGAATGCCTCACTTCTAGGAAGCAGCGAGCGGTTTTAAGCGTCGAAGCATCTGAACGGCTAAGTGTAATGAGTGGAAATCATCTGATCCTCTTGGAGTGGCCCTCGTTTCAATCCTTCGCAGAGTTTACATAAAAGATCTTGTGACGGGAGTAACAAAAGGCAGAGATGCTCTCTGGAGGTCCCATAATTAAGAAAATACGCCGCATCTGTGGTTAACTGTAGAAGTCATAACAGAGACCTGGATATTTTGGCGCTGTGCTCTGAGACATGGTTAATAAACTATTTTGAATACAATAACGTTAAATATAAAAATAAAATTCTTGAAATCTCGCTAGAAGACGTAAGAGCAGAGAAGGATTTAAAGTGGTCAGTGACGATGGCCTCAAGAACATAATGGGGTACAATCCTTGGATCCCATGCTGTTCCTCTGTAATCTTTTGATTACTACCCGAGGGAGGGTTATGGAGTGCATAAGTTCATGGAAGGTACCTATCAGCTACCAGCAAAGATACCATAATGCTGCTTTCACAATGTGACATTTCGGATACTAAATGCAAGAAACAATAGAACAGTATAATGGTCTTATCAAACCCTGCCAAGAATACTGTTGAGTTTTGTTGTCTCAACTGAATGAAGAACAACAGGGAAAAACTAGCAGAGAGCAGAGAAGTGCGACGAAGCCTGAACTTTCACAATTAAAATAAACCCAATGGAGAAACACTCATGGGACCAAACATATTCTCCTTCAGTACATTCGACATACATTACACAAATATGTTGTATCCCATGAATGGGACCCAATTTATGTAATGTATATTATATGTATATATTATCTTTCATATAATTTTATATTGTCGATATTTTCATTAATAGCTAAAATGAAAATATCTTGTTTTATATAATTATTTGTTTGTAGGTAGGATGTTACATTAACACTTCACTGTGCTCGCTGTTGGAGAGTTGTGACTGGCTGTCCGCACTCTCAAACTGCCTTGCTAACTACCGACTCGCTTGTTTGTGTCAGGCGGAACTTGCCGGTGTCGCTGGAGTAGCACTGGTTAGTCACGTGATCACACCTGAGGTTGGGCTGCCCTCCCTGACCTCACTCTTTCTCAGATTGCTTCTTGCCTGAGAAGCACCTCTCTCTCGATATCTACTTCTTGTCCTAGAAGCATCTCTCTTGTCTCTCTTCTCTCTGGCTGTTTGTTCGTGATTTAGACTGTCTTTGTGGTGGAGTACGATTTCGTGGGAGAGCCGAAACATACTTCTTGTAACTCTGATCACAGAGCATTGTTCAGACTTAGTGATTTTTGACGTCTTGCAGAGGCTGTTCAGCCCTGGTCCTACTTTGTGGCATCTACGCACTGCCGTAGTAGAGATTTGGTTATGCTGAACCTAGATTCAGTATTAAGGGTGCTTTATGCCTTTTATGGAGGATCTGTTGATGGTCCCCAGTTTGGGTCGTTATTTTGTCTCCTTGTTCCTGCTGCCAGTTACTGTTGCTTTATACATTATTGTTGTTTGGTAAATGGTTCGTCACGTTGTTCAAGCAAGCAGTTCGATTGCCTTGATGGTCGAGAAGATAGATTTGTGGACTTAGTTTTCACTCGCTGTTTAAGTCTAATTCGAGTAGAGTCTTACCGAGACATAATGAGTACTTTGAGTACAAACACATTCTCACACACACATTTGCATATACTAGTATTGTTCTTATACTTGATATCAACGTACCAGACGATACTTGTGAGTCGTACTGTTGCGAAATGTGCTCTCAGCGCTATACTACTACGTATATGTACAATTGAACATTGAACTACAAAAGAAGTGTAGGAACTTATATCCTAAATTACGTCAAACTTATTTACTTTGATATTGTCCACCTAGACACCTTTGTTATTGAAGATCTCAAATTTTGTTTCGTTGGATTAAATTCAACCATTTGGAATCCCAAAGCGCTATTAAAATGTCTCCTAACTAAATTGGATAACTGGACTAGAGGGGGATCAATAAGTTGACCTTCTAGTATTCTCTAGAGATGTCTGTATTGTATGGATATCGCATTTTGTAACAAACGAGAAAAATTTATTGACTGGCAGTGATATTCGATTACAGGTAACAACAGCATGAAACTCTTGGGTGGAGATGCAACATTAACGTGGGCAGATCCTTAGCAATGGTCATGGAAACCTAGAAGAAACAACCCTCTTTTAAACGAAAACACCACACTGGAGTCCCAAAGTTAATTTTTAAACTAACCAAGGTTGCGAGTTGACCATAGGTCGTGGAGGGGGTGCCTGGGTACTGGTGATATAAAACTGTTGATCCTAAGAATTGCAGGCATTGTGTGGCTCCTACAAGCTTAACGCTGTAATAATAATAATAATAATAATAATAATTATAATTATTATTATTATTATTATTATTATAATTTTAACAATAATAAAGTAATTATAACAATAACAATAATAATAAACTCGTGACGGTGAAGTGGCCATTAATTAATTCAACAGATATTTTTCTGTAATAATTTAAGATGGCACTGACAATCACAAAAAAAAAAATATTGACCGGGAAGTGAATAAGAACGTGAATAAGCATGCTTGTAAGGGTATGGATAAAGATAGTGATGAGAATGTGCATAAGTACGTGAATAAGGCTGTTGAAAAGGATCAAATACGAAAATACATATGGCACTCGTAAACAAACAGACATTTGTACTACCCAAGCAATCCCATTCCAGCCCACACTAGACTTTCGTTTGGCATTTCCTGCTGATTTCCAAGTTATTCTTCCAGCCAGCGACCTGGGCATCAGCAGCCAGGAAACTGTCCCACCACTGATAATACTTCACAATAGATTGGAATTTCAGGTCAACACAAATTTGATCGCTGGGTATATGAGAGAGTTTGTGGACGTCTTTGTCGTTGTTGTTGACCTTTTTTCCCTCTGCCCTCCCCCTCCTCCTCCATCTCTTCTTCCTTCTCTTCCCCCTCCGCCTCTTCCGCCATCTAATTCTCCTTCCCACCTTTTTCTTCTCCCATTTCCTTTTCCTCCTCCTCCTTCTCATTTCTAATACCTCTCGCCATCACATCTATTCTCTCTCTCTCTCTCTCTCTCTCTCTCTCTCTCTCTCTCTCTCTCTCTCTCTCTCCTCTCTCTCTCTCTCTCTCTCTCTCTCTCCTCTCTTCTTTCTCTCTCATCTGCATCACACTCTTCAGTCTCATGCTCTTCTCAAATACACCACGAAAGGCCTAAACGCTGGGCATAACAGTATCTCTTGCCTTAATTTAAACAAGGAAATAAAGCCATTTTGGGGAACAGGGCCTGGCACGGCCTTTTTTTTTATCACTCCCTCACCACGAGAGAAAATTAAGGTGAGCTTCATAATAATATACGTGGATCTTCTTTGAAGTGAGTTATTATGTTACATCCACTGTCGTGATGTGGTTGCACTGGATTTTGCAGATGATTTTGATCTGGTATGGCATTGGAATCTGCTAAAAATAAGCACCAGGAATCTTAAGATTACAAGCACCAGAAACCTCTACACTGAAAAGCACCAAAAAACTTCGGGCTTCACAGGAAGCCTTAGACTTTAATCACCTGGAAGATTTAGATTACAAGCATAAGAATTCTTTAGACCATGGGCATCAGGAATCTCTAGATTTCATGAAACGGGAAATTTCATGCTGCAAGCATCAGGATTCTGAAAACTACAGGCATCAGGAATCTCTAGGTTACAAGCACCAGGATGTTTCAGGTTACAGGCATCAGTAATCTCTACACTGCAAGCACCTATGCCAAATCAAAGTCGAGAACAACGTCCAGTATTGGGCCCCTACTTAAACAAGATGGGTCCTACACAGATGACAGCAAGGAAATGAGTGAGCTACTCAAGTCCCAATATGACTCAGTTTTTAGCAAGCCGCTAACCAGACTGAGAGTCGAAGATCAAAATGAATTTTTTATGAGAGAGCCACAAAATTTGATTAACACAAGCCTATCCGATGTTATCCTGACGCCAAATGACTTCGAACAGGCGATAAATGACATGCCCATGCACTCTGCCCCAGGGCCAGACTCATGGAACTCCGTGTTCATCAAGAACTGCAAGAAGCCCCTATCACGAGCCTTTTCCATCCTATGGAGAGGGAGCATGGACACGGGGTTGTCCCACAGTTACTAAAAACAACAGACATAGCCCCACTCCACAAAGGGGGCAGTACAGCAACAGCAAAGAACTACAGACCAATAGCACTAACATCCCATATCATAAAAATCTTTGAAAGGGTCCTAAGAAGCAAGATCACCACCCATCTAGAAACCCATCAGTTACACAACCCAGGGCAACATGGGTTTAGAACAGGTCGCTCCTGTCTGTCTCAACTATTGGATCACTACGACAAGGTCCTAAATGCACTAGAAGACAAAAATAATGCAGATGTAATATATACAGACTTTGCAAAAGCCTTCGACAAGTGTGACCATGGCGTAATAGCGCACAAAATGCGTGCTAAAGGAATAACAGGAAAAGTCGGTCGATGGATCTATAATTTCCTCACTAACAGAACACAGAGAGTAGTCGTCAACAGAGTAAAGTCCGAGGCAGCTACGGTGAAAAGCTCTGTTCCACAAGGCACAGTACTCGCTCCCATCTTGTTCCTCGTCCTCATATCCGACATAGACAAGGATGTCAGCCACAGCACCGTGTCTTCCTTTGCAGATGACACCCGAATCTGCATGACAGTGTCTTCCATTGCAGACAGGCTCCAGGCGAACATCAACCAAATCTTTCAGTGGGTTGCAGAAAACAATATGAAGTTCAACGATGAGAAATTTCAATTACTCAGATATGGTAAACACGAGGAAATTAAATCTTCATCAGAGTACAAAATAAATTCTGGCCACAAAATAGAGCGAAACACCAACGTCATCAAAGACCTGGGAGTGATCATGTCGGAGGATCTCACCTTCAAGGACCATAACATTGTATCAATCGCATCTGCTAGAAAAATGACAGGATGGATAATGACAACCTTCAAAACTAGGGAGGCCAAGCCCATGATGACACTCTTCAGGTCATTTGTTCTATCTAGGCTGGAATATTGCTGCACACTAACAGCACCTTTCAAGGCAGGTGAAATTGCTGACCTAGAAAATGTACAGAGAACCTTCACGGCGCGCATAACGGAGATAAAACACCTCAATTACTGGGAGCGCTTGAGGTTCCTAAAACTGTATTCCTTGGAACGCAGGAGGGAGAGATACATGATTATATACACCTGGAAAATCCTAGAGGGACTAGTACCGAACTTGCACACGAAAATCACTCACTACGAAAGCAAAAGACTTGGCAGACGATGCAACATCCCCCCAATGAAAAGCAGGGGTGTCACTAGCACGTTAATAGACCATACAATAAGTGTCAGGGGCCCGAGACTGTTCAACTGCCTCCCAGCATACATAAGGTGGATTACCAACAGACCCCTGGCAGTCTTCAAGCTGGCACTGGACAAGCACCTAAAGTCGGTTCCTGACCAGCCGGGCTGCGGCTCGTACGTTGGTTTGCGTGCAGCCAGCAGCAACAGCCTGGTTGATCAGGCTCTGATCCACCAGGAGGCCTGGTCACAGACCGGGCCGCGGGGGCGTTGACCCCCGGAACTCTCTCCAGGTAAACTCCAGGTAAACCAGGAAACTTCAGGCAACACATATCAGGAGTCTTTAGACTACGAACATCAGTAATCACTACATTACAAACATCCGTAATTTCTAAACAAATGTCCTTAACGTCTAATACAATTCTACACCTTCCGACGAGACAAAAAAAAAAGGAAAAAAAAAAAAAGGATTCTGTATACTAAAACCCTCATAACTCTACGCAACAAGCACCAGGAATATCTGTTACCATCCAGTGGTTGAGCTATTGCCCACAATGTCGATCTCTTAGGAAAGATGTAACTATAAACCACCTACAACAGACGACTGCGCTAAAACATTTACTTATTTCTGAGAACAATTTCCTACTTCCCTGAGATACAACATTCACCAGCTTAAAGTGGTCATCACTGGGCACAGGATGGTAGGCTATGCTTGCTACTGAGAGCAAGGTTCAGTGATGAAAGAGTTCCCATCAGGGAATCACTGAAACAGTGAGACAAATAATCTGACCACTCAACCCATGACACATTACACAACAGTATCTCGGCCCAGCGAAAATCAAAGGACATGCATGAGGAGAGTTTGAAGTTCAACCAAAGCTGCAAGGAAACAAGCTAAGGAAAAAAGACAATGTAGAAAATACATGATTCACAGGGTCAAGGCAAATACAATAATATATGAGACGAGCTAACAGTCATGTTTACATTAGGAAGTAATATAAACATGGCTGAGCCTAAACTTGTCTAAATTCATATTTCATGTCTCAGTATATCTGTTTACGCAGTCTCATGCATACACAGGTATCTAATCCGTTTACTGTACATCCTATGATATTAAATAATATAATTTACCTCTCTGGCAAGCCCAGCGTGTGTCTGCTGTTTTAAGCTAAAACCTGAAGAATGTGTGAGTGATTAAGTGTCTAATTTTGCATGGGTATTTATATTTACATATTCCCACTTAGTGTATATATCTTTCCATTCATATTTTAAGGTAAATAACAGAGACCTATTTTGAGGTTAGGTAAATAGATAAAAAATTACCAAACGTCTTAGTTTTCGAAAATATAGGTATAAATGCACAGCGCTCTGGCCTAACATTACCCAATTCCCGTCGGGAAGCATTGTGATTTGACTTTGTCATAGGAAGAGCCGAAGCGTTGTCATAAGCTTCTTTCCCTATGTCTGGGTTATTTGTGAAAGGTTTCAGGATGTTATGAGACAACGAAGGCCAATGCCAGAGCTTAGGACACAGATAAACCAAGCAAACATAAAAGGTATGTTAATAACAAAATAAGAGGTAAAGACCTAGATACAGTCAAGTTCTGGGGTGTCAGATGATGTCACCGCAGACACTGAGAAAAATGATTCGATTACCTGGGTGAACCACTCGCAAGGATACATATAAAAAAATTATCTTGAGACATCGTAGTGTCATTTTAATTTAAAATAACCAGTATGGTTCTGATCTTCTAAAACACTGATCTAGAGGACAGATTCCACAGACATACACCTCGTGCAGTGATGGAAAAAAAAATAAAAATAAATAGAGTAATCAGAACAACTGAATAGAATGGTTTTCACCATAAAACATCTGCACAGGTTTAGGGATAGTAAATCATGTTTCACAGATGTGTTGGAATTCTTCGAAAGATTGGCAGAAATGAGGCAGGATACAGAAGGATGAGAAAACTGCTTCTTCTTTGTCTTCTTACCAGAGACAACCACAAACAAGAAGGTGTACTCAAGGATGATAGGAAAGTTTTCAAGGACCATTAGATTTAGCAGCGGTAACAGACGGTGGCCAAAAAGAATCAGTCCTGGTGACAATTCCATTTCTGATATGTAAACCTCCTACCAGAGGAAAGCTACTCCATGTTGCTGTTTGCAGATGATGCAAAGTGTATACAGAGACAACGAACGATGATGGCAAGAAACTGCAGAAGGTGAAGACAGATTATAGGAAATGACTAACAACATCTAACTGCTAGAGCTTAGCAGCAATAAATGTAGTATAGTAATGATTGGATACCATATGTGAATGACGGTAGTTGGAGTAGGAAGAGAAGTAACTAAAATCATTGAATAAAGACAGGGGCCTAAAGGTAGACATCACATCTACCCTCTCTCCTGCTACGTATGTAAATATTACAGCAGGAGCGGCAACAACTTGTATGATCCCCTAAAATGGGAATCATACAAACTGTGTCTCATCACTTACGACAGACTAATCCTCGGGTTTGTATCGCCGGTGAAAAACCCACAGATAGTCAAGTAAATAAAATATCAAACCGGTCCTCGAATATGAACTGCCAGCACAAAGCCCGCACATAGTCAAGGTAAAGTACATGATCTACAAGACAGGTTAAAGGAGCCCACCTTCCCGTCAGAGAAAAAGTCTGAGGAGACGTGATCCCGATACAAGGTATTTAGAACACTGACAGGGTGGACAACCACAGATGGATAGACATAAGAGTGGGACAGAAAAGAGGGTGCAAAAGGAAGCAGATTACTGACTCAGGTGACTCACAAGGCCTTCAGGTGTGTTAAGATTAATCAGTAAATGGCATAGATGGAAGCTGAGCACTCAGATGAACCACAACACAAAGAAGATTTTGGAGATAAATGGTGTAAAATACAGACTCGTTAGAAAAATAGACACAAATGCAGTATAATGGAAAGCGTTGTCGATACAGAACCACATTACACTGCATTTGTGTCTATTTTTCCAAACATATTACCTGGTAAGTCTTGTAAACAAACGTAATAATCCGGGTGAGGAGACTGTGCAAGTGAACCTCAGCAATAGATTCAGAAGCTGATATGAATGATGACAAAACGCTGGGAACCAACTTCACCAGTTGAATCAGCTTTAGTCAAGAAAGAAGCTTTAGCTCTAACCCCCTCCCCACCCCTTTCCCTCCCCCTCCCCCTCCCCCACCCCTTCCCCCTCCTCCCTCCCCACCCTTTCCCCACTCCCCCCCCTCCCCCCTTCCCCTCCCCCTCCCCCTCCCCCCTCCCCCCTCCCCGCGATCACAGCTCTGCACTCACGCACAAATAAGCATGTACGTATGTACACTTGCTTTTTTTTTATTTATCACGTTCGAATCCCGAAAACAGCAAAATATAATTAAAAACCAAAAAATTCTGAATTTGTTTAAATTTTCTATAAAAAATATTTAATTCCCTAGTTTTAAATAAAAGAATTTACGTCACATAACTGAAGCCCTTACAATTGTTCGTTTAAATAAATTGGTAGGACATTGCTTTTTATATATAAATATTGATAAATAGATTTTTTTTTTCCATTTTTCAGTGTTTTGAATTACCACACACAACCTTAGTGATAATTCTGATTGACAACTGAATGTTTAGTAAAGAAATTTGTTAACAGGCTTGTAGACTGAAGTGTTGAAATGTTGCATGACTGCAACACCACATCAGACTTGTGTTATATATATTATATATGAGTATAATTATTATATCAAATTAAATTAAGTTTAATTAAAATTATATATGTATATATATGTATATATATATATATATATATATATATATATATATTATATATATATATATATATATATATATATATATATATATATATATATATATATATATATATATATTAATATTTACATGTCGTGCCGAATAAGTAAAACTTACGAATTTAGCTTAAATAGCAACGCACTTCTTGCCGAATAGCACAAGCGAAAATTTGTGTATGAAATACTTTCTCAAAACTCATTGTGAATCTAACGAAATAAACATATTTAATTGTGTTTGTTTATTATTAAATTATTGTAATCTTATATAAAATATATTTAGTTGGATTAGGCTAAATTGAATTACTCGGTTATAATAAGATGTAAGTTTCCTAAGGTTCTTCTAGTACAAAATCAATAATTTTTATATTAACATACAAGAAAAATTATATCTTTAAATGTACAAGAGAAAATTTTAGAAAGAACTTAGTTTTAAATCAGTTCATATATATTAGAATTTAGGGAGTTTAGTAAAGAGTTGCTGAAGCGACAACGAAAAAATTTACAAAATTATCATGAGATGACTTACACGATCCATAACGATGATGATGAAGATAATGATGGTGGTGAAAATGACGAGAATAATGAGAGAGATAACTGCATGAATATAAGATGAACAAGACACATGTGCAACACCTGGGTATCTTTATTGAAAAACGCAGCAGGTGACTTATGGAGCCAGTGAAAGGACTGCAGATGATATGCTGTAGTTGAAAGCATCATCACATATGGAAGGGGCCCACTAGTAGAAGTAGGTCAGGCTCAATATGTCCTCCATAGGTTTATCAATGAAGTTGTGGCATTCCAGGTGTTGGCTCCCAGGTGATGCACAGGTCTCTTACTCATCCACTTGTCCGTACTAGATACCAGTCATATAATGCTTCAGTACGATGTACCAACAAGCAACTGGCAGATGTACTAATTAAAGTACTCAAGCCTTAATACTTTTAACAAGAAGTATCACATTTACAACCAAACAGAAATTGACCAGATCTCCCTCTCCAGTTAAACAATCTGATCTGCACTAACTTATAATATTTTAGATACAACACAAAGGAGAGAGAGAGAGAGAGAGAGAGAGAGAGAGAGAGAGAGAGAGAGAGAGAGAGAGAGAGAGGAGAGAGAGAGAGAGAGAGAGAGAGAGAGAGAGAGAGAGAAATGGGGTGAGGGGGAGGTGAGCCAGAAAACACACACAAGCAAATACAAAAATAAACAAGAGGCGAGTGGGTAGCCATTCAGGGGATTTATTGGACCAGGAGGAAACAAATACACAGCTTCCACCCCCACAACCCCCAGCACCACCATCCTCCCGACCCCACAGCCCCCACCACAATCCCCCCGCCCCCAGTACCACCACCAAAACCACCTCCACCACCCCACCCCACTACCCCCACCACAACACCCACCACCATCAAGACACTCACAACCCCACTACCCCCACCACCACCACCCCACACAACCCCACACACAATCTCCCACCACCCACATCCCCCACCACAATCCCCCCACCCCATACCACCATCCACACCCACCACCCCACCACCACTACACCTACCCCACCACCACCACACCCAACCACCATACCCACCCCACACCCCTCCACCCCACCATCACCACCAATACCACCCACCACACCACCACCATACACCCCACCACCCACAACCATACCACACCCACCACTCACCCCACACACCACAACCACAACCACCACCATCCCACCACCACCACCACACCATCCCACTCCACACATCCACCCCCCACACCTACCACCACCACACCCACCACCACCACTAAAACCCCACCACCCCACAATCACCATCACACCACCACCCTCCACAACCCCCTACACCACCGCACCATCACCACCAACCACAACCACCACCATCCCCACCACCAACACACCCACCATCACCACCACCCACTCCCACACCACCACCACCAACCACCACCACACCATCACCACCACCACACCACCACCACCACCAAACCCCAACCATAACCATCATCACCACCATCACACCACCACTCCCACCACCCCACCATCACCACCACTACCACCACCACCACCCCTCTCACACCCCACCCCACCATCACCACCACTACCACCCCACCACACCCTCAACCACCACCACCCCCCCCACCACCATCACCACCACCACCACATCCACCCCACCATCACCACCACCTATCCACCACCACTACCCCCATCACCACCACCACTACCACCACCTCCCTACCACCACCACCACCCCACCACCACCACCACTACCCATCACAGCCCCCACCCCACCACAACCACCAGCATACCACCACCACCACTTCCACGAACTCCCCACCACTCCATCCCCCACACCCACTACCCCCACTACCCCCACTATCCCACCTCCACCACCACCACCACCACCACCCCAAGCACCTCCACTACCCCAACCACCACTACCTCCTCCCACACCACCCCACCACCACCCTTTTACAACCACTACCTCCTCCCCACCCACCTCCACAACCACTACCATCACCCCTTACCACCACCACCACCCCCACATCCACCACCACCCCTTACCACCACCACCACCACCAACCCACCACCTCCACCACCACCACCCCTTACCACCAGCACCACCAACCAACCACCTCCACTACCATCATCCCTTACCACACCCTCACCACCACCACCCAAACCGCCACACCACCCACACCACCACCACCCACACCACCACCTACACCACCACCACCACCCACACCACCACCACCTACACCACCACCACCCACACCACCACCTACACCACCACCGCCACAACTACTCCCGCCAATTCCTCTACCACCGCCACTACTACTGCCACTACCACCACCGCTACCACCAACATCACCGCTACCACCACCATTACCGGTACGACCACCATCACCGCCACCACCACCCTCAGCACCACCATCACTCCACCACCAGCACCTCAATAACAGCCTTCATCCCTCCCCACTTTCGCCACTGCCACCAACATTACGACCTTCACCACCATCATACCCACCAACACCTCCACTACAACCACCTCTATCACCACTGTCCCATCACCACCATAATCATCATCACAACCACACTACCACAACTACTACCATCAAAACCCCCACTAATATCACTACAGTTACTAATAGTACTTTTATTTCTACCTCCACTACTACTACTTTCACACCTGAATCCCACAGTCTACTACTTCTCTCACGACTATCAAAACTTTTTATTACTATTGGTAGTGTGCTGTTGGGGTTCCAGCAAAAAGTCTGGTATAACTTGCAACCTTCAGTTCCAGAGTTCATTGACTGACAAGACTCTCCTGGAAACAGAAAATAGATTTTACAGAAGAAACCCAATAAACCAGCATCTAAGTGGATGGAATTGTTGGTAGTAAAATGTTTTCTTTCAGGTTATTAAATTTGGTGGCCCCTTAATAAAGGATTCCTTATGGGTCCCCGATACAGGATCCTTAGTGGTCCCTGATACAAGATCTTGATGATCCCTGATACAAGATCTTGATGATCCTTGATACAAGATCTTAGTGGTCCCTGATACAAGATCTTGATGATTCCTGATACAAGATCTTGATGATCCCTGATACAAGATCTTAGTGGTCCCTGATACAAGAACTTAGTCGCCCCTGATACATTATCTTAGTGGTCCCTGATACAAGATCTTAGTATTCCTTGATACAGGATCTTAGTGGTCCCTGATACACGATCTTAGTGGTCCCTGATACAAGAACTTAGTCGTCCCTGATGCAAAATCTTGGTGGTCCCTGATACAAGATCTTAGTGGTTCCTGATACAAGGATATAGTGGTCCCTGATACAAGATCTTAGTGGTCCCTGATACAAGATCTTAGTGGTCCCTGATACAGGATCACAGTGGTCCCTGATACAGGAATTTAGTGTTCACTGATGCAGGTTCTTAGCGTTCTCTGATACAGGGTCTTAGCGAATCCTGATGCAAGATCTTAATGTTCCCTGATACAGGATCTTAGTGTTCCCTGATATGGGATCTTAGTGTTCCATGACACAGGATCTTAGTGTTCTCTGATACAGGAGCTTAGTGGTCCCTGATACAAGATCTTACTGTTCCCTGATACAGGATCTTAGTGTTCCTTGATACAAGAGCTTAGTGGTCCTTGATACAAGATCTTAGTGGTCCCTGATATAGGATTTTAGTGTTCCCTGATATTGTCAAGATCTTAGTGGTCCCTGATACAGTATCTGATGATAGCTACTATGGCAGAACTGAGAATTTTGCATAATTTACAGAAATCAAAAGATGGTGAATATACAGATAAGGTAGATTAATGGGATTTAAAGCTTATCGTCTACATGAAGGTCATAACCTTCTCCCCTTCAAACCACCAAACAAGTATGCTTTAATCCCTAAAATGGGGATTAAATTGTAATCACAAACACGTAATAATATGTACTAGACATGTATCTCTCACACCTCATGTACTGTATGTGGCATCTTTGTATCAGCAATGTATGTCTTAAATCTTCTGTGCCATATATATATATACATATATATATATATATATAATATAATATATATATATATATATATATATATATATATATATATATATATATATATATATATATTATGTCGTGCCGAATAGGCAGAACTTGCGATCTTGGCTTAAATAGCAACGCTCATCTTGCCATATAGGACAAGTGAAAACTTGTGTATGCAATAATTTCGCCAAAATCATTCTGAACCTAACGAAAAAACTATATTTCACTGTGTTTGTTTAGTATTAAATTATGTAAACAAATCTAAAATATATTTAGTTGGTTAGGCTAAAATAAATTGCGCTTGTTATAATAAGATTAGGTAAGTTTTCTAAGTTCCTTTTGGTGCAAAATTATAAATTTTTACATCAACATTAATGAAAAAGATATATCTTTAAACGTATAAGAGAAAATTTTAGAAAGGACTTAATTTTAAATGAGTTCTTGCTAATTGACAGTTTTACATATTCGGCACGACATATATATATATAAAATATATATATATATATATATATATATATATATATATATATATATATATATATATTAACATAATTGGAAAAAAAAATCTTTAATTATGTAAGAGAATATTTTAGAGAGGACTTAATTTTAAATGAGTTTTTGCTATTTGACCAGTTTTACCTATATGCAGATCCAGCAGGATCTGCAGGAGGTTACACTGGAATTCGACCACAACATCTCAGAGAGATGGTAAATCCAGTACTCGGTATATCTGCATCAATTCTTCTCACTGAGTTAACAACTTTCGTCAACAATTGCATGGCTGGGCGAATCCCAGAAGAAATTAAACCTTTCTTTTATGGAGCCTCACTATGTGCTTTGAAGAAGAAGGATGGAGGAATCAGACCAATTGCTGTTGGTAACACTCTTAGCCGTCTTGATGCCAAAGCAGCAGTAAGAAACATTCGCCAAGAAGCTCCCGGTTTACTCCAGCCACACAAATTTGGTTTAGGGATCTCTCAAGGCAGTGAAGTCGCAGCTCATGCGGCAGGTCCTACATCACGACCTTACCAGAAGACAAGGCTGTAGTTAAACTTGATTTTAGAAATGCCTCTAATATAGTGAAGAGAGATGTGGTCTTGCCGGCAGTTCGGGATCAGTTCCCCAGTCTTTTTCCCTTCATTTCAGCTGGCTACAGCAAATCCTCAGTTCTTCTGTTTGACGAAAATGAAATTCCCTCATCAGAGGGTGTTCAGCAGGGTGATCCACTTGCTCCACCTCTTCTGCTTGGCAGTAAGAGAATTAACTTCCAGCCTATACAGCGAGCTCAGCATTTGGTACCTGGATGATGGCATTCTGGCAGGTACTGAAGAGTCCATGTTACATGACCTACAACTGGTAAAGACACAGGGAAAAACCTTGGGACTCATCCTCAATCCCTCCAAGTGTGAAATCATCACAACGAACCAGGAAATAATCAGTGTTGTGCGAACAATCCTTCCAGAAGTCATTGCTACCACTCCATCCAACAGTACCCTCTTGGGAGCACCGCTGGGTCACCAGCTATTCGACACTGTCCTCAAGGACAAATTGAATGACCTGAAGAGAATGGAGGAGAGAAAAAGCGATCTTGACGCCCATGATGCCCTGTATCTCCTCACAGAGTGTCTTACTATGCCAAGACTCACTTACTTCCTGAGGTGCACACCTTCAACACTCGATGAATATGACGCACACCTGAGATCAACCTTTAAGAAGGCACTGAATCTGTCACTAGAGGATCGGCAATGGGATCAGGCAACCCTCCCAGTGCGACTGGGAGGTATAGGGGTGCGCAAAGCAACGCAGGTAGCTTTACCTGCATTTCTGTCTTCGTGTTTGGCTTCCAGTGGATTAGTCAAGAAGATTGTCCCCGAACGCTTGAGAGACGCGGTAGGAGCTCAAGACCCAAAGTTCACTGCAGCAGCCATGCGGTGGGACACCCTTGCAGACTCCTCCAGTAGATCAGCTCCTCCCAAAGAGCACAAACAGTCAAACTGACAAACCGATCATGGAAAAAATCCCCAACGTAATGCTCACCAACGCTTCAAGAAAGGACAAAGCTCGTTTCCTAGCGGTGAAGGCACCACACGCAGGAGGTTTTTTTCTAGCTGTTCCCAGTTCCTCACTGGGCACTCGACTCGACCCACAGGCCATTCGGATTGGTGTTGCTGTTCGCCTAGCCGCCTCCATCCTCACCGAGCATAGGTGTATTTGCGGCAGGGCGACGGCTGATTAATTCGGACTTCATGGTCTCGTGTGTCACATATCAGAAGAGAAGTATGCCAGACATGAGGAGGTCAATGACATCATAAAGAGAAGCCTCGCCACAGCCCGTTGCCCAGCCCAACAGGAACCCCAAGTGCAGAGGTCTGACGGAAGTCAAGCGTCCTGATAGAGCCACTTTGCTACCCTGGAAGGATGGAAAGCAGATTGCCTGGGACTACACTTGTGCCGCCACACTGGCAGACACCTACTTCCCATACTCCGTAGCTGAAGGAGATGGAGCTGCCAGCCACAGGGAGACCCATAAGACCTGCAAATATGAAGGCCTTCCCTCTTGCTATAACTTTATCCCAATAGGGTCAGAGACTCTTGGAGCATGGGGCAAGTGTGCTCTAAAGTTCCTCAAAGAGCTGGGTGAAAAACTCATCATAGAAACCAAGAACCACAGGGCGGTCAGTTTCCTCTTTCAGAGACTCAGTGTTGCGACCCAGAGTGGAAATGTCTGCAGCATTCTGGGCACGCGGCCCACCGCCGGGAAGCTGGACAAAGTTTTCGAGATGTAGCTCTGAGTTGTTATCTATGTTGTTTTACTCTCTATAGTATTTTTGTCAATGCATTTTGTCAATGAAGAAAGAAAGAAATCCAAATATTCTTCCTTGAAGCCTTTTTATCCACTTCTTCGAGGCTATGGGTCCCACAATTTACACCTGAGGTGGACCCCATCTATATAATATATATATATATATAATATATATATATAATATATATATATATATATATATATATATTATATATATATATATATATATATATATATATATATATATATGTATATATATATATACATATATATGCAACTATTGGCAGAAAGGTGGGCTGGTGGAAGTATGAGTAGTGGGGGGGTGAAGAGGATTGGAATAGTTTTAAAAATATATTATTAGAATGTGGGGCAGTAGTTTGTGGTTATTTGAGGGTGGGTGCAGGAGGGAAGAGGAGTGATTGGTGGAATGATGAAGTAAAGGTTGTGATAAGAGAGAAAAAGTTAGCTTATGAGAGGTTTTTAAGTATATAGAGAGTGAAAGAAAGGTGAAGAGAGTGGTAAGAGAGTGCAAAAGGAGAGAAATTTTAATGAAAATAAGAAAAAAAATTGGAGTGAGTTAAACAAGTTAAATAAGCCTAGAGAACGAATGGATTTGTCAGTTAAAAACAGAGTAGGGGAGTTAGTAGATGGGGAGATGGAGGTTTTGGGTAGATGGCGAGAATATTTTGAGGAACTTTTAAATGTCGACGAAGAAAGGGAACCGGTAATTTTACGCACTGGCCAGAGAGGTATACCATCTTTTAGGAGTGAAGAAGAACAGGATGTGAGTGTGGGGGAGGTGCGTGAGGCATTATGTAGAATGAAAGGGGGTAAAGCAGCTGGAACTGATGGGATCATGACAGAAATGTTAAAAGCAGGGGGGATATAGTGTTGAAGTGGTTGGTATTTTTGTTTAATAAATGTATGAAAGAGGGAAAGGTACCTAGGTATTGGCGGAGAGCATGTATAGTCCCTTTATATAAAGGGAAAGGGGACAAAAGAGATTGTAAAAATTATAGAGTAATAAGTTTACTGAGTATACCAGGAAAAGTGTAGGGTAGAGTTATAATTGAAAGAATTAGAGGTAAGACAGAATGTAGGATTGCGGATGAGCAAGGAGGTTTCAGAGTGGATAGGGGATGTGTAGATCAAGTGTTTATATTGAAGCATGTATGTGAACAGTATTTAGATAAAGCTAGGGAAGTTTTTATTGCATTTATGGATTTAGAAAAGGCATGTGATAGAGTGGATAGAAGAGCAATGTGGGAGATGTTGCAAGTATATGGAATAGGTGGTAAGTTACTTAATGCTGTAAAGAGTTTTTATGAGGATAGTGAGGCTCAGGTTAGGGTGTGTAGATGAGAGGGAGACTGCTTCCCGGTAAAAGTAGGTCTTAGACAGGGATGTGTAACGTCATCATGGTTGTTTAATACATTTATAGATGGGGTTGTAAAAGAAGTAAATGCTAGGGTGTTCGGGAGAGTGGTGGGATTAAATTATGGGGAATCAAATACAAAATGGGAATTGACACAGTTGCTTTTTGCTGATGATACTGTGCTTATGGGAGATTCTAAAGAAAAATTGCAAAAGTTAGTGGATGAGTTTGGGAGTGTGAGTAAAGGTAGAAAGCTGAAAGTGAACATAGAAAAGAGTAAGGTGATGAGGGTATCAAATGATTTAGATAAAGAAAAATTGGATATCAAATTGGGGAGGAGGAGTATGGTAGAAGTGAATGTTTTCAAATACTTGGGAGTTGATGTGTCGGTGGATGGATTTATGAAGGATGAGGTTAATCATAGAATTGATGAGGGAAAAAAGGTGAGTGGTGCGTTGAAGTTTTTGAGGAGACAAAAAACGTTATCTATGGAGGCAAAGATGGGACTGTATGAAATTATAGTAGTATCAACACTCTTATACAGGTGTGAAGCTTGGATTGTGAATGCAGCCGCGAGGAGGCGGTTGGAGGCAGTGGACATGTCCTGTCTAAGGGCAATGTGTGGTGTAAGTATTATGCAGAAAATACGGAGTGTGGAAATTAGGAGAAGGTGTGGAGTTAATAAAAGTATTAGTGAGAGGGCTGAAGAGGGGTTGTTGAGGTGGTTTGGTCATTTAGAGAGAATGGATCAAAGTAGAATGACATGGAGAGCGTATAAATCTGTAGGGGAAGGAAGGCGGGGTAGGGGTCGTCCTCGAAAAGGTTGGAAGGGGTAAGGGAGGTTTTGTGGGCGAAGGGCTTGGACTTCCAGCAAGCGTGCATGAGCGTGTTCGATAGGAGTGAATGGAGACGAATGGTATTTGGGACCTGGCGATCTGTTGGAGTGTGAGCAGGGTAATATTTAATGAAGGGATTCAGGGAAACCGGTTATTTTTATATAGCCGGACTTGAGTCCTGGAAATGGGAAGTACAATGCCAGCACTCTAAAGGAGGGGTTTGGGATATTAGCAGTTTGGAGGGATATGTTGTGTATCTTTATACGTATATGCTTCTAAACTGTTGTATTCTGAGCACCTCTGCAAAAACAGTGATTATGTGTGAGTGTGGTGAAAGTGTTGAATGATAATGAAAATATTTTCTTTTTGGGGATTTTCTTTCTTTTTGGGTCACCCTACCTCGGTGGGAGACGGCCGACTTGTTAATATATATATATATATATATATATATATATATATTATATATATATATATATATATATATATATTATATATATATATATATATATATATATATATATATATATGCGGCGAAGCGCAAGCAGACCAATACGGTCTACAATGAGGTCAACGACATCATTAAGAGAACCCTTGCTACAGCTGGATGCCCAGCCGAGAGGGAGCCCCGAGCACTAGCAGCCAACAATACCCACAACCCAGCAACCTGCTCCGACGGGATCACCATCTATCCTTGGAAGCATGGCAAGCACTTAGCATGGGACTATACCTGTGTGTCCACACTGGCTGACACCTATATCCATCACAGTGTGGGGCGACAGGAAGGAGCTGCTGACCACAGGGAGGAGTACAAGATCAGCAAGTACTGGGACGTAAGCCAACAGTATCAGTTTGTCCCAGTGGGATCAGAGACCTTGGGATCAGGAGGAAAAAAATGCACACGTTTCCTTAAAGAATTGGGTTCCAGACTCATCGACACCACCAGGGACCCAAGGGCAGTCACTTTCATGTTCCAGCGCCTCAGCGTAGCCATGCAGAGGGGAAATGCTTGCTGCATACTTGGCTCACGTCCAGCCTCGGAGGAGCTGGAGGAAATTCATGATCTTTGATACATTGTGCCATTGTATTCATGTTTATGTTTTTCTGTAAATGTATTCTGTTTATTAATAAATGTTCACATAGAATATAAAATATATAGTGGGTGGTAGGAGAAGAAAATATTCGAACAGCTCCGGGGAGAACCTTGAGTTTTCCCTGAGGTACGTTTATTGTCTTCTCTGAGGATGAGGGTCCCCATTCCAGCCATAAGGTGGTACTTCCCTATAATTTAAATTATATATATATATATATGTATATATATATATATGTCGTGCCGAATATGTAAAACTGGTCAATTAGCAAGAACTCATTTAAAATTAAGTCCTTTCTAAAATTTTCTCTTATACGTTTCAAGATATATTTTTTCATTAATGTTACTGTAAAAAAAATTTAATTTTGCTCCAAAAGAATCTTAGAAAACTTACCTAACCTTATTATAACAAGAACAATTTATTTTAGCCTAACCCAACTAAATATATTTTAGATTTGTTTACAATAATTAAATACTAAACAATCGCAGTGAAATATATTTTTTTTGTTAGGTTCAGAATGATTTTGGCGAAATTATTGCATACACAAATTTTCGCTTGTCCTATATGGCAAGATGAGCGTTGCTATTTAAGCCAAGATGGCAAGTTCTGCCTATTCGGCACGACATATTTATTATATATATATATATTTAATATAATATATATATATATATATAATATATATATATATATATATATATATATATATATATATATATGTATAATATATATATATATATATATATATATATATATATATATATATATATATATATATATATATATATATATATATATATATACCTATTATAATGTTATTATATGTTACATTCATATTATGTTTATTGATAAAAATTACATAATTATAAACATTATATTGCAATTACTAACAACTAGTGCGTTATAACATATATCGTATAAACGTTAAATCATTTTGTTTTATTTCAGGAAAACTGTTCAGAACTGTCGATATGGTTCGTTGTTGACATGAGCCGCGCGGGAGAATTCCTGACATGCTGCAGATAACGAGTTCAAACGATTTTGGAGGTCAGTGCGAAGCGACTCACACTACGCTGACTTGTCGAGAAAAATGTCCAGTGATCTCTGTTGTATTCTAGCTAGGGGTTCTGAGGTTAGATATCCTGAGGTTAGAGGTGCTGAAGTTAGAGGTACTGAGGTTAGAGATCCTGAGGTTAGAGGTCTAAAGGTCGGAGATGCCAAGGTCATTGTTCCCTGGAGGAGCGTGTCAGACAGGCACTCCAGACCTCATTGTTTTGCGAGCAGTTCACGGCTCGTCGCCCTGTTCTTGGTATCTGAGTGACAGTCCAGGAGGGTATAATCGAGGTAATTAACCTAATAAGAATCATTTATTTGATCAGTATTACTCAGCCGGAAGTAAGACAGAGTTATTGTTATTGAACAACAGACTTTTTTTAGGCCAATTTTTTCCCTTCGTAATTAGGTATCCCCTACTAGCCATTATGTTAACGTAGTGTCGGTATTATACCCGTGGGGTATACCTACATCCCCAAGGGGATACTTATAACTTAATTCCTGATATTTTACTCCTCCTCCTTAGTTTTCATTTATGACTTGAGAACTCTTCATCAGATCGGCTTCAAATTTCCAACGCTAGTTAATACGCTGTTAAAAAAAAAAAAGATGGGTTCATGCAGGTAATGGCATGTGCAGGTGTCCTCTATTTAACTTTACGTGGACCTTTGCCGGATTTTGTTGTCCATACAGTCAGTAACTCGAGAAAGTTTCGTCTAATAGTTTTCAAACTTTCAACGCTGGTGCATCTTTGAAGAAGTTGAGTGTTATCAACGCGTGCAGACGCTAATTAGTCTGTTATATTTTTTGAAAGTGATTAAAGTATTTTTGATTAGTGATGAACAGGTGACAGGCAGTCTTAACGACCCTCACTTGTTCATAGGCTTTAAGCCTGACCGACTATTGGTCACTTTGTATCATATATAATCAGATAAGTTCACGATTTTCACCCATAGGTAAGTTTATCCATGAAATAACTTGAGTATACCGTTTCCGACGAGCTTAATTTTTTTTTTA
This sequence comes from Cherax quadricarinatus, assembly GCF_026875155.1. Classification (NCBI taxonomy): domain Eukaryota; kingdom Metazoa; phylum Arthropoda; class Malacostraca; order Decapoda; family Parastacidae; genus Cherax; species Cherax quadricarinatus. Next base: position 45,650,137 of record NC_069410.1, read on the forward strand.
AGTCTGAAGTATCTTATAAAATACCGCTCAAGAAATTTAGGCTTTGTAAAAAAAAATTTGTTAATTCCCTGACATAGTTAATTAACTTGATAGGTTGGATTCCAGGTGCTGTCTCACAACACTGATTCTAATCAGTTTGAAAGTTTCTGTGATGGTGAACTTTGCTCAAGGAAAGATTCACTTTGATTTTGGGCTGTATTAGTTTTATTTTGCCATATTTATTAAACAAACTGCTTACATTGCAGACACCTGAAAAATGCTGAGCAGATCGACATCAAATCCAGAAGTGCCGCAACATTAACCCTCATGTTATGACCAGCACGTTCTAAGACTTTTTAATTCCTATGAGTGACTCTTGTCGTAAATTTCATAGGTATTTTGTTATGACTGAATGTGACTCCGAATAGTCATTGTTACTACCTATAAGCGATTGTAAACCAGCCTCTAATAGGCCTATAACGATACTGCCTCACATCTCAGCTCCTCACACCTAAGCAAGACGCTGGAGATTTTTTATTAGTCACTTTTTTAGTATGAAGAGAAGTTCCCTTATTTGGCAGAGGCTGTTTTAATAATATCATGCTCTTAAAAATCTCTAATTAGGCCTAAATAAGAAACCACTTGAATGTTCCTTGCGAGTTTTTTCTTTTAAGATACTGGTCAGTGTGAGATGCACACTTCCTCTTCTGAATGACTTTAATAGACAAAGTTAATGCGTTTTGGAGACTGGAAGCTTCGAAGTGCTTATATACTGCCCAGGTGATAATATGGATTTTTTTGTACGAGAAATCTGGGGTACTGATATGTTGGTTGTTACCTGTGAGTGCCTCGTCCACTCGGGTTCACTCCTTCACAGCTGACATTTAACTGCATAACAAACTTACGCTGCTCACTGTGTTATTGTTTGTCTGAATCGAGATAGATCGAGCTGGGTTTATGGAATACTGTCATGAATCATTGAGGTAGAAGAGACTAGGCATATGAAGTACAGGGATACATTTTTTCTGAGCATAGAGGAAGATGGGGGGCAGGATATGAATGCAGAGATACCCATTTTGGATCATTGAGGTACAGGAATCCAGGCTCATGGAATACGGGGATACCTTCATCGTCTATCCTCTCTCTCTCTCTCTCTCCTCTCTCCTCTCTCTTCTCTCTCTCTCTCTCTCTCTCTCTCCTTGTATTGATTCTCCTACTTCTCTTTCCCGTCTCCTTTACTGTTCCTTGAAGTATGTTACGACGCGTCCAGCCATTACTTTCACCTTAATATTTTATCCTCATACCTCACCCTCATATTTTATCCTAATATCTAACTTAATGCATTCCTTTTTATCTTATCCTCATATTTTTTATCATATTATGATCAATTATCCTTGGTAATTTTTTTATGGATATTATAATACATACTTTTAGTCCTGTTATTTTATACATGTATTTAATCCTAACAACTTAATCTGATATTTTTATCCTGCTGTATTATCCCCGTGTTATGCTGTAGTGTTTCGGTATTAGCGTTTATCCTCATGTTGTAGGCATATGTTGTATAATGATATTGTATGTCAATGTTTTGATAATATATGACAGTATTTTGTGTGCTCTTCTCTTTAAAATATTTTTCAGTGAGAGAGAGAGAGATATAGAGAGAGAGCGAGAGGGATGTGGGTGGCCTTACTGTTATGTACAAGGCCAATATTGTCAAAGTACTACACTTGGATCCACTTCGAGGACAGCGTGAAACAAGCTTTCATGCCACAAGACGGGCAGAAAGCAGCAACTTCACTCTGGCTGTACCCTCCTCCAGAACATCACTCCATCTGAGATCATACTACCAGGATGACTCGAGTATGGAACACATTCGTACAGCATAATGATGTCAACGAGATAAAGTCAGTTGAACACATGAAAATGCTGGCCCACAGATGGCTCCAACTTCATCCTGTTCACTACTTGTATGTCTCATAACAATAAAAATACTTTCAAATGAGGTGGGGAAAGCTCTTAGCTTGCCAAAAAAGTTTTGGAAACTTAACTGAAATAGCTGTCAATAAAACTAGGAACCCTAAAAATAACCTTTTCAAAACCGTGTAAAGAGGAGAGAGAGAGAGAGAGAGAGAGAAGGAGAGAGAGGAGAGAGAGAGAGAGTGAGAGAGAGAGGGAGAGAGAGGGAAAGAAGGGAGGGGAGGAGAGGAGAAGAGGGGGAAAAGAGAAAAAGGAGAGAAAGAGAGAGAGAGAGAGAGGGGAGAGAGAGGGGAAAAGAGAGAGAGAGAGAGAGGGAGAAGAGGAGAGAGGGGGGGGAGAGGAGAGAGAGAAGAGGGGAGAGAGAGAAAGAGGGGAGAGAGAGAGGGGGAGAGGGAGGAGGGAGAGAGAGAAAGAAGAGAGAGAGGGGAGAAAGAGGAGAGAGAGAGAGAGGGGAGGAGAGGGAGAGGAAGAGAGAGAGGAGAAGAGGGAAGTGGGGAAGGAAGGGGGAGGGGGAAAGGAGGAAGGGGAGAGGAAGAGGGAGAGGAGGAGGAGAAGGAAAAAGAAAAGGAGAGGAGAGAAAAGGGGGGGAGTGAAGGAGAGAGAAGGAAAGGGGGGAAAAAGAGGGAGAGAAAGAGAGAAAAGAGGGGGGGAAAAGAGGGGGAGAGAGAGGGGGAAGAGAGAGAGGGAGGGAAAAGAGAAGGGAGAGAGAGAGAAGAGAGAGGAGGGGAGAGAGAGAGAGAAGAGAGGAGAGAGGGGAAAAGGAAGAGGAAAGAGAAAAAGAAAGAGAGAGAGGAGAGAGAGAGAGAGGGAGAGGGAAAAAGAGAGAGAGAGATAGAGAGGAGGAGAGGAGTAGAAGGAGAGAGGAAAAAAGAGAGAAGGGAAGGGAAAAGGAAAAAGGAAGAGAGGAGAGAGAGAGAGAGAGAGAGGGGAAAAGGAGGGGAAGGAAGGAAAAAGAAGGAAAAAGGGGGGAAAAAGAGCAGGAAGGAAGGAAAGGGGGGGGGAAAAAAGGAGAGAAAAGAGGAAAAGAAGAGAAGGGAAAAAGAAGAAGAGGGAAGAAAAGGGAAGAGAAAATTTTAAGTTTTAGGGAAAAGGAATAAGGGGTACAACAAAAAAAGGGGAAGAAAACAAAAAAGATTTTTTAAACATTTTTATTTTAAAAAATCCAAAAATTTTGCAAAATTTCCCCCCCAGGGGAAAGCCCCCAAAAGAGGTGGGGTTTTTTGGGGACTTTTCTTAAAAGGTTTGGCCCTGTGGTTGCCCCCTTTAAAAATTTAAAATAGTTTTTGCTTTAAAAAAACCCCGGCCCTTTTACTAAAACTTTTGCCTTTTTAAATCTTTTAGGGCAAAATTCGATATAACTTTCCAAAAAAAATATTACTCCCTTGTAAAAAAGTTTTAAAATATTATAATTTGGGGGGACCCAAAGCAAACTCAAAATTGTCCTTCGAAGAAAGGGGGGAAAAAAAGGGAATTTAAATAAAAAAGGGGGGGGGGGGGGGGTTAAAGATTGGAAAAACCCCCCCATTTTTTCGGGGCCCGGCCCCCTTTGAAAATTGCGGAAAATGGATGGGAACATCAACAAGGATTTTCCTTTTGTGCCCCCCCCAGCAAAAAAGGGGCCCCCTTTACAAAAAATAAAGTTTTTCCAAGCTCTGAATAAACACAAGTCCCACTGTACACCTGGGCCAATGTCCAGCCCTCAGGGGAAAACTTTGAAAGACCCTATCAATTTCCCATAAAAAAAATTGACTCCCTTTTTGCTACAACAAAGGGCAACATTTTTTAAAATTTTGTTGGGGCCCTAACAGCACCTTATACAGAGGGTTTTGATCCCTTTCGCAGTGTTTGCCCATGAGAAATTTTGTTGTTTTCCCTACTCAAAACCCCTTGGCCCCCCCTTGACCCAGTATTTGAGTGATCTGGCAGAAGGCACCCAATTTGGGTCAACCCCTGGGCTACTTTGGGAAATCGTCTGCCCCACAAGGCTTTTTTTTCCCACACTTAAGACCCCAAACAAAAACGAGGTGGGGATTTCCACACGCCCCACCGGGCAAATGGAAAGAGGTAATTGGCCACCCCCTTTGCTCTGAGCTCGCCACCCCCGCCGGGAAATGCCTTCAAAAAGGGGGATGTTGAAAAACCCAATGAAAGCCTTAACTGGACACCCTTAATCTGCAACAAAAAACCATTCCTCCCGGAAATAGGGTGAAAAAACCTACAAAACATTTTTGGGGTTTTGGGCTTTCGTTGTAGAGAGGTTCTACTGCTAAGTCCCAAAGATGGCGAAGGTATAAAGAAATCCAACCACCTAAAACCCGGGAAATTTTGCACATCCCAAGCCTGTAGGAAATAGGGTGATTTTTAAAAAGTGGGCCCAATTACTAAATGGGGGGTTGGACACAAAAGAAAGTTGTCGGTAGGGTAGGCTTCCAAAAACCCTGGTGGCCCCTGGAAAAGGGGCCCGGACAAAGGTTTTTACTCCCTTAAGAACTTTTTCCCCATCAAAAACAAAAGGAGGGCCCCCTTCAATATTATTTCCAAGAAAGGGTGGGGGGGACCTCTTTTTTTTCCCCCTAAACATTTTGGGTCCAAAATAAAAAGTTCCTGTTTCCCAAAAAGGGACCCCCCCCTTTTTTTGGCTAGCTGCAAAAACTTTGTTAAAAAAAAAAAAAAATGCATTTTTTGACAATGGGGGCGGAAGGGGGTGCATTTCCTTTTAAATCACTTGACCAAGAAAGGCTGGGGGCCCAAAACCAAGGGGGAGCCCAAAAGATTGTTGAAAAGATGTGCAGACCAGCTAGCGCACCTTAACTGCATCTTTCAGCATGCCTTTGTACAGTGTAAATGGCCCCCTCCATGGAAAAAGGCAAAAAGTAGTTTCCCGTTACAAAAAAAGAGGGAGAGCAGAAATCCCGCAACCCCAGACCATGTCACTCCCGTCAATCATGGTTTAAAATCC
>NC_069410.1:45660054-45662554 GCF_026875155.1 Cherax quadricarinatus
ACCTGTGACCAGCGGGGTCCCACAGAGGTTAGTCCTAGGACCAGTGCTGTTTCTGGTATTTGTGAACGACATGACGGATGGAATAAACTCTGAGGTGTCCCTGTTTGCAGGTGGCATGAAGTTGATGAGAAGAATTCATTCGATCGAAGACCAGGCAGAACTACAAAGGGTTCTGGACAGGCTGCAGACCTGGTAAAGCAATTGGCTCCTGGAGTTCAATCCAACTAAGTGCAAATTCATGAGGATTGGGGAAGGGCAAAGAAGACCGCAGACGGAGTACAGTCTAGGGGGGCCAGAGACTACAAACATCACTCAAGGAAAAAGATCTTGGGGTGAGTATAACACCAGGCACATCTCCTGATGCGCACATCAACCAAATAACTGCTGCAGCATATGGGCGCCTAGCAAACCTCAGAACAGCATTCCGACATCTTAATAAGGAATCGTTCAGGACCCTGTACACAGTGTACGTTAGGCCCATATTGGAGTATGCGGCACCAGTTTGGAACCCACACCTAGCCAAGCATGTAAAGAAACTAGAGAAAGTGCAAAGGTTTGCAACAAGACTAGTCCCATAGTTAAGAGGTATGTCCTATGAGGAGAGGTTAAGGGAAATCAACCTGACAATACTGGAGGACAGGAGAGATAGAGGGGACATGATAACGACTTACAAAATACTGAGAGGAATTGACAAGGTGGACAAAGACAGGATGTTCCAGAGTCTGGACACAGCAACACGGGGACACAGTTGGAAGCTGAAGACACAGATGGATGAATCACAGGGATGTTAGGAAGTATTTCTTCAGCCACAGAGTAGTCAGGAAGTGGAATAGTTTGGGAAGCAATGTAGTGGAGGCTGGATCCATACATAGCTTTAAGCAGAGGTACGACAAAGCTCATGGTTCAGGGAGAGTGATCTAGTAGCGACCAGTGAAGAGGCGGGGCCAGGAGCTTGGACTCGACCCCTGCAACCTCAACTAGGTGAGTACAACTAGGTGAATACACACACTCAAACACACACACACATACACACACACACATACACACACACACACACACACACACACACACACACACACATACACACACACACACACACAACACACACACACACACACACACACACACACACACACACACACACACACACACGTACATACACTGTGTACGTGAGGCCCATACTGAAGTACACAGCACCAATTTGGAACCCACACCTGGTCAAGCACGTCAAGAAATTAGAAAAAGTGCAAAGGTTTGCAACAAGGCTAGTTCCAGAGCATAGGGGAATGTCCTATGAAGAAAGGTTAAGGGAAATCGGTCTGACAACACTGGAAGACAGGAGGGTCAGGGAAGACATGATAACGACATACAAAATACTGCGAGGAATAGACAGGGTGGACAGAGACAGGATGTTCCAGAGATGGGACACAGAAACAAGGGGCCACAATTGAGAGCTGAAGACTCAGATGGGTATGTTCCACTTTCTTGGTTTGCCTGCCCCCCTTCTCATCTGCGGCTGCTTGACAGAGTAGAGAACAGAGCAAGACGTCTCGTCTCTCGCCTGGACCCATCCTGGATAGATCTGTCATTTCAGCAGAGCCTTCAACACAGGAGGAATGTGGGTAGCCTTATTGTTATGTACAAGGCCAATATTGTCAAAGTACCACACTTGGATCCACTTCGAGGACAGCGTGAAACAAGCTTCTGTACCACAAGACGGGCAGAAAGCAGCAACTTCACTCTGGCTGTACCCTTCTCCAGAACATCACTTTATCTGACATCATTTATCCCCAGGATGACTCGAGTATGAAACACATTCGTACAGCATTATGAGGTCAACAAGATAAAGTCAGTTAATCAGATGAAATTGCTGGCCCACAGATGACTCCAACTTCATCCTGTTCCCTACTTGTTTGTCTCATAACAATAAAAATGCTTTCAAATGAGCTTATGTAGGTAGCAGCTCTTAGCTTGCCAATAAAGTTAGGAATCCTTAACCTGTAAATAGCTTAGAGAGTGAGAAGAGAGAGAGAGAGAGCTGATGTAGATAACAGCTCTTAGCTTGCCAATAAATTTAGGAATCCTTAACCTGTAAATAGCTTGTCAGTAAAGCTAGGGATCCTTAACCTTGCCAAACCCTATGTAAAATAAAAGAGAGAGAGAGAGAGAGAGAGAGAGAGAGAGAGAGAGAGAGACAGACAGACAGACAGACAGACAGACAGACAGACAGACAGACAGACAGACAGACAGACAGACAGACAGACAGACAAACAGAGACAGAGGAAGGAAAAAGAAGGAGGGAGGGAAAGGGGGGATGTAGTAATGGAGGTAGAATTGGAGGGAGAAAATCATCCATCGTGTACCTTAATCAACGTTGTTTAGGTCTGAGTATTTCCAAAACTTTTTAAGAGGAAAATAAGCGATTTTTCTCAGAAACTTTATAATTTCCGAGAGACCTGAGAGATAATATGAGCTCCTGAGAGATAATATGAGCTCCTGA
>NC_069410.1:45665054-45672554 GCF_026875155.1 Cherax quadricarinatus
GAGGGTAAGTTTCTTGTTTTTCATCTATAAACTAGAATTCATAATAATCCCAACTTGTAGACAGAGTGGGACGCAAGTTTTCCATTAATTTTCTGCTAAGGGGAAAAGAGTAATTACCCTTTTTTAACCCTCACTGTGAAGTTGATGAAGGTGTGCCTTGTGACTCTATGTTATGTTTACGAGGAAGGAAGAGTTCACTGGCCACTTCCGGGAGAATTAAATCCCTCAGAGAGCTGAGCGAGGCTGAGAGGGCTGAGAGATACCCCCTTTACTGGAGAATTTCCTCCACGCTGGGGGGCGGGCGAAAGTTCACCGTAAATGAACTATTCATCTCTTAACATCATTTTTATTTTATCACTCGCCACCACTGCTGAATGTCTTTTCTCAACAAATTTAGTCTGTGAGGTTTCTGAACAATCATTAAGTTTGCTTTCAACAACACTGTGTAATTCTAACGGCACTAGTTTATCTATTGTCCGCTTATTCACTACACCTTTGCTTAAAACTTCAACTGTCCTGATGGTTCTATCTGCATCAGGATGTATGGTCTCTATTTTTCCAAGAGGCCGTTCAGATCTTGGACCATCATTATCAATAATCACTAAGTTACAAAGTCTTAAAGAAGAATGATTTTCAAAAACACCAGCTCAGTGAGGAGAGACAGTCTTCTCACCAAATTTTCTCCCAACGTTCAATCACTTTATTAAGGTGTTTGAATTGCGTCTGAGTTGCTCAAGTTCTAGATATGTAGGATTTTTTGCACTCCTTCGGAACCGATGAAAAAAGTTCTTTGGATTTCAGGAACTCGGTTGATTTTAATTGATCTACTTTGAGCACTATGCAGTTAGCGAACGTGAGCCTCGTAAATTATTTTCCTTACGTCTAATATATTGGTTATACATATATTTTATTTTAGAATAAATTTGTACCTTATGTGAAAACAACCCAGAGCCAGGACTGGACCCCTGAGTCACCCATGAACCACCTCCCCAACTCAGCCCCCAGAAGAAAGTTTAGGATAAGATTCGAGATGAGATTCTACTCACCTATAATTTTTCCTCTCAGCACACCTCGGAAATTGGAGGAATCTCCGCCTCTTCTCCTAACTGACAAATAAGAATACCGAGTAACTAAGGAAGAAGAGAGGCCGAAAAGGATACTCGCAATTGTTTCTTAACGGACATAGTGGCACAACATGGATATGGTTTACGAGAAGAGGAAATAAGCGCAACAGCCGTTGGAAAATTGGTAATAATATTTTTACAATTAATTACTAAAGCTGAAGCTATAGCTACAAACTGATAATAACAAATAAGCATTCATAAAGAGCTAAGCACAAATAAGAAATTACAAATGAGTAATCATGAGTGGCGGTTCGTACTTTAATGACTGCCCCTCTAGTAGGGTGATTCGTGTGTATGACACCTTACAAGACTCGTTTCTCGGGGATGACTCGAATCCCAAGGTCATAACAATAAACTGGCGTCTGCAAGAACCAAACTCCTATGTGCAAGTGTCACGTTGCAATGGTCCACTTCTCTTGGGGTATTAGTCTTAGTGTGTATTTACCTGTTTGTGGTGGCGTGGATCTAATCACAGCTCCTGACCCAAGCCAACCATCTGTCGCACAGCTGGTTATACAGTGAGTCTTCCAGTGCCTCTCACAACAACTTGCATATATTTCAGAATAATGGTGACTTAAATTTAACATCTTATGAGTTATTGTGAGTTGCCTTATTATGAATTATAGCCTGACGCTATATGATTATGGGTTAAGCTCTTGTCGCGTTTATTATAATGGAATGATTTATAGCAGCTCGTGTTAAAAGTTATAGTAATATAGTTCATGAATAATAGCGACTGGTGTTACAAGTTATGTCAAACTAGTGTAGTGAAGGGAAAAAATTGCAGAGTTATTATCACAATGACGTTTACAGCACTGGAGTAACTGGTCAGGCTAAGTGCCAGCTTGTAGCAGTCCCACGACACTCAAAGATGAAGACAAAAGTAGTCACAAAAGATGAGTTTTTGGACAAGCTAAACTTAATGGTGTACTGGAAGTCGGAGAGAGTAATTATGAGAACACTCTCGCTATGCAGCTATAACACATCCGTACATAAGACATGTTGTGGTGTGTACCAGTGAGTAGCGTGAGAACCTGATGGTCCGAGGTGTTTCTAAAAGCAGAGATACCTCCCTCAGGCCTTCCCCTTTCTAATGACAGGTCACAAAAGAACCTTGTTAGCCACCTCGTACCAGGATGGTGCACACATCTTAAAAAAACAATCACTAATGTGTATCTGACCAGCTAAGATAATATTCAGGAGAGTGGTTTTGTGTGGTGCACGGCGACTGAATGATGAGTGCACCTAAACAAAAAGCTGCATAAGCTGTAACTGTCGGAAATATCTGCCGATTACACCCGGTACTTGCCCCAATTATTGCAAGATGGTGAGAGAGAGATTAAGTTCTGTTCTAAATTACGTTCTAAGTTACGCTGGGATATTTTGGGTTATGTTGCTAGTTTTAATTGCAAGTTTAATCATCTCACACTTGTGTCTAAATGCATACCTCGCTGCAGTGAGACAAGCATTCTTAACTTGTGAAATAAGCTGAGACATGATAACATTTCACAACTTGTATGAATAGAAAGTCGCAATTCTGTGCTCTAATGTCTGCCAATAGTTCATAAACCCGGTGTACCTGTACACACGATCATTTCCTCCAGAGACTCTGCTCTCGTCCTCTTCCCTCTTCACTTACTGAAACTTTCACTCCTTTTTATAGACTTTTCTGATGTTCCTCTTGACGATGTTCTCATTTTTTTCCGAGAGAGGGTAAATGACGTGCTATTTCATCTTTTTATTCCTACTGATGCCTTTTGGGTTCTAATTACCTTATCTGGAATCTTACTTTTTTTCCCATGATTGCTGCTATTTTCAAGATTCTTTTTGTGTTGTTATGTGCTTCCCTTCACTCCCTGTGCTGGCTGTCTTACATTCTGTATAGAGTATTTTGAAATTGTTTCACTTCACACTATTTGTCGTTCATTTTTCGCTGTGGCTTCCCAGTGTAGATGATTTTCTTTTATGGCTTCCTGACTATGGCTTCTTTCACCGAATAATAAGTATAGTATTAAGTTAATATTAGTCAAACTATCTTTTTGCTTCCTTTCCTTGATGCTCATGGCACCTCTCTGTGATTGCCTTTTCTTTGTTTCCGTTGATGTACAGCATCACACATATTTATCGCTTTCTAAAAATGTGCAGTACATGTATGTTAAAAAAAAGTGTTTTTGTTCTGCCTTCCTCTGTGCCATCTTCATCAGTTATCCTCAGCTTTGATTCTATAATTTCAAATTTTAAAAGCTATCTCCGCCGTTGCAGCTATTTTAATATCGTGAACTCTGCTACAGTCAAGCTAAAGAATTTCTCATGATCTTCTAAATTCATTTATCCAGTGAAAACAACTGCATTTTGTCTTCCTTATATTTCCAATATATAAAATCTTAATAACATTCCTTATCCTCTGTATATTAAACTTGCTCTTCATCAAACTAATTCGAAACAAACTGGTTGATATTTCTCCTACCAAAGATAACGTCGGTGTTTATTTCTTGTTCCTCTTGCCATGAATACACTGGTGAAACTGACTGCTTATTTTCCGACAGATTTTGGGAACACATAAATGTTCACGTTGTTGGCACAAACACCGTTGCTTTATACTGCCATGCCAATGACACTACCTATTCCATAAGCTTAGATATTCTTGAGTTCTAATCTTCAGCTGATTTACACTAAGACTAGCCTTGATATGGTCAGGAAACTCTCTCTAGTCTCGAGGCCTGTTGACCTCACTGAGAGAACTGCATAACTGTATTCACGATCCTCTTCCAAAATTATTTTTGAACCATCACAGTCACCGTCCTGTTGAAATTAGTTCGACTGGACAGCGTCCCTAGCATGAACTTTAGCACCGACTTAGTGTTAAGTCTTGCCTCGTGCGTATCCTTGACAGTCTCCTTCCTGAAGGTCCTCACCTGCCTCACCTGTTATGACCACACGTCTCGCTCTCTGCTATCTTCTCTCTCACTCGGTGCGCCAAATTAATCCGGGACGGACCGAAAAGCAGTTTACTTTACTTTTCAAATTCATTGCTTTTAAAATGAAATGTGGCAGGATAACAGCTTGTTATCCTGGAGAATGATGTAGAGTAGGATAACGGCTCTTATCAAGGAGTAAAAGGTGAGATAGCATAACATCTTTTATCCTGGAGAATAAGGCGAGTAAGGATAGCAGTTTTTATCCTGAAGAATGAAAAAATAAGACTCAGAAAAAATACTTTCATAAAATTCCTCTACCTTCATTCCTTTTCATTACTCTCGCCCTTATTCACTCACCTTCCTTCATTCATCTCTCTTTCTCTCTCTCCCTCTATTTCTCTGCTCCCTGCTTCTCTCCACCTCCAGCACTTGTCTTGGCCTCCCATAACACTGCCACGGGCCGAGCAGCCACAACTTCAGCTGTCATGACCAGAGAACACTTGCAAACCCACTGTACAACTGGCATTGCTCTGGTTTACGTGTCTAGTGCTCAGTGGTCAGCACTATTGTGGCTTGCGTGTCTAGTGCTCAGTGGTCAGCAGTGTTGTGGCTTGCGCGTCTAGTGCTCAGTGGTCAGCAGTGTTGTGGCTTGCGCGTCTAGTGCTCAGTGGTCAGCACTATTGTGGCTTGCGTGTCTAGTGCTCAGTGGTCAGCAGTGTTGTGGCTTGCGTGTCTAGTGCTCAGTGGTCAGCAGTGTTGTGGCTTGCGCGTCTAGTGCTCAGTGGTCAGCACTATTGTGGCTTGCGTGTCTAGTGCTCAGTGGTCAGCAGTGTTGTGGCTTGCGCGTCTAGTGCTCAGTGGTCAGCAGTGTTGTGGCTTGCGTGTCTAGTGCTCAGTGGTCAGCAGTGTTGTGGCTTGCGTGTCTAGTGCTCAGTGGTCAGCAGTGTTGTGGCTTGCGCGTCTAGTGCTCAGTGGTCAGCACTATTGTGGCTTGCGTGTCTAGTGCTCAGTGGTCAGCAGTGTTGTGGCTTGCGTGTCTAGTGCTCAGTGGTCAGCAGTGTTGCGGCTTGCGTGTCTAGTGCTCAGTGGTCAGCAGTGTTGTGGCTTGCGTGTCTAGTGCTCAGTGGTCAGCAGTGTTGTGGCTTGCGTGTCTAGTGCTCAGTGGTCAGCAGTGTTGTGGCTTGCGTGTCTAGTGCTCAGTGGTCAGCAGTGTTGTGGCTTGCGCGTCTAGTGCTCAGTGGTCAGCACTATTGTGGCTTGCGTGTCTAGTGCTCAGTGGTTCAGCAGTGTTGTGGCTTGCGTGTCTAGTGCTCAGTGGTCAGCAGTGTTGTGGCTTGCGCGTCTAGTGCTCAGTGGTCAGCACTATTGTGGCTTGCGTGTCTAGTGCTCAGTGGTCAGCAGTGTTGTGGCTTGCGTGTCTAGTGCTCAGTGGTCAGCAGTGTTGTGGCTTGCGTGTCTAGTGCTCAGTGGTCAGCAGTGTTGTGGCTTGCGCGTCTAGTGCTCATGGTCAGCACTATTGTGGCTTGCGTGTCTAGTGCTCAGTGGTCAGCAGTGTTGTGGCTTGCGTGTCTAGTGCTCAGTGGTCAGCAGTGTTGCGGCTTGCGCGTCTAGTGCTCAGTGGTCAGCAGTGTTGTGACTTACGTATCTTGTGCTCAGTGGTCAGCAGTGTTGTGGCTTGCATGTCTTGTGCTCAGTGGTCAGCAGTGTTGTGGCTTGCATGTCTAGTGCTCAGTGGTCAGCAGTGTTGTGACTTGCGTGTCTTGTACTCAGTGGTCAGCAGTGTTATGACTTGCGTGTCTTGTACTCAGTGGTCAGCAGTGTTGTGACTTGCGTGTCTTGTGCTCAGTGGTCAGCAGTGTTGTGGCTTGCGTATCTAGTGCTCAGTGGTCAGCAGTGTTGTGACTTGCGTGTCTTGTGCTCAGTGGTCAGCAGTGTTGTGGCTTGCGTATCTAGTGCTCAGTGATCAGCAATGTTGTGACTTGCGTGTCTTGTGCTCAGTGGTCAGTAGTTTTGTACATAACAGTAAGGACTCCTCTCCGGTGCTGAAGGCTCTCCTTGAATGACAGATGTATCCATGCCGTGTCTAGGCGAGAGATAAGTCATCTTACTCGGTTCTCCATTTTGACCAGAAGTCGTAGCCGAGAGGGAAGAGAGGGTACGCAGACCAATACACTGGTGTGAGAGCACTTTGCAGCATGTACTGTTGAGCAAGTACGAGTACGTCTTACTGCTCATAGCTTCTTGGCTGCCTTGCTTTCAAAATTTACTACATGGGTCTTCAAAAACAGTTTGGAATGAAATCTCACCTGTAGGATAACCATTTCTTCCCCAAGTTACAACACTCACCCATTTATTCTTACTTACTGCTCCAGTAGTAACATCATGGTGCCTATAGACCATTATTATTCTTGTTTTATTAGAAGCAAATATAACTTGCCATTGTGTTCCCCCGGTTGAAAAAGCTGCAAATTGGTGAATAATGTAGCTGAGAGGAGCTGACATATGCTCTCTTGGGTTGAGGTGAAGAAGGTTATTGTAATATACATACCATAACGGACTAAGCACACTTCCTTGTGGAACACTGGCACAGATTGAGTGTCTTGTTTACTTTGACCCATTGAGATCAACTCTTAGAGATCTTCCTTGAAGGTAATTACGGAAGAGGTGTAACGCAGAGCCAGAACTTCAAATGCTTACAGTTTTACCAGGAGTTTCTGGTGTCATTGTCGATGGAAAGCACCAGCAATGACCAGAAATATAAACTGACTGGCAATCTAGAAGACCATACCAACTACAAAAGTAATAATGAGAAAGGAAGAAAAAGATAATTGGTAAACTGAAATTTTAAAAAAATAATTACATACATCAAACATAACCCAAAAGAATTCTTCAAACACATCAGGCAAACGAAAGAGAAATTCAACGATAGAATATTTAACTTGCGATAATGGCTGAATAAAAAAGAAAGATATAATTTTATTACTCAGCTCTGCATTTACAGGTGTACAAACCAGTATTTCCAGACTGTAAAATTTATGTTTATGAGCTGATACTGACGGACTAAACATTAATAAAATTAACAGCCTTGACATATTAAAACTTCAGAGAAGATTAATATTAACTAATCAAGCTGACTGGTCGAACTGCCGGCGAGAGTTGTCAAAGGATGTATATATCAAACCTCTTACCCAAATTAAAATAAGACACGGTGCCTGACTACTAGAAACCAGCCAAGGTTTTCCCCTTTAAGAAAAGATCAACAAGACTTGTGTTCTGAACTGTCGTCCCATCAGCTAAATATCCATTTTACGTAAACTAATTATTAAAGACAAGATCGTTAATTTTCTGGAATATGGCAACTTAATAACTAGAAATCAGTATGGATTTCGAAACAAAAGATCATACCTGACCAATATACCCAATTTTTTATTATTACAAAACTAGGAAGAAAAAGTTCC
>NC_069410.1:45677554-45680054 GCF_026875155.1 Cherax quadricarinatus
GTGGGAATATTTTGAGGAACTGTTGAATGTTGATGAACAGATAGAGGCAGTAATTTCATGCATTGGACAGGGAGGTATAACATCTTTTAGGAGTGAAGAAGAGCAGGATCTGAGTGTGGAGGAAGTGCATGAGGCATTAGGTAGAATGAAAGGGGGTAAAGCAGCTGGAACTCATGGAATCATGACAAAACTGTTAGAAGCAGGGGAGGAGGGATATAGTTTTAGTGTGGCTGGTACTTTTTGTTCAATAAGTGTATAAAAGAGGGGGTACCGAGGGATTTGCAGAGAGTGTGTATAGTTCCTACATATAAAGGGATAGGGTACAAGAGAGTTTGTAAAAATTATAGGGAATAAGTTTACTGAGTATACCAGGTAAAGTGTATGGTAGGTCATTGTTGAGAAAAATAGACGTAAGACAGAGATCATAATTGCAGATGAACAAGGTTTTAGAATGAGTAGGGGATATGTAGATCAAGTGTTGAAGCATATAAGTGAACAATATTTAAAGATATGGAAGTTTTCATTGTATTTATGGATTTAGAAAAGGTATATGATAGCGTGGATAGAGGGAGCAATGTGGCAGATATTGCAAGTGCATGGAATAGGTAGTAAGTTACTAAATATTGTAAACAGTTTTTATGAAGATAGCGAGGCTTATGTTAGGATGCGTAGGAGACAAAGAGATTACTTACCAGTAGAAGAAGGCCTTAGAAAGGGATGTGTAATAGCACCATGGTTGTTTAACATATTTACAAGTGGAGTTGTAAAAGAAATAAATACTAGGGTGTTGGGAAGAAAAGTGAGATTAAATTATGGGGAATCAAATACAAAATGGAAATTGACACAGTTACATTTTGCTGATGATACTGTGCTTTTGAGCGATTATAAAGAGACTTTGAAAAGGTTAGTGGACGATGTTAGGAGGGTGTGTAAAGAAAGAAAGTTGAAAGTGAACATTGATAAGAGTAAGGTGATAAGGGTATCAAAGGAATTAAATAAAGAACAATTGGATATCACACTGGAGAGAGGGAGTATGGAAGACGTGAATATGTTCAGATATTTGGGAGTAAATATGTCAGTAGTTAATAATAATAATAATAATAATAATAATAATAATAATAATAATAATAATAATAATAATAATAATAATAATAATAATAATAATATCTTTATTTCTACAAGTACATGTACAAGGTATACAGCATTTCGGGCAAATCAGGTCAGTTTTGTCCTAGGATGCGACCCACACCAGTCGACTAACACCCAGGTTCCCATTTTACTGATTAGGAACATGGACAACCTGTGTAAGAAAACAAGCCCAGTGTCTCTACCCTCGGCGGGAATCGAACACAGAAACGTACCGTGTGAAGCGAGAGCTTTAGTCACCAGGCCACGCGTGGACTGGTGATGAAGAGAAAGTGAAGGAAAAAAACGTAAGTGGTGCATTGAGGTATCTGTGGAGAAAAAAAACGTTATCCTTGGAGGCAAAGAAGGGAATGTACGAGAGTGTAGTGATACCAACACTCTTATATGAGTTGTGAATGGGTTGTGAATGCTGCAGCGAGAAAGAGGCTGGAGAAAGTGGAGATGGCGTGTTTAAGGGCAATATGTGGTGTAAATATTATGCAGAGAATTCGTAATGTGAAAATTACAAGGAGGTGTGGAGTTACTAAAAATATTATTCAGAAGGGCGAGGAGGTGTTTTTGAGGTAGTTTGCTCATTGACAGAGAGAACAAAATAGGTTGACTTGGAGGGTGCATAAATCTGTACAGGAGGGGACGAGGGGTAGGGGGTTGTCCTACGAAAGGATGAAGAGAAGGGGTATAAAAGGTTTTGTGTGCAAGGGGCCTGGACATGCAGCAGGCATGTGTGAGCGTGTTAAGAGTGAATGGAGACGAATGGCTCTCGGGACATGGCGAAGTGTTGGAGTGTGAGCAGGGTAATATTTCGTGAAGGAATTCAGGGAAACCGGTTAGCCAGACTTGAGTCCTGGAGGTGGGAAAGTACAATCTCTGAACATTAAAGGAGGGGTTTAGGATATTGGCCATTGGTTATTTGTAGTAACATCTAGGCTGGCGTATCTGGGCACCCATGCAAAGACAGAGATATTTTGTGAAGGATGGTGAAAGTGTTTCTTTCTTTTTTTCGGTTACCCTGCCTCGGTGGGAGAAGGCTGAAGTGTTGAATATATATATATATATATATATAATATATATATATATATATATATATATATATATATATATATATATATATATATATATATATATTAATATTATTATGTAATGTCGTGCCGAATATGTAAAACTGGTCAATTAGCAAGAACTCGTATAAAATTAAGTCCTTTCTAAAATTTTCTCTTATACGTTTTAAAAGATATATTTTTTTCATTAATGTTAATGTAAAAAAAAAAATTTTGGGCTCCAAAAGCATCTTAGAAAACTTACCTAACATTATATAACAAGAAACAATTTATTTAAGCCTAACTCACTCCAGGCT
>NC_069410.1:45687554-45692554 GCF_026875155.1 Cherax quadricarinatus
ATATCGATGTTCACTAGTGGTGGTAGTAGTAGTCACTACTACTACTACTACTACTACCACTAGTGAACATCGATATGGTACCTCACTAATATTGCACCTCACTCTGAGCCTTTATATACCCTCTGTGTCCATGTATTGTTTGTAATGGCTTGATAAAGCTCCTGGAGAGCGAAACGTTGCCACAATAAAATGTCACATTAGTTGCACTTGTGTCCTTTTACTTTACATTATAAGAATCGTCAGGAAAAAAGTCTAAGGAATGTCAAAGAACATAAAGAAAGATATTAAACCCGACTTACTTACGTAATTTAGGTTCTTTAAAACCAATACATACAGAGTCAAACTGGAAACCAACATTTTATTTTTGCTTTCTCAACTTGTCCTTGTATCCTCTTGATATTTCATTGCAGAATTGCTATTACTTACCAGTAACACAGCGGTCGAAGTAAGCGGGAACAGTGCTTATGGGAGAGAATGGAAGTAAAAGCGACGGTAGATGGTGGAGACATAGCAGTAAAACGAGAGCTTTATGTAGTGTGGTTTTGTGTGTGGTGAGTACAAAATTGTAAGATTCATCCTGGACCTGAGTCCAAGAGAACATGTAGGCCAGGATGAATTACAACAATTGGGTATGCTGAATGTTGAAGACAGAGTAAAACAACTGAAGTCAACACAGATTTATAAAATTGCTCACAAACAGTGTCCAGAATATTTTGCTGCCAATTTTGTCAAGGTTGGGAACCGAAACAATCATAGTGCTAGGGGGAGAGAGCACAACTTTGTAGTACCCACAGTCAGTGGCCAGGCTTCAAACACCTTTTATTGTACAGCAATAAAGTAATGGAACAGACTGCCAGCACACGTCAAAGCCAGTCATAGCATGAACCAGTTCAAGAAGACTGCCAAAAGGTACCTGATGAATGTAGCGACAGAAAGGGAGGACAATGATTTTTTATTTATTTAGCTAAAACATGTAAATATAAATAACTCTTTTCGCCATATTCCTAGTATATCTCCTTTATAGTATAATAATAAGATATTATCTCCTATCTAGTATAATAATAAGGTATTAAAAGGACCCCAATGGAAATAAGTCACTCTGACTTTTTTGTGTTATCCTAGGTTCTCTACACATATGCTGGTATGTATGATAGGCTATGAAACTGTATTTGTGTATACCTGTATAAACTTACTTACTAGCATGCGTGTTAGTCGACAGTGTTAGTGGATTATTGTGGTCAGAGTCATAATGTTTGTGTGTTTGTGCATTTAGATTTAGATGACAGTCCTGTCGAGTTTTCCCGATTGAAATGGGGCATATCGAAGTCATTTCTTATCGAGTTCATTACCACTATAACTCACTACATTTTCACCACATCTCGAAACTTTACAACTGCATTTCCACTACGTTTCTCCACATTACCTCTGTCACCACAACACTACCACAACATTTCAGTGCATTACTATCAGCCCGACAACATTACCACCTCACCTCACTAGAGTACCACTACAGCTCGCTGCACTACCACTGTCATCACCACTTCAGCATTAAGGTATGAGAGTGGTGCTCCCAGCTATCACCAGGTAATTACACACCTGAATCGAGCTCATCCTCATGAGTGCTCTCTCAGCCTCCACTTCTGATTGCACCTTCACTAAATGGCTGATTAGACAGAGGCTAGAAATCCAATCAGACAGCAAAACTAGACAGAACTGACCGAGTATTAATAAAAAATATGCGCTAAACCTGTGTGGGTCATACGGTGCTGCGAGTAGGGGTGTTGAAAGATAAGAGTTGGTGGAGGTGCGGTTTTGTGTGGGTACATAATTGAAGTCAAAGTTGGTGCAATAGGTTAGTTTCTGTCAAAATTCAGAGTGAGTCTGTGTTGAGAGTGAAACTTTCTGAGTGGAGGTGAGGTAGACTGAGTGCATCAGGGAACTCAAGATACTGGATGTGAATTTAGAAAATAATAATAACGAACAATAACCTAACTGGAACAATACATAAATAACCATCACAAAGGAGACTGGAACTTATGACGACATTTCGGTCCGACTTGAACCATTAACAAGTCGAACCGTCATAAGCTTCATTCTCTTATGTGCGGGTTATTTGTGAAGTGATTTTTGCCTGGTTTCTGATAGATGGGACAGTCCATTAAGATACGGCAAACTGATAACGTGACTGAGTATTTTTCCAGGTAGTGTACATGTGTAAATCCTGTTTGTTTGGTTCGTCAATGTGAGAGCGTAGGTTCACGTACCTGACAATGGCGAGAAGAGAAATGGTATGGTGATACCGATAAGATGTGGAAAAAGACATTTATGTACAGTTCAGGACATTAATTAAAGGAAACGTTTCGCCACGATTGGTTTCTTCTAAAGAAGCTACTCGTGGCGAAATGTTTCCTTTAGTAAGTGCCCTGAACTGTACGTAAGTGCCTTTTCCCACAACATGGCGAGAAAATAGCCTGGAACTTCATTGTGATTTGACTGAAAAGAACTCGTTGTGTTCTTGCCTGGACCAAAGTTGTTCTCAGCAGTTTCGAAATCTTTGAGCGTGTACTGAGAAATAGTCTGAGGAAGGGATAAACCTGCGGGAGATTTGTAGGTAGTGACCGAGCAGATGGTCTATTGTCATTGCCCAGATCGGAGCTTCCAAGGACAAGGAAAACAAAAACAAAAAAAAGAGACCTTTGTATGTCCTGGAAAGGTGACAACGATTACTGAATACGAAGGTCTTTAGGTTGTGTGAATAATGTGAAGAAAGGATGAAGAAAGATCAAGCGCAAGTCTGCAGCAGAGAGTCGAGTCTTCCAGCATGGAAGAGAGGTGGAGCAAGTCTGAATCATCGGAACCTTCCAGGGAGTGACTGAGAAGCAAGATACCGAGCGATGGTAATGGGGAAGAAATATTATAAGTTATTTCTCAAAAGCGAGTACTGAGATTAATGGGACATAATGGGGGTGAGGGATAAATGAATTAGTCTTGCTAACAACTGTAACTGAAAGGATCGTGAAGGTCATGGAATAGAAGAAAATAGTGGAGAATATGTGCATAACACAACGTCACAAATATCCGACAAATACTAAGGGGAAACTTGACGACGTTTCGGTCCATCTTGGAACATTACAGGTTGCGAGAGATTTAATATTAATCGAAGACGAACCCAAACTTCGTCCAATTTATATTTCGAATTTGTATGTAGCTGTGAATTTCTCCAGTAACGATACTGAGACTTAAACTTGACGAACTTACTCCTGTGGATCAGATAAAATCTTTATGCACCTGCCTAGAAAGTCAACTTGCAACACCTGCTCAGCGGTAGGCCGACTGGCCTGCCGAAAAGCTTTAATTTCCTAATGTTCCCATGATTTTATTTGTATTAATGAATTACATAAACGCATACGTAAGAATGTTTGTATGTGAGTAGGTCTTGCCTAGCAGAACAAGCAGGCCTACTGTAATGTTCCTCCATTCTTATGTTCTTAGCTTTAAAACAGATTAAAAAATTAAGAGTGCAAACACTTTGTTGTAATTAGGACATGCCAAGCGTGGGCAGTAGGTAGGAACTCTTTTGATAATATTATATTATATTATATTAACTTCCTGGCTGCTAATTTCTGTTTCATGAGTTAAGGTTGTTCTAGTATCTTGTTCATTGTGGCTCTGAACTAAGTGTTTTTAATCAGTGATCTTTGATATTTGAGTTCAGCTTCATGCAAGACCTGTGAATGACTCTTGACCTTTGAATTATTTGTCTCACCGTTAATCCACTACACTGACCTTCAAACTGGAACCGGAAATTACTGAACTTTGCGTGTTGTCTCCTGAGCTCTGAACTCTGAAGTACTCTGAGTGATGTCAAATAAATTCTGATCTTGAAATAACTTTTCTTGGAATCCTCTTTATTAACTGATGACCTCTGAATACTGACCTCTGGGATACACTACATATGTCAATGAACAACTGACCCATTACTCTATAACCATCTGACACACTGATATACGACCAATTTACACACTGATAAATGACCAACTGACACAATGACCCCTCGGGCTAGGCCAATTTCACATCTTCCCGGACAGTCTGTTACAACAGCATAAGCTCTACCACCGAGTCACACATTCCTCGTAGAGGTTATGCACAAATTTGAGCTGGGACTTGTATTCGGGTTTGCGTTCGATCGTGTGTTTGGGGTTGTGTTGGAGATTGTGTGCTGAGTAGTTTTCCAACTTGTTCGAACTAGTGCTTGGAATGGTACACTAATTTACGCTCAAAAATATGTTCGGTACTCAGACTAGCTCCCGGGTTTGTGTTCGGATTTGTGTTTGAATTTGTGCTCGGTTTTGCGTTCGGCTCAGCATACATTTCACAGAAAGATAATAAAGATAACAGAGACATAAATGTAATAAAAATGAATAAAAAAGAAAGAAAAACGTTTGTATTAATAAAATATTAATAACTATTGATGGTAGAAATATCAAACAGAAACGGCGACAGATGAAAAAAAATCGACTGAGAAAATGTAGTGGATGAACCTTCAGTAAATCCAGAAGCGAATGATGAAAACTGATATAAAATGAAATGTTATGAACGTATACTAGTGAACGGGAGAGAGAGAGAGAGAGAGAGAGAGAGAGAGCGTACTCCTTAGCTCCTGGTCCCCGTCTATTTGTTGGTCGCTACTAGGTCCAATCTCTCCCTTCTCCGAGAGCCTTATCATCCCTCTTCTTAAAGCTATGTATGGATCCTGCCTTCACTACTTCCCTCTCCAGATTGTTCCACTTCCTGACAACTCCAAGGCTGAATAAGGTGCTACCTAACATTCCTATGACTCATTTGAGTTTTTAACTTCCAGGGGTGTCCGCCTGTTACTGCGTCCCACATTTGAAACATTGTGGCGGTATCCACCTTGTCAATTTCTCTCAGCATTTTATGCATCGTTATTATGTCCCCCATATCCCTCCTGTCCTCCAGTGTCGTCAGACTGAGTTCCT
>NC_069410.1:45695054-45700054 GCF_026875155.1 Cherax quadricarinatus
CAGAACTACAAAGGGATCTGGACAGGCTGCAGACCTGGTCCAGCAATTGGCTCCTGGAGTTCAACCTCATCATGTGCAAAGTCATGAAGATTGGGGAAGGGCAAAGAAGACCGCAGACGGAATACAGTCTATTGGGCCAGAGACTACAAACCACACTCAAGGAAAAAGATCTTGGGGTGAGTGTAACACCAGGCACATCTCCTGAAGAGCACATCAACCAATTAACTGCTGCAGCATATGGGCACCTAGTAAACCTCAGAACAGTATTCCGACATCTTAATAAGGAATCGTTCAGGACCCTGTACACCGTGTACGTTAGGCCCATATTGGAGTATGCGGCACCGGTTTGGAACCAACACCTAGCCAAGCACGTAAAGAAACTAGAGAAAGTGCAGAGGTTTGCAATAAGATTAGTCCCAGAGCTTAGAGGTATGTCCTACAAGGAGAGGTTAAGGAAAATCAACCTAACGACACTAGAGGACAGGAGAGATAGGGTGGACATGATAACGACATACAAAATACTGAGAGGAATTGACAAGGTGGACAAAGACATGATGTTCCAGAGATGGGACACAGCAACAAGGGGACACAGTTGAAAGTTGAAGACACAGATGAATCACAGGGATGTTAGGAAGTATTTCTTTAGCTACAGAATAGTAAGGAAGTGGAATAGTTTGGGAAGCGATGTAGTGGAGGCAGGATCCATACATAGCTTTAAGCAGAGGTATGATAAAGCTCACGGTTCAGGGAGAGTGACCTAGTAGCGACTAGTGAAGAGCCGGGCCAGAAGCTAGGACTCGACCCCTGCAACGTCAACTAGGTGAGTACACACACACACACACACACACACACACACACACACACACACACACACACACAGTGATGTATAACCCACCACAGAACAGCAGGAGGCCAAGGCAAGAGTACGACGAGAGCAATAGAGCGATGGTTGACACACTGGCTAGAGTGGCCAGAAGAGCTCATGCATGCAGGGCAAAGCTCCTGATCATGGGTGACTTTAACCACAAGGAGATCGATTGGGAGAACTTGGACCCACATGGGGGCCAAGATACATGGAGGGCTAAGATGATGGAGGTGGTACTGGAGAACTTCATGTACCAACACGTAAGGGAACACTACAAGAGAGAGAGGAGAGGATGAACCAGCAAGGCTGGACTTAGTATTCACCTTCAGTAGTGCAGATATCGAGGACATCACATATGAAAGACCCCTTGGGGCCAGTGACCATGTGGTTTTAAGCTTCGAATACACAGTAGAGCTACAAGTGGAGGGAGAAGCAGGAAGGCCAGGACGAATGAAGCCAAACTACAAGAAAGGGGACTACACAGGAATGAGGAACTACCTGAACGGGGTTCAGTGGGACAGAGAACTGGCAGGGAAGCCAGTTAATGAGATGATGGAATATGTAGCAACAAAATGCAAGGAGGCTGAGGAGAGGTTTGTACCAAGGGTAACAGGAGTAATGAAAAAGCAGGATGAGCCCATGGTTTACCCAAAGGTGCAGGGAGGCAAAAACCAAGTGTGCTAGGGAATGGAAGAAATATAGAAGGCAAAGGACCCAGGAGAATAAGGAGAACAGTCGTAGAG
The DNA here is from genome assembly GCF_026875155.1 of Cherax quadricarinatus. Lineage (NCBI taxonomy): Eukaryota > Metazoa > Arthropoda > Malacostraca > Decapoda > Parastacidae > Cherax > Cherax quadricarinatus. The sequence goes on from NC_069410.1 coordinate 45,696,663, forward strand.
CCAGAAACGAATATGCACAGATAAGAAGGAGGCCCAAAGACAATATGAAAATGACATAGCAGCGAAAGCCAAATCTGACCCGAAACTGTTGTACAGCCACATCAGGAGGAAAACAACAGTCAAGGACCAGGTAATCAGGCTAAGGAAGGAAGGAGGAGAGACAACAGGAAATGACCGTGAAGTATGTGAAGAACTCAACAAGAGATTCAAAGAAGTGTTCACAGAGGAGACAGAAGGGACTCCAGAAAGACGGAGAGGTGGGGCACACCACCAAGTGCTGGACACAGTGCACACAACCGAGGAAGAAGTGAAGAGGCTTCTGAGTGAGCTAGATACCTCAAAGGCAATGGGGCCAGATAACATCTCCCCATGGGTATTGAGAGAGGGAGCAGAGGCGCTATGTGTACCCCTAACAACAATATTCAATACATCTATCGAAACAGGGAGATTGCCTGAGGCATGGAAGACAGCAAATGTAGTCCCAATCTTTAAAAAAGGAGACAGACATGAAGCATTAAACTACAGACCAGTGTCACTGACATGTATAGTATGCAAAATCATTGAGAAGATTATCAGGAGAAGAGTGGTGGAACACCTAGAAAGGAATGATCTCATCAACAGCAGCCAGCATGGTTTCAGGGACGGGAAAATCCTGTGTCACAAACCTACTGGAGTTCTATGACATGGTGACAGCAGTAAGACAAGAGAGAGAGGGGTGGGTGGATTGCATTTTCTTGGACTGCAAGAAGGCGTTTGACACAGTTCCGCACAAGAGATTGGTGCAAAAACTGGAGGACCAAGCAGGGATAACAGGGAAGGCACTACAATGGATCAGGGAATATTTGTCAGGAAGACAGCAGCGAGTCATGGTACGTGGCGAGGTGTCAGAGTGGGCACCTGTGACCAGCGGGGTCCCGCAGGGGTCAGTCCTAGGACCAGTGCTGTTTCTGGTATTTGTGAACGACATGACGGAAGGAATAGACTCTGAGGTGTCCCTGTTTGCAGATGACGTGAAGTTGATGAGAAGAATACACTCGATCGAAGACCAGGCAGAACTACAAAGGGATCTGGACAGGCTGCAGACCTGGTCCAGCAATTGGCTCCTGGAGTTCAATCCCACCAAGTGCAAAGTCATGAAGATTGGGGAAGGGCAAAGAAGGCCGCAGACGAAGTACAGTCTAGGGGGTCAGAGACTACAAACCTCACTCAAGCAAAAAGATCTTGGGGTGAGTATAACACCAGGCACATCTCCTGAAGTGCACATCAACCAAATAACTGCTGCAGCATATGGGCGCCTAGCAAACCTCAGAACAGCATTCCGACATCTTAATAAGGAATCGTTCAGGACCCTGTACACCGTATACGTTAGGCCCATATTGGAGTATGCGGCACCAGTTTGGAACCCACACCTAGCCAAGCACGTAAAGAAACTAGAGAAAGTGCAAAGGTTTGCAACAAGACTAGTCCCAGAGCTAAGAGGTATGTCCTACGAGGAGAGGTTAAGGGAAATCAACCTGACGACACTGGAGGACAGGAGAGATAGGGGGGACATGATAACGACATACAAAATACTGAGGGGAATTGACAAGGTGGACAAAGACAGGATGTTCCAGAGATTGGACACAGTAACAAGGGGACACAGTTGGAAGCTAAAGACATAGATGAATCACAGGGATGTTAGGAAGTATTTCTTCAGCCACAGAGTAGTCAGTAAGTGGAATAGTTTGGGATGCGATGTAGTGGAGGCAGGATCCATACATAGCTTTAAGCAGAGGTATGATAAAGCTCACGGCTCGGGGAGAGTGACCTAGTAGCGATCAGTGAAGAGGCGGGGCCAGGAGCTCGGACTCGACCCCCGCAACCTCAACTAGGTGAGTACAACTAGGTGAGTACATACACACACACACACACACACACAAAACACGCGAGGAAACAAAAAATGCAATAACCAGAATGTAAGATTAGCTCCTAAAAAACTACAAGTTTGTAAAAACTTGTGAGGTTGCCGCAGTAGTTACTGGCGCCAACCATAAGAATTACACACCAAGTTTTTACACGGTCTTAGTGCTCAGTGGCAGTAAATACTGTCAACAGCACCTGTAGAAAAACACATGGCAAGCAGATGGGCAGGCAGGCAGGCAGGCAGGCAGGCAGGCAGGCAGGCAGGCAGGCAGGCAGGCAGGCAGGCAGGCAGGCAGGCAGGCAGGCAGGCAGGCAAGCAGGCAGGCAGGCAGGCAGGCAGGCAGGCAGGCAGGCAGGCAGGCAGGCAGGCAGGCAGGCAGGCAGGCAAGCAGGCAGGCAGGCAGGCAGGCAGGCAGGCAGGCAGGCAGGCAGGCAGGCAGGCAGGCAGGCAGGCAGGCAGGCAGGCAGGCAGAGAGATATGCAAAAAGACAGATATGGAAGCAGGAAGGTACACAGTAAAATAAAGAAAGAGACCCACATGAAAACAAAGAAAGAGAGAGAGAGAGAGAGAGAGAGAGAGAGAGAGAGAGAGAGAGAGAGAGAGAGAGAGAGAAAGAGAGAGAGACAATGCACTAGTGAACACAGCACTCGCCTTCACTAGTGACTCAGGTACATACCATTCACCATCACTAGTGACTCAGGTACATACCATTCACCATCACTAGTGACTCAGGTACATGCCATTTACCATTATTAGTGATCCAGGTACACACCATTTAAAATCATTAGTGACCGTGGTACACACCACTCACCATCACCAGAGACCCAGGTACACACCATTCACCATCACTAGTGACCGAGGTACACACCATTCACTATTACTAGTGAAACAGGTACACACCATTCACCATTACTAGTGACCCAGGTACACATCATTCATCATCACTAGTGACCCAGGTACACACCAGTCACCATCACTAGTGACCCAGGTACATATCATTCATCATCACTAGTGACCCAGGTACACACCATTCACCACCACTAATGCCCCAGGTACACACCATTCACCATCACTAGTGACCCAGGTACACACCATTCACCACCACTAATGTCCCAGGTACACACCATTCACCATCACTAGTGACCCAGGTACACACCACTTACCATCACTAGTAAACCTGGTATACACACTCACCACCATTAGTGACCCACGTACACACCATTCACCATCACTAGTGAACCAGGTACACACAGTTCACCATCACTAGTGAACAAGGTACACACCAATCACCATCACTAGTGACCCAGGTACATACAATTCACCATCACCAGTGAATCACTATCACTAGTGACCAAGGTACACACCACTCACCATAACTAGTGACCTAGAAACACACACCATTCACCACCACTAGTGACCCAGGTACACACAATTCACCATCACCAGTGATTCACTATCACTACTGACCGAGGTACACACATCTTACCAT
>NC_069410.1:45705054-45742554 GCF_026875155.1 Cherax quadricarinatus
CAAACTTTAATTGTTACTCTTGTTTTTATTAAGCTCAATTCCTTTATTTCTCATTCATCCATTGATTTACATGAAAGATTTTTTTTTTCAGGTTTTAAGCATTCAGTAAAGTGCATAAAATCTATCACATGATTAAACACAACATTAAATTTTAAAATCACTTCAAAATAAATTCCTTCATTTAACACTGAATATCAAGATTATTTTTATTACGATGGAAATATTTCAAATGATAAAGTTGGTCAATTTCATCAAAATTTGATAAAGTTTGGCCTGGATTTAATGACATATTTATGCTCTTGTAATCTTAATTCATTTTTTCTCAGTTTACTCGAAATATAATTTGATGCAATTTGTTCCTAGCATTTTCTTGGAAATTCTTAATTAAGAGGTATTTCATGACCTCAAAATGTTTAAATTTTTAAGTTGAGAAGGAATTTCAAAATTATTTACAGTTTATGATAATATTTATCAAACCCGTTCTCAAATATCGAGTTTTTTAGTGACTTTAACCTCTAAAACATCTGAAGTGGTAGACTGTAACACAGACTGTAACACAGACTGTAACAAAGACAATAAGATAGGCTGTAACACAGACTGTAACAGCAGAGAATTCCATGAGCGGATTGGATGAACAGTTATACACATTGGATTATTAAGTTCCTGCAGTAAATATGCCTTAAGCCAACAGATAGCAGAACCGACTAAACTAGGAAATACCCTCGACTCACGAATAATGACGTCTTCGTCTAAGACATAAATGTGTCGTAGACAGCAAGCTCAGACCAATAGCCTAATCAAGGTTCAAACCTGCGTATACACTGATCTGTATCAGCAAAACACATTCCATCACGAGGGAAATTTCAACAACTTCAACATCAATAATAAGAACATGAATTCGGACCAACTCAGTCATGACCTTACCGAAATATGCTGGGAAGATGATACGACTAATATGGATTGAAACCAGTATCTTTCGAGGAGGAGCTCAGTGACTCTTAAATTATGCCTTATGCACATTATGTTAGGAAAAAGAAAACGAAGAGGCAAATTATAAAGAGAGAGGTGTTTCTTTTACAGGTGAAGACGTCGGATAACACAGCTTCTGTAAGACAACCGACTCTCTGAAGAATGAAAGAAAACACAAGTTAGAGAAATTCAAACTAAATTCATCATGTATGGTCCAGGAGAGACAGAGGGAAGAGAAAGCCAAAATTTAAATTAGAAGAAATCTGAAATATTTCTCATATGAGAGTACCTGGAAAAGAAACGCATTTAGACTCGAGCCCTCTGACAGCAATGTAATGTGATGAATGGTTTTGAAAACCGACAAGTTGAAGAATTGAAACACTTATGCAACACATGGGAATCTTTATTGAAGAAACATTTCGCCACACAGTATGATTACCTCATACTTCTACTCACCTTACCCATTTCTACTTTGTATTGGACTGATGAAGCCACTGTATGGCGAAACGTTTCTTCAATAAAGATTCCCATGTGTTGCATAAATGTCTCAATTCAGCAATGTAATATTCACTTCGAGTAAATTTTAGTTTCCTTGTTGGTGCAGCTCAGTTAAAACTACATTGGTTTGATTTTACATTTTTAATGCATCTTTGTTTTCAATTTTATTAATTACACCTCGTTTCTGTAGAAAGAAATTTCATAAAATTGCCAAAAAATTACGATCTTTTGTGAGAAGTAGATGATAAATTAAATTGCTTGGATTAATACAAGCAGCTGGGACGTGGAGCGGTAGGTAGTAATGATCACTGGCAGGATAATTACCCTGTGAGTTTTGAGCTTTAATTACCCTGCTGATGTCTTAAGCCTAATAACGTGGTCTTGAAGACCAGATGTTTGTGGTAGGTCTGGCTCTCACTACTGTGGTCTTGAAGACCAGGTATGAGGTGTCCTGATTCTCACTGCTGTGGTCTTAACGACCAGGTATGAGGTGGTCCTGACTCTCACTATTGTGGTCTTGAAGACCAGGTATGAGGTGGTCCTGACTCTCACTACTGTGGTCTTGAAGACCAGGTATGAGGTGGTCCTGACTCTCACTACTGTGGTCTTGACGACCAGGTATGAGGTGGTCCTGACTCTCACTACTGTGGTCTTGAAGACCAGCTCTGACATAATAATTTAACAACTAAGAAGTCCTACTTATTTTCGAAGATAAAAAAAAAATCCAGGGGTCTGGTCTGGTCCTTACCTGAAAAGAGAGAAGAGGGAGACAGTGTTATTGATCAGTAAAGATAATGAAGGAATAATGATAATGATGATTATGATAATGACGAATGGTGATGATAAAAAAGAACATAAGAAAGAAGAAACACTGCAACAGGTCTACTGACCCATGCGCAGCAGGTCCATGTCCCCCCCCCCGGATTGGGCCCAATGACCCCCCCCCAGATTAGCCCAATGATCCACCCAGTCTGGCCACCTCCACTCAAAAATGGAGCACGGCACCAGACCCAGCAGCACAAGCTAATTAGGTCCAACTCACACCCACCCACACCCAATCATGTATTTATCTAACTTATTTCTAAAACTACACAACGTTTAAGCCTGAAAACTGTACTCGGAAGTTTGTTCCACTCATCCACAACTCTATTACCAAACCAGTTCTTTCCTATATCCTTTTTGAATCTTGAGTTTTTCCAACTTGAAACCATTGCTGCGAGTCCTGTCTTGGCTGTAAATTTTCAGCACGCTATTTACATTCCCTTTATTTATTCCTGTTTTCCATTTATACACCTCAAATCATACCCCCCCTAATTCTACCCCTTTTCGAGAGAGTGCAGATTCGGGGCCCCTTTCAGTCTATCCTCATAGGGGAAGATTTCTGATACATGGGATCATCTTTGTCATCCTCCTCTGTACGTTTTCCAAGCATTTATATCCATTCTGTAATTTACGGTGACCAAAAACTGAGCAGCATAGTCTAAATGAGGCCTAACCAAGGATATATAGAGTTGAACAACAACCTGAGGACTTCTGTTATTTATATTTTCTAATATGAAGCCAAGAATTCTGTTAACTTTATTGCGAACACTATTGCACTGTTGTCTTGGTTTTAGATTACTGTAACCAAAAACTCCAAAATCCTTTTCGCAATCATTTAGTTTAAGATCTAAAATTATTTAGTTTATATGTGGCATGGTTTATTTAACTGTCCACATTTAGAACTTTGCATTTGTAAATATTAAATTGAATCTGCCACTTCTCCAACCATTGCATCAGTCTATTCAAATCATCCTGGAGTGCTTTTAATGTCCTCATTAGAATAAATTGGACGGCCTTTTTTGGTGTCATCAGAAAATTTGCTTATGTCGCTATTTATTCCCTCATCTATGTCGTTTATGTAAAATTGTGAACAACAACGGGCCCAACACTGACCCCTGAGGAACACCGCTTTTGACGTGCCCCCATTCTGATTTCTCCCCATTTATGAAAACTCTCTGCTGCCTATTTGTCAGCCATGCCTCTACTCAGGAAAAAAATTTTCTCCTCCGATTCCGTGTGCCTTAAGTTTCCTCAATAGCCTCTGGTGTGGAAACTCTATCGAAACCCCTTACTGAAGTCCATATACACAATTTCATATTCATTACCATGATCTACTTCCTCAAACACCTTAGTGAAAAAGTTGTAAATTCGTAAGACAGGAACGCCCCTTTGTAAACCGTTTGAGATTCTTTAAAATCAATCTGTGCCTATCAAAATGGCTACGAATTGCTTCGGCAATTATTGATTCCATAAATTTTCCCAACATGGAGGTAAGGCTTATTGGTCTATAGTTCGAAGCTAAGGACCTGTCACCTGCATTGTAAATAGGTATTACATTTGCCATTTTCCACTTATCAGGCACTATGCCAGTTTGTAGTGATATGCTAAAAAGATTAGCCAAAGGTATGCTAAGTTCCTCTTTACATTCCTTTAACACCCTTGCAAACAGTTCATCAGGGCCTGGGGATTTGTTAGGTTTTAGTTTCTCTATTTGTCTGAAGACCATGTCACTAGTTACCGCAATCGTGCTTAGTTTATTATCCTGTTCTACATAATCTATTATTTCAGGAATATCGCTAGTATTTTCCTGGGTGAAAACTGAGAGGAAGTAGATATTTAGAATTTCACACATATCCTTATCACTGTCAGTAATCTGACCAGAGTTACTCTTAAGTGGGCCAATCTTGTCCCTAATCTTTGGGTTAGTCTTTGAATCCCTTGCGACCTTAGCCTCATAATCCCTTTTTGATTTTCTTATTCCTTTCTTTATTTCTCTCTTTAATTGAATATATTGATTTCTGAATTGCCCATCCCCTCTTTTGATACGCTTATATATGCCTCTCTTTTGACCAATGAGATGTTTTAATCTATTGTTCATCCATTTGGGATCATTTTTGTTAGATCTAATTTCCCTACTCGGAACAAAAGTTGTCTGGGCAGCTAGAACTATGCTCTGAAAAACGTCACATTGGCAACCAAGATCACCTACCTGACCCATAGTTACGATATCCCAATTTAGCCCACCCAAGTAATTTTTCAGTCCCATGAAGTCGGCCAAGCGAAAATCTGGGACAGAGATTTGATTGCAGTTATCTAGGTAATTCCATGATATATTGAAACTAAGTGATTTGTGATCACTTTCCCCAAGCTCATCATTAACCTCAAGATTATTAATTAGTGAATCTTTGTTGGCAAGAACCAAGTCAAGCAGATTGTTTCCTCTAGTTGGTTCTGTCACAACCTGTTCTAAAAAGCAATCCTGAACCCTATCAAGAAAGTCACTAGACTCAAGATTTCCTGTCATATTGTTCCAATCAATTTGTCTAAAGTTAAAATCTTTCATTATCACAACATTTTCATATCTAGATGCCTTATAAAATTTCGTCCCATAACAGCTTACTGCACTCCCTATCAAGGTTTGGGGACCTATAAATCACACCCAAAATTAATTTGTCACTTCCCACGAAAAACTGTAGCCAAACAGATTCGGTGTTCGATTTTTCTAATCTTATATCATGTCTAAGACAACAATTTAAATTTTCTCTGACAAACATCGCCACTCCACCACCCTTCCTGTTGACCCTATCAGGTGGAATAGTTTATGACCCTGTATGTTGCATTCAGAAGGCATTTCTCTATCTTTCAGGTTGAATCAGGTCTCTTTTATATCAATAATATCTATATTACCTGCACTTGCAAGCAATCTTAGCTCATCTATCTTATTTCTTTTGACTCCTACATTTTTTATAGTAAACCTTAGAAGCTAGTCACTCGTTGCCGTCTACTATCTCTCTTTGTTTGTTGATCAATTGATTTGCCATTACTAGCAACTTTATTTTGAATATTATCTTTTAAACATATCCCTGAGGTACCCCGGTAATAACTGCTGTTTTAACCCTAATGCTGCAGCCTGATTGTTTCCCACAAACACCCATACCGCTATAATCTATCAGTTTAAATTCCTAATCAAGTCATCAATTACCCTCTCAATTGAATTGGCTAATGCAACCACTCCATCCCCAGAGAGATGAACTCCATCCCTTGCATACATATCACGTTTGCCAAAGAATATGTCCCAATTATCAATGAATGGGATTGCAAGTTCCTTGCAGTACCTGTCTAGCCACCAATTTATACCAATTGCCCTAGACATTAATGATAATGAATACCTCCAGTGGATGACAACGTACTTAGGCATCTCAAAAGGGGTACCTTTAAGTGGATGCCTAATTTTCTTATCCCGTCCTCCGAACTTTCCTTCATAACATGAAGAACGCCTCATCCGTTCGGCTTCAACTATTCAACCCTGGTTTATTGTGTAGAGGGTGAAGGGTTCCTGGAACTGTTTGCCAGTGCAGGTGCCCTGAGATCAAAATTCCAAAGTTCCTTCAGCAAAACCTGTAATGGGTCCAATAACCTTCGAAATTCTCTTCTGCTTGGCTTTAAACATACATAAAATGGTGTCTCCCAATTAGATAAGAACGGAGGGTATAATTGAACAGCACAGGGGGCATATTTACCAGTTTTTGAGTGTAAAATAATGTGAAATTTGCACCTCCCCCTTCCTTTCTTAAAATCACTTAAACTATAAATGAATATACCTATATGTATTGTACATGCAGAATAGTACCCAGTAAATTTAGTTTGCATAAATTCGATTTTAACAATTTACTAACATATACTATAACAAAATAATTGGAAACGTTGCATTTCAAGCAATAACTGGAAAATGCCTTTTCTGAGAGGCTTCAAGCTCTCGTATATGCTGGGTTTTAATGAAAGTCAATTTGACACTCAACTTGACCTGCGTAAGATTTTCTTTGACAGTTTTATTTAATAAATTGTTTTCAATTCAATTACCGAGGAGTGTCTCTCTGACCGCCTTCAAAACCTTAAACGCTCGTATCTTAATTGCTATTTTGTATTGATTCTCGGCTGTGCAGGCGACAGTTTGCAAATTTTATTGAAGAAATTGTGAAAATTAAAAAATATATATATTTATTTTTCTCCTAGAATTGTAGAGAATTCTAAATAGAATTCTAAATAGAATTCTAAATATAATTCTAAATAGAATTCTAAATAGAATGTAACTAAGAAAGCTTTGAAATTTTAGTCTTCATTTTTTTTAGGGGGGGGGGTATTTTTAGGTTTCACGAGATAAGTACTTCTTTTTTTTATTATATATTGAGGTACATTATCACCTATATTTCTCTTTCTTCCAAAGTTTTCGCTTTTAACTCCAGAATTTCTAATTCAATCAGCTTCAAATATTCACCGCAAGAGCAAGATTTCATGCAATCGTTGCAGTGAGTGGAAACTCTGAGGTCAACGTCATACAGCTCATTCAAGGATTTCGTCTCCTTGCGATAACCTGAGAAAGCTTCTTCTGACCGACTCTTAACTTTCAACACACTTAAGTTGCTCACTTAGAAGAGTTTTGGGATTGTTATTGGAGAGTGTAGGTACCAATTTCCTAATTTGTTTGTTGAAAACTATTATGACCCGAGGTCGGTGTAACTTGTACTTTTCTGCCCCTCGAATTATTATGTTTTAATTAGTTATCCCAAAGGAGTACCGTATGGTAACTGCCTAATTTTCTTTCCTCTTCCTCAAAAGTTTTAATTAATAACTTGAACACTTCATCCCATCAACCTCAATTGTCAATGCCGGTTGACGATTTAGGTTCGTCAGGAAATAGGACAAGTGATTCCTGACACGGGTCTTAGTCAAATGATGACCGGCCACTAGAGCTTTTGATCATCTGACTGAGGCCTTCCGTTGGTTTACCGGTCCACCCCTTCAAAAACTAGTGTTACTGTAATATTAAGTGAACCACGAAATATATTTCAGTGCGGCTTTGTTGCAGAGCCGGTCATATACTCGGGTATAGTGATCACATCTCCTCAACCAAACAAGCGAGGATCCTTGATGCCGGTAAGATACTTTTCATCCAAGAAATTTAAGGTATTCTCCCTTTCCTTGGATTGAAATTGATTGCCTCCCATTAATTAGGCGTTGTATAAGACCAACGGGCTCAGCACTTCTTCCTAAATATAAAAATAACTGGTTGGTAGGTAAGACACATAGGCAACTTTATTCCTAAACGTGTCTCCTACACAGTAGGCTTCTTCAGTCGAGTACAGAAAGTAGGCAGGAACAGTAGAGATGTGAAGACGATGTAATCAGTCCATCACCCTTGAAGTCGTAGATTTGAGGTTGTCAGTCCCTCAGCCTGGAGAAGTTCAGTTCCATAGTCAGGAACTATCAGAAGATCAAGCGACAGTGCGGAGACTTAAATACTGTCGGAAGGAGAGGTGCAGAGTAGTAGTAGTGAGAATGTAGCCACTGAGAGGTCACGTCCCTCTCAGATCAAACCATTCTCACTTGAAAAAGTTGTCCAAGGTGTTTTCTGTACCAAGATGCCATGTGTTGCAGTGTCTGACAGGTTGAATATCAAAATGGCATACAATACCGACAGGTTGGTAGGTAAGACACATAGGCAACAGTTAGGCAACTTTATTCCGATGAAGTGGAGGCAGAATCCACACATCGCTTTAAGAAGAGGTATGATAAAGCTCATGGAGCAAGAGTGACCCATTAGCGGCCAGTGAAGAGGCGGGGCCAGGAGCTATGACTCGACCCCTGCAACCACAACTAGATAAGTACACACACACACACATACACACACACACACACACACACACACACACACACACACACACACACACACACACGCACCCACACACTCACACCAACACCCACACACACATACACCCACACACACACACACACACACACACACACACACACACACACACACACACACACACACACACACACACACACACACACACACACACATATATATATATATATATATACATATATGTTTCACATTGACCGTCTTCCACCTGAAGGACCTGTCTAGTTGAGCCAGCGGGCCTGCTGTAGTGTTCCTCCTTTCTTATGGGTCGGGTGTCGTCGCTCGTCAGGTGTTGCTTTGTTGTGGGATGTGATTGTAAGGTGTGGTATAGACCCTTTATATGCCTTCATTTGATGTATTGTCTTTATAGTTCATTGATAATGTGAGAAATCACGAAAGCGCTTGGAATTTCACTATCCTTTCACAGTGGTTGTTATGTATATATATATATATATATATATATATATATATATATATATATATATAATATATATATATATATATATATATATATATATATATACATACATATATATATACATATATATAATATATATATATATATATATATATATATATATATATATATATATATATATATATATATATATATATTTTTTTTTTTTTTTTCAACAAGTCGGCCGTCTCCCACCGAGGCAGGGTGACCCAAAAAAGAAAGAAAATCCCCAAAAAGAAAATACTTTCATCATCATTCAACACTTTCACCACACTCGCACATTATCACTGTTTTTGCAGAGATGCTCAGAATACAACAGTCTAGAAGCATACACATATAAAGATACACAACATATCCCTCCAAACTGCCAATATCCAAAACCCCTCCTTTAAAGTGCATATATATATATATATATATATATATATATATATATATATATATATATATATATAATATATATATATATATATATATATATATATATATATATATATAATATATATATATATATATATATATATATATCGTGCCGAATAGGTAAACCTGGTCACTTAGCAAGAACTTATTTAAAATTAAGTCCTTTCTGAAATTTTCTCTTATACGTTTAAAGATATACTTTTTTCATTAATGTTCATGCATAAATTTATAATTTTGCGCCAAAAGAATCTTAGAAAACTTACCTAACCTTATTATAACAAGAACAATTTATTTTAACCTAACCCAATAAATATATTTTAGATTTGTTTACAATAATGTAATACTAAACAAACACATTGAAATATATTTTTTTCGTTAGATTCAGAATGATTTTGGTGAAATTATTACATACACAAATTTTCACTTGTCCTATATGGCAAGATGAGCGTTGCAATTTATGCCAAGATCGCAAGTTCTGCCTATTCGGCACGACATATATATATATATATAATATATATAATATATATATATATATATATATATATATATAATATATATATATATATATATATATATATATATATATATATATATATATATATATCTAAGAGTAAGACTGAGAACAGGATAGCAAATGAACAAGGAGGAAAGGTAGGGGGTGTGTGGACCAGGTGTTTACAGTGAAACACATAAGTGAACAGTATTTAGATAAGGCTAAAGAGGTCTTTGTGGCATTTATGGATTTGGAAAAGGCGTATGACAGGGTGGATAGGGGGCAATGTGGCAGATGTTGCAGGTGTATGGTGTAGGAGGTAGGTTACTGAAAGCAGTGAAGAGTCTTTACGAGGATAGTGAGGCTCAAGTTAGAGTATGTAGGAAAGAGGGAAATTATTTCCCAGTAAAAGTAGGCCTTAGACAAGGATGTGTGATGTCACCGTGGTTGTTAATATATTTTATAGATGGGGTTGTAAGAGAAGTAAATGCGAGGGACTTGGCAAGAGGCGTGGAGTTAAAAGATAAAGAATCACACATAAAGTGGGAGTTGTCACAGTTGCTCTTTGCTGATGACACTGTGCTCTTGGGAGATTCTGAAGAGAAGTTGCAGAGATAGGTGGATGAATTTGGTAAGGTGTGCAAAAGAAGAAAATTAAAAGTGAATACAGGAAAGAGTAAGGTTATGAGGATAACAAAAAGATTAGGTGATGAAAGATTGGATATCAGATTGGAGGGAGAGAGTATGGAGGAGGTGAATGTATTCAGATATTTGGGAGCGGACGTGTCAGCAGATGGGTCTATGAAAGATGAGGTGAATCATAGAATTGATGACGGGAAAAGGGTGAGTGGTGCACTTAGGAGTCTGTGGAGACAAAGAACTTTGTCCTTGGAGGCAAAGAGGGGAATGTATGAGAGTATAGTTTTACCAATGCTATTATATGGGTGTGAAGCATGGGTGATGAATGTTGCAGCGAGGAGAAGGCTGGAGGCAGTGGAGATGTCATGTCTGAGGGCAGTGTGTGGTGTGGATATAATGCAGAGAGTTCGTAGTTTGGAAGTTAGGAGGAGGTGCAGGATTACCAAAACTGTTGTCCAGAGGGCTGAGGAAGGGTTGTTGAGGTGGTTCGGACATGTAGAGAGAATGGAGCGAAACAGAGTGACTTCAAGAGTGTATCAGTCTGTAGTGGAGGGAAGGCGGGGTAGGGGTCGGCCTAGGAAAGGTTGGAGGGAGGGGGTAAAGGAGGTTTTGTGTGCGAGGGGCTTGGACTTCCAGCAGGCATGCGTGAGCGTGTTTGTATAGGAGTGAATGGAGACAAATGGTTTTTAATACTTGACGTGCTGTTGGAGTGTGAGCAAAGTAACATTTATGAAGGGGTTCAGGGAAACCGGCAGGCCGGACTTGAGTCCTGGAGATGGGAAGTACAGTGCCTGCACTCTGAAGGAGGGGTGTTAATGTTGCAGTTTAAAAACTGTAGTGTAAAGCACCCTTCTGGCAAGACAGTGATGGAGTGAATGATGGTGAAAGTTTTTCTTTTCCGGGCCACCCTGCCTTGGTGGGAATCGGCCAGTGTGATAATAAAAAATAATATATATATATATATATATATATATATATATATATATATATATTATATATATATATATATATATATATATATTATATGTATATGTATATATATATATATATATATATATATATATATATATATATATATATATATATATATATATATATATATATATATATATATATATATATATGTCGTGCCGAATATGTAAAACTGGTCAATTAGCAAGAACTCAATTAAAATTAAGTCCTTTTTGAAATTTTCTCTTATACGTTTAATGATATATTTTTTTCATTAATGTTAATGTAAAAAAATTTAATTTTGCTCCAAAAGAATCTTAGAAAACTTACCTAACCTTATTATAACAAGAGCAATTTATTTTAGCCTAACCCAACTTAATATGTTTTAAATACGTTTACAATAAATTAGTACTGAACAAACACAATCAAATATATTCTTTTCCTTAGGTACAGAATGATTTTGGCGAAATTATTGCATACACAAATTTTCGCTTGTCTTATATGGCAAGATGAGCGTTGCTATTTAAGCCAAGATCGCAAGTTCTGCCTATTCGGCACGACATATATATTATATATATAT
This sequence comes from Cherax quadricarinatus, assembly GCF_026875155.1. NCBI lineage: Eukaryota > Metazoa > Arthropoda > Malacostraca > Decapoda > Parastacidae > Cherax > Cherax quadricarinatus. The sequence continues at coordinate 45,716,804 of NC_069410.1, forward strand.
ATATATATATATATATATATATATATATATATATATATATATATATATATATATATATATATATATACACATATATATATTATATATATATATATATATATATATATATATATATATATATATATATATATATATATATATATATATATATATATATATGTATATATATAGATAGATAGTTACATATAGTGCCATTTAGCCTACTACAAGCATGGACCACGGTTCAGTTCCCCATACATTCTTTTGTATAATCATCGACAGTCGTGTGTGTATGGTAATCACAAGGAACGACTTCATAAGCAGTGACTCTCCTCAAGCAGCAAAGCTGACGTAATGCTAGATTTTGAAGCTATAAATTTTGAGCATAAATCACCACAATTTTATTGACTCTAACTCCCTTGTTAGAGCGCTTCTTGGGTAAGCTGTCCGGTGTTGGCATTATAATTGCATAACATGTGAAGATGCACTAGCGAGAGCACAGAGAAGAGCTACCAAGCTCGTACCATCACTAAGAAGTAAATTTTACGAAGAAAGAAACAGAAACTATAAGATCTCAATCAATTTTTTTTAAAGACATTGAGTTATTTTGATGCACTCTAAGACGAAGAATTATTTGAAGTGCTAAGAAATGAAACTTCGAGGCAGGATGTGCAGCACGAATGTATGTAAAGTTCATTTTTTTATAAAAAGAATTATACCAGAATGGAACAAACTGTCCAGTGAAGTTTGTAAAAGTGACGGCAATACAGATAATTTAGAACCGGATGGATAAGCATTTTGCAAGTATAGGATTCAGCCAGATACTATGCTGGGACATATGGAAATCAACGGATTCCTGATGGTTTGTTCAGTGAACGATAAGTTAAGAACAGCAGTTGTGATGGAAGTAGCCATAGCAGTTGAGCACATCAAATGTAACACACTAGTAGTTAGAAGTTGAAACAGTGGTACACACAGCTCTGTGTGTACCTCGAGTGGTTATGACTGGAATAGTGCTAAAACTAGATGTAGTTGAAGTCTGTGTCTTCAATCCACTTCCATCTAGACTGGAATTCCATTTCATTTATTTCATTTATGGTATAGTAAATTTTCTCCTGTTTTCATTCTGGCAGTGGCCAGAGGGACTGGAGGGAAGAGTGAGTGAGCCTTCTGCTTTATTATTTTTCATCCAAATGCCTAAATAATCCACGATAGTTCTACATCTTGCACAACTATCAACACCTCACAAGCACCACCATCAACACCTCACAAGCACCACCATCAACACCTCACAAGCACCACATCAACACGTCACAAGCACCATCATCAACACCTCACAAGCCCACCATCAACACCTCACAAGCACCCCATCAAAACGTCACAAGACCACCATCAACACCTCACAAGCACCATCATCAACACCTCACAAGCACCACCATCAAACACTCACAAGCACCATCATCAACACCTCACAAGCACCACCATCAACACCTCACAAGCACCATCATCAACACCTCACAAGCACCACCATCAACACGTCACAAGCACCACCATCAACACCTCACAAGCACCATCATCAACACCTCACAAGCCCACCATCAACACCTCACAAGCACCACCATCAACACGTCACAAGCACCACCATCAACACGTCACAAGCACCACCATCAACACCTCACAAGCACCACCATCAACACGTCACAAGCACCACCATCAAAACGTTACAAGCACCACCATCAACACGTCACAAGCACACTATCAATACCTCACAAGCACCACCATCAACACCTCACAAGCACCACCATCAACACCTCACAAGCACGACCATCAACACCTCACAAGCACCACCATCAACACGTTACAAGCACCACCATCAACACGTCACAAGCACCACTATCAATACCTCACAAGCACCACCATCAACACCTCACAAGCACCATCATCAACACCTCACAAGCACCACCATCAACACCTCACAAGCACCTCATCAACACCTCACAAGCACCACCATCAACACCTCAACAAGCACACCATCAACACCTCACAAGCACCACCATCAACACCTCACAAGCACCACCATCAACACCTCACAAGCACCACCATCAACACCTCCAAGCCCCACCATCAACACCTCACAAGCACCACCATCAACACCTCACAAGCACCACCATCAACACGTCACAGCACCACCATCAACACGTCACAATGACACTCATCAACACGTCACAAGCACCACCATCAACACGTCACAATGACACTTATCAACACGTCACAAGACCCACCATCAACACGTCACAAGCCCACCATCAACACGTCACAAGCACCATCATCAACACGTCACAATGACACTCATCAACACGTCACAAGCACCACCATCAACACGTCACAAGCACCACCATCAACACGTCACAAGCACCACCATCAATACGTTACAAGCATCACCATTCAACACGTCACAAGCACCACTATCAACACCTCACAAGCACCACCATCAACACCTCACAAGCACCACCATCAACACCTCACAAGCACACCACATCAAACACCTCACAAGCACCACCATCAACACCTCACAAGCACCACCATCAACACCTCACAAGCACCACCATCAACACCTCACAAGCACCACCATCAACACGTTACAAGCACCACCATCAAACACGTCATCAAGCACCACTATCAATACCTCACAAGCACCACTATCAACACGTCACAAGCACCACTATCAACACCTCACAAGCACCACCATAACACGTCACAAGCACCACCATCAACACGGCACAAGCACCACCATCAATACGTTACAAGCATCACCATCAACACGTCACAAGCACCACTATCAACACCTCACAAGCACCACCATCAACACCTCACAAGCACACCATCAACACCTCACAAGCACCACCATCAACACCTCACAAGCACCACCATCAACACCTCACAAGCCCACCATCAACACGTCACAAGCACCACCATCAACACCTCACAAGCACCACTATCAACACGTTACAAGCACCACCATTTAACACCTCACAAGCACCACCATCAACACGTCACAGTACTCACATCAACACGTCACAATGACACTCATCAACACGTCACAACCACCATCATCTACACATCACAATGGACACTCATCAACACGTCACAAGCACCACCATCAACACGTCACAATGACACTCATCAACACGTCACAAGACCCACCATCAACACGTCACAAGCACCACCATCAACACGTCACAAGCACCATCATCAACACGTCACAATGACACTCATCAACACGTCACAAGCACCACCATCAACACGTCACAAGCACCACCATCAACACGTTACAAGCACCACTATCAACACGTCACAAGCACCACTATCAACACATTACAAGCACCATCATCAACACGTCACAATGACACTCATCAACACGTCACAATGACACTCATCAACACGTCGCAAGCACCACCATCAACACGTTAAAAGCACCACGATCAACACGTCACAAGCCCCACGATCAACACGTCACAAGCACCATCATCAACACGTGACAATGACACTCATCAACACGTCACAAGCACCACTATTAACACGTCACAATGACACCGATAAACATGTCACAATGATACTCTTCAACTCGTCACAAGCACCACCATCAACACGACACAGTGACACCCATCAACACGTCACAATGACACTTATCAGTACGTCACAAGGACCACCATCAATACGTCACAATGACACCTAACAACACGTCGCAATGACACTCAAAAACACGTCACATTGACAACCATCAACACGTCACAATGACACTCATCAACACGTCACAAGCACCACCATCAACACGCCACAATGACACCCATCAACACGTCACAATGACATTTATCAACACGTCACAAGCACCACTATCAACACGTCACAATGACACCCATCAACACCTCACAGTGACAACCATCAACACGTCACAAGCACTATCATCAACACGTCACAAGCACCACAATCAACACACTACAAGCACCACCATCAACACCTCACAAGCACCACCATCAACACCTCACAAGCACCACCATCAACACCTCACAAGCACCACCATCAACACGTCACAAGCACCACCATCAACACGTCACAAGCACCACCATCAACACGTCACAAGCACCACATCAACACGTCACAAGCACCACCATCAACACCTCACAAGCACCACCATCAACACCTCACAAGCACCACCATCAACACCTCACAAGCACCACCATCAACACGTCACAAGCACCACCATCAAACCTCACAAGCACCACCATCAAAACGTCACAAGCACCACCATCAACACCTCACAAGCACCATCATCAACACCTCACAAGCACCACCATCAACACTCACAAGCCCATGAACAACACCTCACAAGCACCACCATCAACACCTCACAAGCACCACCATCAACACCTCACAAGCACACATCAACACGTCACAAGCACACCATCAACACCTCACAAGCACCACCATCAACACCTCACAAGCACCATCATCAACACCTCACAAGCACCACCATCAACACCTCACAAGCACCACCATCAACACGTCACAAGCACCACCATCAACACGTAACAAGCACCACCATCAAACACCTCACAAGCACCACCATCAACACGTCACAAGCACCACCATCAACACGTTACAAGCACCACCATCAACACGTCACAGCACCACTATCAATACCTCACAAGCACCACCATCAACACCTCACAAGCACCACCATCAAACCCTCACAAGCACACCATCAACACGTCACAAGCACCACCATCAACACGTTACAAGCACCACCATCAACACGTCACAAGCACCATATCAATTACCTCACAAGCACCACCATCAACACCTCACAAGCACCATCATCAACACCTCACAAGCACCACCATCAACACCTCACAAGCACCATCATCAACACCTCACAGCACCACCATCAACACCTCACAAGCTCACCACCATGAACACCTCACATGCACCACATCAACACCTCACAATCACCACCATCAACACCTCACAAGCACCACCATCAACACCTCACAAGCACCACCATCAACACCTCACAAGCACCACCATCAACACCTCACAAGCACCACCATCAACACGTCACAGCACCACCATCAACACGTCACAATGACACTCATCAACACGTCACAAGACCCACCATCAACACGTCACAAGCACCACCAATCAACACGTCACAGCACCATCATCAACACGTCACAATGACACTCATCAACACGTCACAAGCACCACCATCAACACGTTACAAGCACCACCATCAATACGTTACAAGCATCACCATCAACACGTCACAAGCACCACTATCAACACCTCACAAGCACCACCATCAACACCTCACAAGCACCACCATCAACACCTCACAAGCACCACCATCAACACCTCACAAGCACCACCATCAACACCTCACAAGCACACCATCAACACCTCACAAGCACCACCATCAACACCTCACAAGCACCCCATCAACACGTTACAAGCACCACCATCAATACGTTACAAGCATCACCATCAACACGTCACAAGCACCACTATCAACACCTCACAAGCACCACCATCAACACCTCACAAGCACCACCATCAACACCTCACAAGCACCACCATCAACACCTCACAAGCACCACCATCAACACCTCATCAAGCACCACCATCAACACCTCACAAGCACCACCTTCAACACCTCACACAGCACCACCATCAACACGTTACAAGCACCACCATCAACACGTCACAAGCACCACTATCAATACCTCAGAAGCCCACTATCAAACGTCACAAGCACCACTATCAACACGTCACAAGCACCACCATCAACACCTCACAAGCACCACCATCAACACGTCACAAGCACCACCATCAACACCTCACAAGCACCACCATCAACACGTCACAGTACCACCATCAACACGTCACAATGACACTCATCAACACGTCACAAGCCACCATCATCTACACATCACAATGACACTCATCAACACGTCACAAGCACCACCATCAACACGTCACAATGACACTCATCAACACGTCACAAGCACCACCATCAACACGTCACAAGCACCACCATCAAACGTCATAAGCACCATCATCATACACGTCACAATGACACTCATCAACACGTCACAGCACCACCATCAACACGTCACAAGCACCACCATCAACACGTTACAAGCACCACCATCAACACGTCACAAGCACCACTATCAAACACATTACAAGCACCATCATCAACACGTCACAATGACACTCATGAACACGTCACAATGACACTCATCAACACGTCACAAGCACCATCATCTACACATCACAATGACACTCATCAACACGTCACAAGCACCACCATCAACACGTCACAATGACACTCATCAACACGTCACAAGACCACACCATCAACACGTCACAAGCACCACCATCAACACGTCATAAGCACCATCATCAACACGTCACAATGACACTCATCAACACGTCACAAGCACCACCATCAACACGTCACAAGCATCATCATCAACACGTCACAATGACACTCATCAACACGTCACAAGCACCACCATCAACACGTCACAAGCACCACCATCAATACGTTACAAGCATCACCATCAAACACGTCACAAGCACCACTATCAACACCTCACAAGCACCACCATCAACACCTCACAAGCACCACCATCAACACCTCACAAGCACCACCATCACACCTCACAAGCACCACCATAACACCTCACAAGCACCACCATCAACACCTCACAGCACCCCATCAACACCTCACAAGCACCACCATCAACACGTTACAAGCACCACCATCAACACGTCAAAGCACCACTATCAATACCTCAGAAGCACCACTATCAACACGTCACAAGCACCACTATCAACACGTCACAAGCACCACCATCACACCTCACAAGCACCACCATCAACACGTCACAAGCACCACCTCTAACACCTCACAAGCACCACCATCAACACGTCACAGTACACCATCAACACGTCACAATGACACTCATCAACACGTCACAAGCACCATCATCTGCACATCACAATGACACTCATCAACACGTCACAAGCACCACATCAACACGTCACAATGAACTCATCAACACTCACAAGACCCACCATACAACACGTCACAAGCACCACCATTAACACGTCATAAGCACCATCATCAACACGTCACAATGACACTCATCAACACGTCACAAGCACCACCATCAAACGTCACAAGCACCACCATCAACTCGTTACAAGCACCTACCATCAACACGTCACAAGCACCACTATCAACACATTACAAGCGCCATCATCAACACGTCACAATGACACTCATCAACACGTCACAATGACACTCATCAACACGTCGCAAGCACCACCATCAACACGTTAAAAGCACCACGATCAACACGTCACAATGACACTCATCAACACGTCACAATGACACTCATCAACACGTCACAAGCCCCACGATCAACACGTCACAAGCACCATCATCAACACGTGACAATGACACTCATCAACACGTCACAAGCACCACTATTAACACGTCACAATGACACCGATCAACATGTCACAATGATACTCTTCAACACATCACAAGCACCACCATCAACACGACACAGTGACACCGATCAACATGTAACAATGATACTCTTCAACACGTCACAAGCACCACTATTAACACGTCACAATGACACCGATCAACATGTCACAATGATACTCTTCAAACTCGTCACAAGCACACCATCAACACGACACAGTGACACCCATCAACACGTCACAATGACACTTATCAGTACGTCACAAGGACCACCATCAATACGTCACAATGACACCTAACAACACGTCGCAATGACACTCAAAAACACGTCACAATGACAACCATCAACACGTCACAATGACACTCATCAACACGTCACAAGCACCACCATCAACACGCCACAATGACACCCATCAACACGTCACAATGACATTTATCAACACGTCACAAGCACCACTATCAACACGTCACAATGACACCCGTCAACACCTCACAGTGACAACCATCAACACGTCACAAGCACTATCATCAACACGTCACAAGCACCACCATCAACACACTACAAGCACCACCATCAACTCGTCACCTGCACCACCACCAACACCTCACAAGCACCACCATCAACGCGTCACCAGCACCAGCATCAAGACGTCACAAGCACCACTATCAACGCGTCATCAGCACCAGCATAAACACGTCACAAGCACCACCATCAACACGTCACATCAGAAGTATCACCAAACCTTCACAAATACAATCACCAAGACGACACAAACAACAACAACACGTCACACAAGTCACCAAGACGTCACAAACACCGCCAAGACGTCACAAACACCACCAAGACGTCACAAGCACCGACAAGGCGTCACAAACAACAATAACACCAGCAACACGTCACAAACACCGTCACATTACGAGCTGCAGCATCGTCCCTGAGGCAGTCTGGAGGTGGAAGCTACTGACCTTTGAGCTGGTGGCGGTTGTTAACATAATGTGACGGTGCGGAATGATCACCCCAGTAGGACGGTGTGAGGGACAGAGAGAGAGAGAGAGAGAGGAGGAGAGAGAGAGCGAGAGGAGAGAGAGAAGAGAGATGAGTGAGAGAGAGGAAGAGAGAGAGAGAGAGAGAGAGAGAGAGAGAGAGGCCGGGAAAGTGGAGGTCGCTGTCGAGAAAGTGTGCTGTGTTGCTAAATATAGCACTAGGTCGTGCGAGGTCAACTGGCAGAGAGGTCAATGAAAAGAACAAGAGGTCAGTTAGATGGGTATGAGATTATCAAGAAACCCAGATATCAGTAAAGAAGGTATGAAGTCACGATGGAAGGTCGGGGAAGGAGAGAGCTAAACCCGTAGGGGATTGTTGCCAAATTATGTCTCCGAACATTGAAGCTGTTAAGACTGTGATGATGTCACCAACACTGAGGTCACAGGGACATCCCTGAGGTTACAGACAATAATAAGGTCACAGGAACAGACCTAAAGTCACAAAGACAGACCTAAGGTCACAGAGACAGCCCTGAGGTCACATGAGCCACTCTGAAGTTACATAAACAACCTTAAGGTCACCACCAAAATAAAGACCGATGAGGTGGTATATAAGAATAAAGGGGCTTTATATCACGAAGGATCACCACAAGTTTGGAAAGTTGATAATCCCTCCCTGAGAGTTTATGTACCCGGGCAAAACAGACACCAGGAAACCTTCCAGTCAATACTGAGGCTGTGTGCTGTGAGGAGGTACTAAATGTCTGTAAAATATGCAGCAAGTAAACAGCCAATAAGTTCAACAATTACAGATAGAGGAAAACTTGACACTGCAAACAGTATGTGATGTAAACAGCTTAGAAAACCAATAGGTTTTCTACACTATCAAGATTGATGGACTGAGAACATCGACTCCAGACTGAGGGACTGATTACCTCAAACTACCTACCTGGAGTCTACCTGGAGGGCATTCTGGGGATCAACTGCCCCGCTGCCCAGTCCACAACCAGGCTTCCTGGTGGATCAGGACCTGATCAGCGAGGCTGCTACTGCTGGCCGCACGTATTCCAACGTACGAACTACAGCCCGGTTAATCAAGCACTGACTTTAGGTATCTGTCCAGCTCCCTCTTGAAGACAACCAGGGGTCTATTGGTAATGCCCCTTAAGGCTGATTGGTGGCTGTTGAAGTCTTGGGCCTCTGACAATTATTGTGTTTTCTCTTAGTGTACCAGTGACTCCCTACTTTACACTAGGGGTATGTTGTATCGCTTGACAAGTCTTTTGTTTTCGTAGGGAGTGATTTCTGTGTGCAGATTAGAAACCAGTCCCTCCAGGATCTTTCAGGCGTTGATTATAATATATCTTTCTCGCTTGCGCTCCAGTGAGTACATGTCAAGTGCTTCGAGGCGTTCCCAGTAGTTAAGGTGTTTGATGGAACTTATATGTGCAGAAAACGTTCTTGGTACATTCTCTAGATCTACATTGCTCAGCCACAAAAAAAAAATATAATCTCTTGTCTTGAATGTTCTCATTATCCATCTTACCAGTTTCCTCGTAGATGTGATAGTGACATTGTAGTGGTCCTTGAAGGTGAGGTCTTCGGACATTTCCACATCCAGCTTCTTCACATTACTTTTCCGCTCTATTTTGTAATTAGAGTTTGTAGTATACTCAGTTTCTAGTTATTATTTCCTCCGTTTTCCATAACGGAGTAGTTGAAATTTGTCTCCCCCTCTTTGAACGTACATATTGTTCTCGGTTGCCATTTTGGAAAAACTTGGTTTATATCTTATTGGGAGATCTTGTCGTGTCCTCATTGGATGACACTCCCATGCAGAATCCTAGTATCGTCTGCAAGGATGATAAAGTGTTATGGTTTACATCTCGTATACTGTCTGATAGGTGAATGAGGAACAGAATAGGGGCAAGTACTCTGCCTTGTGGAAAGAGCTCTACTACTATGGCAGCTTACGATTTTTAACTCTGGTCTACCTCTATCTCTTTGTATTCGATCGGTTGAAAGTTGAAGATCCATCTGCTATTTTCCCAGTTATCCCTTTTGCACGCATTTTTTTTTGGTGTGCTATTACACTTGATCTCACTTGTCTCAGGCTTCTGCAAAATCTGTGTAAACTACATCTGCATTCTGTTTGTTTTCCATTGCATCTAAGACCATATCATAGTGGTTCAATAGACCTGCTCTGAAACCATGTTGCCCTGGAATGTGCAGTTTTTTGGAATCAAAGTGGTAGCATATATGATTGTAGAACTCCATTCACATCTTCCACCGTTCTTCTTCGTATAAGACTGAAGAAGGCACTTGCTGGCGAAACGTTTCCTCAGTAAAGATTCCCAGGTGTTGCACAAGTGTCTCCTCCCACTGAAAGTATATTTCATCAGTGACGCACTACTCACCATGAACATTAAAAACCAGTTAGTCTATAAAGTCCTTTTCCAGTGTGAACAAAAATACAGCTTGTGGAACAACGTATGAAAATGCAGTTATCTGCACGGTAGAGTAATTACCAATAACAAGAAGTTCCCTGACAGATGGATTAGGTTTAATTGCTGTATGGAATGGCCTTCCTCACGCTGGTGATCATATCTCGCCTTGACACAACTTGTGGGCGATTGTGAAGGATTATTTTCCAGATACCCGTAGCTGATATTAAAGCACTCGGGTTAAAATAAATGAGGATATTGGTAAAGTCTCACCAATTATGTTGGGTCAAGACTTGGAAAACCAGACTCTCGATTGTGTGTATTACTGACCACTAGAGGTGCACATGCTGTGGCTGTATACTGAAGATTGTAACTGACCACTAGAGGTGCACATGCTGTGGCGCTGTATACTGAGATTGTAATGACCACTAGAGGTACTCATGCTGCGGCTGTATATGAAAGATTGTAAACTGACAATAGTGGTACACATGCTGAGGCTGTATACTGAAGATTGTAACTGACCACTAGAGGTACACATGCTGTGGCTGTATACTGAAGATTGTAACTGACCACTAGAGGTACACATGCTGTGGCTGTATTCTGAAGATTGTAACTGTCACTAGAGGTCATCATGCTGCGGCTGGTATACTGATTTTTTAACGACAATAGAGGTACACATGCTGCGGCTGGATACTGAAGATTGTAACTGACCACTAGAGGTACACATGCTGCGGCTGTATACTGAAGATTGTAACTGACCACTAGAGGTACACATGCTGCGGCTGTATACTGAAGATTGTAACTGACCACTAGAGGTACACATGCTGCGGCTGTATACTGAAGATTGTAAAACTGACCATAGAGGGTAAACATTGCGGCGGCTGGTATACTGAAGATTTGTAACTGACACTAGAGGTTACGAGAATGCTGCGGCTGTATACTGAAGAACAAACAATAATGAAGCTGAATAACTTCATCAGTTTAGCTTAAAATTGCATTCTCTAATCAATTACTATTTTGCTGTTAAAAAGTGAAATCAAAAAAGGATTTTATTTACTCTCTATTTAAATAGTTCTAGGAAGCATCAGGGATCTGCCATATATTACCATCGAAATTCTTAAATTTATATAATATTGATTCCCAATTGTTACAGTAAACTTCTGCGTGGACCCTCTCCCACTTCCTCTTAAATCCTCACAGAAACTCTTTCCATCATTTCTTCATCACTTTGTAACCGTTCTCAGGCTGAAAATCTTATTTAATGTTGTCTCTGTGACTCCTTTGTGTCTATATCGTCCATCGGTAACCTTGCCGTACGTCCTCTACTTTTCTAACTGTTTACCCGTCTCAGCCTGCCCTTAAACGTCGCAATCTTATCTCCCATACTACTATTCTCTAGCGTTACATGATTTAGAGCGTAAAGGCTCTCTTCATAGAACATTCCTCTTAGCTTCAGCACTTGCTTCGTAATGCACCTACGTCTAATAACTGAATACAGTCGTTCAGGTCAGAGCTAGAGGTCGGGGCTGCGTATGTTATGATAGGTCTGACAAACGTGATGCACAGTGTCCTAAGAAACGCTGTGGAGCAACAGTGGTCCAAAAAAACGTTTGATCACTCTCCCTAGTAAACTGCAAAGTAATTTCTAGTAGGACATGGGATTAGCAGAGTATAAAAATAGTTTTTCGGCTGTAATTTAATTAGAAATGTGTGTGATGAAGAGGGTCAAGAGTGTCGTACGTTAGTTCGGCAGATGCACCTCTCTGTGGTGGTTATACACCTCACGTGCTGCTCCAGTGACATGCTCAGTGTCATGCTTACCTCTAAATTCTCCTTGTGTGAAAGTTGTGACCTCTTCCTCCTCGTTATTTCGCATTTGTTTTCCCTGTCTTTGTTAACCTTCAGTTGCTGGACCTGAATGCAATATCCGTTTGTAATAAAACTGTTCCTGCAGTTTCTGTCAAAGTCTTCTTGTACTGTCAGTTGACTTGCGATGATGTATCACCATTAGGTGTATAATCTCAATCAGGAAAATTGTATGACTCTTAGTCAGACTCGCTTATATGATACTCATTCCGGTCCACCATCCCTCTCTGCTTTCCATAGCCAAGCCTTGACCATGCAAAATGCCTTTTCCACTAACCATTTTTCTTCTTTCCGTTAGCTTTTATCTTGTGAGGCACCGTGACAAATACCTTCTAAACAGTCTGAGGAAATGTAGTCTACCCGACCTTCTCCTTCTTCCACCAGTTCTTCACCACCTCCACCTCCATAGCCACTAACTGCCAATATAATTTTCACCTGTACCATCAACCTCAACTCTTTACACCTACAATACCCCATGCAAGCACCACCAAAACAACACCGCCACCACCTACTGTAGTACTCTGCAGCAGCACACATTCTCCACCACAAGAATTACCTCCGCCTCCTTCGATATTTCTCTACCTACCTTCCAGAACTCTGCAGTCATACACAGCCACCACTAGCATCAACATCTTTCCATAATCGCCCTCCGACCGTGCTCCAAAATTACCTACTCTGAGTAATACCATCAGAATATTGCCCAAACTTTGTTTCTATAAAATATTGTGGCAGCAGGGAGTTGCCTCAAGGTAATTAAATTGTATATCCTACCATGATACTCTTACGTACCATGATATTCCTGCTTACCCATGATAATACTACCATGATTACTCAACCTTCGCCATGATACTACGCCTACCATGGTACTCCAACTGCATGAATACTCCTGCCTACCATGATACACCAACCTGCCATTGATTACTCCTGCCTACCATTGATACTCAAAGTACCATGTTACACTCATCAGAGAAGTGTCACAGTATTGACCCATTAAAGAATGGCATGTGATACACAGAGTCAGAGAGTATACGATACACGGTAACACAGTTATGTGTTACACAGTAGCAGACTTCATGTGATACTCAGTAGCAGTCTGTATGTGATAACACAGTAGCAGATGGGTATGGATATACAGTAGCAGACTGTATGCAATGCACAGAGGCCAAGACTGTCTGGGTACACAGAGTAGCAAAACTGATGTGAGACATAGTAGCAGACTGTACGTGATACACTGTAGCAGCTGTTGTGGGGTAAACAAGTAGCAGGACCTGCAAGTTAATACACAGTAGAACTGATGTATGTGATACCTGTAGTAGACAGCATGTAATACACAGTAACAGACTGTATGTGATACACAGTAGCAGACTGCTTGTAATACACAGTAACAGACTGCATGTGATACACAGTAGCAGACTGCATGCGATACACAGTAACAGACTGCATGTGTTACACAGTAGCAGACTGCATGTAATACACAGTAGAAGACTACATGTTATACACAGTAACAGACTGCATGTGTTACACAGTAGCAGACTGCATGTAATACACAGTAGAAGACTACATGTTATACACAGTAACAGACTGCATGTGTTACACAGTAGCAGACTGCATGTAATACACAGTAGAAGACTACATGTAATACACAGTAACAGACTGCATGTGGTACACAGTAGCAGACTGCATGTAATACACAGTAGAAGACTACATGTAATACACAGTAACAGACTGAATGTGTTACACAGTAGCAGATGATGTAATACACAGTAGAGACTAATGTTTAATACATACAGTAACAGACTGCATGTGTTCACAGTAGCAGGTCTGCAGTTATACACAGAGTAGACATACATGTAATACACAGTAACAGACTGCATGTGTTACACAGTAGCAGACTGCATGTAATACACAGTAGAAGACTACATGTAATACACAGTAACAGAGTGTATATGATACACAGTAGCTAAGTACATGGAGACGCACAATAGCTTAGTGCATGGAAACACACAGTAGCTGGGTGCATGGGCACACACAGTATCTGTGTGCATGGGAACACACAGTAGCTGGGTGCATGGGAACACACAGTATCTGTGTGCATGGGAACACACAGTAGCTGGGTGCATGGAAACACACAGTAGGCTGGGTGCAGGAAAAGACACAGTAGCTGGGTGCATGGGGACACACAGTAGCTGGGTGCATGGGGACACACAGTAGCTGGGTTCATGAAGACACACTGTAGCTGGGTGTATGGGGACACACAGTATCTGGGTGCATGGGGATACACAGTAGCTGGGTGCATGGGGACACACAGTAGCTGGGTGCATGGGGACACACAGTAGTTGGGTGCATGAGGACACACAGTAGCTGGGTACCATGGGGGCACACAGTGCTTGGGTGCATGGGGACACAAAGTAGCTGGATGCATGGGGACACACAGTAGCTGGGTACATGGGGACACACAGTAGCTGGATGCATGAGGACACACAGTAGTTGGGTGCATGGGGGCACACAGTAGCTGGGTGCATGGGGACACACAGTAGCTCTGTGCATGGGGATAGACAGTAGCTGGGTGCATGGGGACACAAAGTAGCTGGATTGACATGAGGCACACAGTAGCTGGGTGCAAGGGGGAACAGTAGCTGGGTGCATGAGGACACACCAGCAGCTGGGTGCATGAGAACACACAGTTCCTGGGTGCATTGAGGACACACAGTAGTGGGAGATGAGGACACACAGTAGCTATGGGATGCATGGGGACGCAAAGTTTAGCTGGGTGCATGGGGACACACTGTAGCTGGGTGCATGGGGGCATGACAGTAGCTGGGTGCAGTGAGCGACACACAGTAGCTGGGGCATGAGGACAACATAGCTCGGTGTGCATGAGGGACAAACTGTAGCTGGGTGCATAGGGGGCACAAAGTAGATGGGGCATGAGGACACACATAGCTGATGGTGACATGAGGACACACAGTAGCTGGGTACATTGAGGACACACAGTAGGCTGGGTGCATGGGGACACACAGTAGCTGGGGTGGCATGTGGAACACACAGTAGCTGCCCCGGGATGCATGAGGACACACTCAGTAGCTGGGTGCATGGGGACACATCAGTAGCTGGTTGCATGAGGACACAACCAGTAGCTGGGTGCTGGGGACACAACAGTAGCTGGAGTGCATGGGGCACACATAGTTGATGGTAGTGCATGGGGGCCACGTTGCTGGGGTGCATGAGGACACACAGAGCTGGGTGCATGGGGACACTTCAGTAGCTGGGTTGCATGCGGATAACAGTAGCTGGGTGCATGAGGGCAACAGGTAGCTGGGTGCATCGCGGACACACAGTAGCTGGGTAGCATGGGGGCACACCAGTTGTTGGGTGCATGGGGACACTCATGTTGCTGGGTGCATGAGGATACACATTAGGCTGTGGTGCATGGCGGGACCACAGTAGCTGTGTTGCTTGGGGCAAACAGTGCTGGGTGCATTATGATGTCACACAGTAGCTGGAGTGCATGGGGGTACACACAGTAGCTGGGTGCAATGAGGGACACACAGTAAGTGGAAGCATGAGGACACACAGTAGCTGGGTGGCTGGGGCACACAGTAGCTGGTGTGCATGAGGGAATACACAGTAGCTGGGTGCAATGGAGGACACTCAGTAGACTTGGGTGCATGAGGACAACACAGTTGATGGGTGCATGGGGCCACACAGATAGCTGGTTGCAAGGGGGCACACTGTAGATGGGTGGCATGAGGACACACAGTAGCTGTGGGTGCATGGAGGACACAGTAGCTGGTGTTTGAGGACACACAGTTAGCTGGGTTGCATGAGGAACACAGTGAGCTCACGGGGTGATGAGGACACACAGTAGCTGGGCGTGCATTGAGCGGACACACAGTAGCTGGAGCATGAGGACACACAGTAGCTGGGTGCATGAGGACACACAGTAGCTGGGTGCATGAGGACACACAGTAGCTGATTGCATGAGGACACACAGTAAGCTGGTGATGCATGAGGTCACAGACAGTAGCTGGGGTAATGAGGGACACACAGTAGCTGATTTGAATGAGGACACACAGTAGCTGGGTGAATGCAAGGACCAACACAGTAGCTGGGTGCATGAGGGACAACACAGTAGCTGGTGCATGAGGACACCAGTAGCTGGGTGCCATGAGGACACACAGTAGCTGGGTTGCATGGGACTACCTCAGTAGTGGATGCATGAGGACACCAAGTAGATGGGTGCATGAGGACACACGTAGCGATTGGCTATGAGACACACAGTAGCTGGGTGCATGAGGACACACAGTAGCTGGGTGCATGGGGACACACAGTAGCTGGGTGCATGAGGACACACAGTAGCTGGGTGCATGAGGACACACAGTAGCTGGGTGCATGAGGACACACAGTAGCTGGGTGCATGAGGACACACAATAGCTGGGTGCATGAGGACACACAGTAGCTGGGTGCATGAGGACACACTATAGATGGGTGCATGAGGACAACACAGTATAGCTGGGTGCATGGGGACACACAATAGGCTGGCGTGCAGGAGGACACAGATTAGCTGGGTGCAGGGAGGTACACAGTAGCTGTCTGCATAAGGACACACAGTAGCTGGGTTCATGGGGACACAGTATCTGAGTGCATGGGGACACACAGTATCTGGGTACATGGGAACACACAGTATCTGGGTACATGGGGACACACAGTATCTGGGTACATGGGAACACACAGAAGCTTGGAGCATGAGGACACACAGTACTTGGCTGCATGGGGACACACAGTAGCTGGGTACATGGGGAACACACAGTATCTGGGTACATGGGGACACACAGTATCTGGGTACTGGGAACACACAGAAGCTTGGTGAATGCGGGACACACAGTTCTTGGCTGCAGGGGACACCAAGTAAGCTGGTGTGCATGGTGACACAGAGGTCTTGGATGGATGGGGACACACAGTAGTGGGTGGATGAGGACACTCCAGTAGCTGGGTGGATGGGGAGGACACGAAGTAGCTGGAGGCATAGGGGGACACTCAGTAGTGGTTGTATGAGAGTCACAAAGTTGCTGGGTGCAGGGGGACACAGTATCTGGGTACATGGGGACACACAGTATCTAGGTACATGGGGACACGCAGTAGCGTGGGTGGCATGGGGACAAACAGTAGATGGGTGCATGGGGACACCAGTTTTAGCTGGGTCCATGAGGACACAACGTAGCTGCGGTGCATGGGAACTACCCACAGTGCTGGCGTGCATGGTAATGACCAATCTATTATATGGGTGCATGGTGACACACAGTAACTGGGTGCATGAGGACACACAGTAGTTGGGTACTTCGAGATACACAGTCGGTGAGTACATGGAGACACACAGTAGATGAATACATAAAGCATGAGAGGTTGAGAAATACCTCACATTAGTAACCTTTACCTAAGATGCTTGCTAAAAATGACGTTTAATACTAAGCTGGGATATTAATTTCCAGGTGATAACTTGTACATCTATAATATACAGTACAGACAAGTTGAAAATTAAAACACATGTGCAACATCTGTTGTAGACGTCTCGCCATCCAGTGGCTTTATCAACACAAATTCAAGGACATGAATGGAAAATAGTAGAAGTATATATAAAAGATGAGGTAATCAGTCCCTCAGCCTTGAAGTTGCTGTGAAGAGCACCGTAGTCTTGAAGATTCTGGAGCACGGACAAGAAAACTGGCGCACAGAATCATGATGTTGCAGTGTCTGATAAGTTGTATATGTTGGTATACAAATAACACCAAGTGTAAATAAGGACACAAACTGCAACGTCACGGAGTCTTGGTTCTAGAGAAATCTCTACGTAACCATCATCACGGCTACTACAAAAACTTACTTACTACCCACTATCACCATACCTTGGTAGGTCCTAATCTCACTGTGTGAATTCCGCCTTTCAATGAATATGCCCTAGTCTACTACCCGTCCCTTTCCACCTGACTACAGTATTAAGCACCGGCTTTTTCCTTGCCTCTGCTCCAGTAACCTACTCGACTACGGTTTGCTCTTCACACCTACTCCAGGCCTTGAGGGGGACTGATTACCTCATTTTTGTACATAGAGTTCTATATTTTTCATATCATGTCGTTTTTAATAATGTTGGTAAATAGAATTACTGACAATATGTAAAAGTCAAAAGGACACAGTGCATTAATGTGTCATTCTTTTAGTGGCAATGTTTCGCTCTCCAGGGAGCTTTGGCCAAAGCTGTTACAAAAGCTCCTGCAGAGCGAAACGCGCTGCCTCAATAAAATCGTTCATAGGCTGCACTTGTGTCTTTTACTTTCATCATGTCCTTGAATTTGTATGATAAAGCACTGGATGGCGAAAGTTCTACAATTAAAGTTACAAGATGTTGCACATGGGTCTTATTTTTCATGAGAAATAACTGTAACTTGAAATGTGTCAGCAATAATAATATTTTTAACTGCATTATAAAACTAATGCAGCCCACTTGCCACTATTGCAATTCGCATCATCACTGGGTTGAGGGGACTGGGGTTATGCAATACTGGGAATACTTTTAAGATGGCTGGCGCACAGAGACTACGTCTGCTATGTATTATGTATTTTCCCCTCTCATTATTTCAGCAAATCCGTCAATCAATTTCCCTTCCTCATATTAATGTTTTCCCACACCCTTCATTATTTTCCCACATCCCTCATTATTTTTACCACCATTATTTTCCCACATTCAATCACTATTCTCCCACACCCCTTTATTATTCTCTCACACCCTTCATTATTATTCCCCTACCCTTCATTATTTTCTCACACCCCTTTATTATTTTCCCCTACTTTTATTATTTCCCAAACCCTTCATTATAGTCCCACAATCCTCATTAAATTATCGCACGTCTCATTGCATTACCATACCCCTCATTATATTCTCACACCCTTCATTATAATCTCACAATTAACATTATATTAAAACACCATTAATTGCCACATCTCTCCCTTATCTTCCCCAAACTCCTCAGTATAAATTTTACACCCATACCGTTTATTAAATTTCTACACTCTTCATTATATTTCTAAATAGTTCGTTATATTCCCACACTACTCATTATATTCCCAACACACCTCATTATATTTCACACCCTTCAATATATTCCCCCACCCTTCATTTTATTCCCACACTCCTTTATAATTTTCCCACACCACTTCATTATATTTCCACACCTCTCCATAATTTACCTCCCCCTCATTATATTTCCACTCCTCTCATTATATTCTCACATGCTTTCATAATTTTCACACGCCTCTCATTATATTCCCGCACCCTCTGTAATATTCTCATCCCTCTCATTATATTCCCACACCCCTTCATAATTTTTCCACGTCCCTCATTATATTCTCACATCTCTCTCTATGTTCAAACGCTGCTCATTATATTTCCACGCCCCTCATTATATTCGAAGCCCATCATTTTATTCACACATCACTCATTATATTCCCACGCTTGTCCTTATATTCACATATCTCTCATTATATTCCCACACCTCTCATTATATTCCCACACCTCTCTTTATATTCCCACACCCTCATTACATTCCCACACTCTTCATTATATTAAAAACACCCCTCATTATATCCCCACACCCTTCATTACATTCCCAAAACTCTTCATTATATTCCCACATCCTTCATAATTCCCACACCTTCATTATATTACCACACTCTTCATTAATACCCCCCCACACCCCTTTATTATATTACCACACCCTTCATTATATTCCCACACTCTTCATTATATTATCACACCCTTCATTATATTCCCACACCCTTCATTATATTACCACACCCTTCATTATACTCCCACACTCTTCATATATATTCCCCCCACCCTTCATTAAAATTTCCACCCCTCTTCATTTTATTCCCACATCCCTTCATTATATTCCCACACCCTTCATTATATTACCACACTCTTCATTATATTCCCACACCCTTCATTATATTCCCACACTCTTCATTATATTCCCACACTCTTCATTATATTCCCACACACTTCATTATATTAACCACACCCTTCATTACACTCCCACACCCTTCATTATATTCCCCCACCCTTCATTATACTCCCACACCCTTCATTATATTCCCACACACTTCAAATTTTATTACCACACTTTCATTATATTCCCACACTCTTCATTATATTCCCACACCCTTCATTATATTCCCACACCCTTCATTATATTCCCACACCCTTCATTATATTACCACACCCTTCATTATATTCCCACACCCTTCATTATATTCCCACACCCTTCATTATATTCCCACACTCTTCATTATATTACCACACTCTTCATTATATTCCCACACTCTTCATTATATTCCCACACCCTTCATTATATTACCACAACCCCTTCATTATACTCCCACACCCTTCATTATATTCCCACACCCTTCATTATATTACCACACTCTTCATTATATTCCCACACTCTTCATTATATTCCCACACCCTTCATTATATTCCCACACTCTTCATTATATTCCCACACCCTTCATTATATTACCACACCCTTCATTATACTCCCACAGCCTTCATTATATTCCCACACCCTTCATTATATTCCCAAAACTCTTCATTATATTCCCACACTCTTCATTATATTCCCACACTCTTCATTATATTCCCACACCCCCTTTATAAAATTACCACACCCTTCATTATATTACCACACCCTTCATTATACTCCCACAGCCTTCATTATATTCCCCACACCCTTCATTATATTCCACACTCTTCATTATTTTCTCACACTCTTCATTATATTCCCACACCCCTTCATTATATTCCCACACTCTTCATTATATTCCCACACCCTTCATTATTTACCAACGCCCTTTCATTATACTCCCACAGCCCCTTTATTATATTCCCACACCCTTCATTATATTCCCCCACTCTTCATTATATTCCCAAACCCCCCTTCATAAAATTACCACACCCTTCATTATATTCCCACAAACCCCTTTATTATATTACCACACCCTTCATTATATTCCCACACTCTTCATTATATTCCCACACCCTTCATTATATTCTCACAACTTTTTCATTATATTACCACACCCTTCATTATATTCCCACACCCTCATTATATTACCACACCTTTCATTAAATTTCCCCCACTTTCATTATATTCCCACGCTCTTCATTATATTCCCACAACTCTTCATTATATTCCGAACTCTTCATTATATCCCACACCCTTCATTATATTACCACACCCTTCATTATATTACCACACCCTTCATTATATTCCCACACCCTTCATTATATTCCCACACTCTTTATTATATTCCCACACCCTTCATTAAAATTACCACACCCTTCATTATATTCCCACACTCTTCATTATATTCCCACACCCTTCAATTATATTCTCACACTCTTCATTATATTACCACAACCCTTCATTATATTACCACCCCATTCATTATATTACCACACTCTTCATTATATTCCCACACCCTTCATTATATTCCCACACTCTTCATTATAAATTTCCACACCCTTTATTATATTACCACACCCTTCATTATATTCCCACACCCTTCATTATAATTTCCCCCACCCTTCATTATATTAGCAAACTCTTCATTATATTCCCCCCACTCTTCATTATATTCCCACACTCTTCATTATATTCCCACACCCTTCATTATATTACCACACCCTTCATTATATTCCCACACCCTTCATTATATTCCCACACCCTTCATTATATTCCCACACACTTCATTATATTCCCACACAATTCATTTTATTCCCCACACTCTTCAATTATATTTTCCCCACACTTTCCCTTATATTCCCACACTCTTCATTATATTCCCACACACTTCATAAAATTCCCCACACCCTTCATTATATTCCCACACCCCTTTATTATATTCCCACACCCTTCATTATATTCCCACACACTTCAATATATTCCCACACAATTCATTATATTCCCACACTCTTCATTATATTACCACACTCTTCATTATATTACCACACTCTTCATTATATTCCCACACTCTTCATTATATTACCACACTCTTCATTATATTACCACACTCTTCATTATATTACCACACTCTTCATTATATTACCACACTCTTCATTATATTACCACACTCTTCATTATATTCCCACACTCTTCATTATATTACCACACTCTTCATTATATTACCACACTCTTCATTATATTACCACACTCTTCATTATATTACCACACCCTTCATTATATTACCACACTCTTCATTATATTACCACACTCTTCATTATATTACCACACTCTTCATTATATTACCACACTCTTCATTATATTACCAAAACTCTTTTATTATATTACCACACTCTTCATTTATATTCCCACACTCTTCATTATATTACCAACACTCTTCATTATATTACCACACTCTTCATTATATTAAACCCCACTCTTCATTTTTATTACCACACTCTTCATTATATTACCACACCTCTCATCATTATATTCCCACACTCTTCATTATAATTTCCACACTCTCTTATATTACCACACTCTTCATTATATTACCACACTCTTCATTATATTACCACACTCTTCATTATATTACCACTCCCTTCATTATATTACCACACTCTTCATTATATTACCACACTCTTCATTATATTACCACACTCTTCATTATATTACCACACTCTTCATTATATTACCACACTCTTCATTATATTACCACACCTCTCATCATTATTGCAGGATTTTCTCAGAGTTCCTGGTGTTCCCATCTCTTCTTTGTTCTCATCTAGATTATCATTCTTTTCCCCCTCTCCCAGTAACTCTTTCATTATCATCATCATTACCTCCTCTCTGCCTTCTGCCCTCCTTCCCTCCTTCCCTTCCTCTTTCCTTCTCTCCTCTCTCCTTTTCTCTCTCTCTCTCTCTCTCTCTTCCCTCCTCTCTCTCTCCCCTCTCTCTCTCTCCTCTCTCTCTCTCTCTCTCCCCTCTCTCTCTCTCTCTCTCTATCTATCTACTATCTATATCTATTTATCCATCTATCTCTCTCCCTCCGTCCCTCCTTCCCCTCATTCCCACCCCTCAGCTGCCGCCCCTGTTCCTGTAACCCCCCTTTTCTTCAGTGCTCTCTCTCTTTCTCTCTCTCTCTCTCTCTCTCTCTTCCTTGCTTCATCTTCTCTTCCTTCATACTTTCTTTAGTTTCTCCTTTTCTTTCTTAGCTTTTCATATATCTGGCCTCGTTTAGAATGCTCAATCTTTCTCTCATGATTTTCTCATTCTTTTTCCACCCCTCATTTAATTTAATCTCTCTTATCTCTTCCACATCTGCTACCTCTCTTAACCAGCACGCATTTTCTTTATATTCTTTCTTCTCTCCTCCTCTCTTCATCTCCATCAATCTCTCTCTCTCTCATCTCTCTCTCTCTTCTCTCTCTCTCTCTCTCTCTCCTCTCCTCTCTCTCTCTCTCTTCTCTCTCTCTCTCTCTCTCTCTCTCTCTCGTTCTTTGCATTCCAGTCTATCGCAAACACAATCACACACACACACACACACACACACACACACACACACACACACACACACACACACACACACACACACACACACACACACACACACACACACATATGTACTGTTGTGTCTGTTGTACAGCCACACCAGAAGGAAAACAGCAGTCAAAGACCAGGTAATCAGACTAAGGATGGAACGAGGGAAGATCACAAGAAACGACCATGATGTATGTGAGGAGCTCAACAGGGGATTCAAAGAAGTGTTCACAGAGGAGACAGAAGGGACTCCAGGAAGGCGGAGAGGTGGGGTACACCACCAAGTGTTGGACACAATACATACAACCAAGGAAGAAGTGAAGAGACTGCTAAGCGATCAAGATACCTCAAAGTCGATAGGGCCGGATAACATCTCTCCATGGGTCATGAGAGAGGGAGCAGAGGCGCTATGTGTACCACTAACAACAATCTTCAACACATCTATCGAAACTGGACGACTACCTGAAGTATGGAAGACAGCAAATCTAGTCCCAATTTTTAAAAAAGGAGACAGGCACGAAGCATTAAACTACAGACGAGTGTCATTGACATGTCTAGTATGCAAAGTCATGGAGAAGATTATCAGGGGAAGAGTGGTGGAGCACCTAGAAAGGAATGAGCTTAGCAACGACAGCCAGCATGGTTTCAGGGACGGGAAATCCTGCGTCACAAACCTACTGGAGTTCTATGGCAGGGTGACGGCAGTAAGACGAGAGAGAGAGGGGTGGGTAGACTGAATTTTCTTGGACTGTTAGAAGGCGTTTGACACAGTTTCAAACAAGATATTAGTGCAAAAGCGAGAGGACCAGGCAAGGGTAGCAGGGAAGGCACTAAAAAGGATCATGGAATACCTATCAGGAAGACAACACCGAGTCATGGTACTTGGCGAGGTGCCAGAGTGGGCGATTGTAACGAGCGGGGTGCCACACGGATCAGTCCTACGACCGGTGCTGTTTCTGGTATTTGTAAACGACATGACAGAAGGAATAGACTTCGAAGTGTCCCTGTTTGCAGATGATGTGAAGTTGATGAAAAGAATTCAATCGGATAAGGACCAGACAGAACTACAGAGAGAGATCTGGACACGCTGCAGGCCTGGTCCAGCAACTGGCTCCTGGAGTTCAACCCCACCAAGTGCAAAGTCATGAAAATTGGGGAAGGGCAAAGAAAACTACAGAAGAAGTGCAGTCTAGGGGGCCAGAGCCTATAAACCTCAATCAAGGAAAAGGATCTTGGGGTGAGTATAACACCAGGCACATATCCTGAAGCGCACATCAACCAAATAACTGCCGCAGCATATGGGCGCCTGGCAAACCTCAGAACAGC
>NC_069410.1:45747554-45752554 GCF_026875155.1 Cherax quadricarinatus
TCAACAAGGGTTTAAGGAAGTCAAAAAAATCTCAAGGTTAACATAATATTTAATACAAGAGGATAACTAAACATGTGTATACCGGCAATGGAAAGAATATATTTATTCTGCAGTTATTTTAGCAGCAGTGACGAGCACAGAAAATAGTGAATATATTAATGTTTAATCAGTCAATAAAAAGGATAATATATATTTACGAATTAAGGTTAATGGTTATCAAATAAATAAAATTTTCGATGCTTCATCCGTTTACTGATTTCCGTTTCCAGATGACTCTTTAGCCCGACTTGTAAATTATATTTTCATGTCTTGTCATCTTTGTTATTTCTTAAACTTTGATTAATGAAGTCTGAATTCTGAGCCCCAAACTTACTTAAAGATATTATCCAAAGTCCTAGCTCATTCCAAAGTAGTTAATGACAGCTGTTTCGAACTCCAAACTCTTCCCATAATGGATGTTCCGAACTCCAGGTTCGTCCCACAATGTTTAAATGAGAATGGCATCCGACCCCAACCTTGGTTTTATATTTCCAGGTTGTTAACTGAAGGATGGTGTCCTATCCCAACCTTGTTTCGCAACCAGAGCATCACTTATCTCCAATAAACCAGCCTCACAGAGCGACATGTGAACTCTCTCACGTCTCGAAGGAGTCGGAAATCTTGCTGTTCACTGCTATTTATAACCTATCAATGATGGTAAACTTGTCCTCAGATACCCTACAATTGCTACCAAATTTACACCTAAGCTAACGCTAAGGAACTACATAAAGATATAATTATTCTCTTCGAAAATAATTAATCCAATTACCCACAATATTTTTTTTACAAAAAAAAAAAAATGTAAAACATTGGAGTATTTGTGTTGACTCAGCTGAGTTGCTACACTCAGCTGAGTTGCTACACTCAGCTGAGTCAACACAACACACATTACACTCATTCTGACTATATACAACAATCTAAATTAGTTTAATACTTGACATAATAATGGCCTGTAGGTTAACCTAAGTGAAAGTTACAGTACCTAACAGTTATACAACGTCCCTTCATAAGTGTTACCTTGCTCACTCTCCAACAGCATGTCAAGTCATAAAAACCAGTTGCCTCCACTCACTCCTATCTAACATGTACAAAGGTTTAGTGTGCGAGGGGCTTAGACATCCAGCCAGCATGTGCGAACGTGTTATATAGGAGTGAATGAGGGCAACTGTTTTTTATGACTTGATGTGCTGTTGGAGTGTAAGCAAGGTAACATTTATGAAGGGATTCAGGGAAACCGCTAGCCGGATTTGAGTCCTGGAGGGAGGGAGTACAGTGCCTGTACTCTGAAGGAGGGGTGGGGATATTTGTAGTTCTGAACTATAGTATCGGAGCCCCTTCGACCAGACAGCGATGGAATGAGTGATGGTGAAAGTGTTTTTTCTTTCATCGGTCACCCTACCTAGGTAGAAAACGGCCGGTTTGTTAAGAAAAAGTTTATATTATATATATATATATATATATATATATATATATATATATATATATATATATAAATATATATATATATATATATATATATATATATATATATATATATAATATTATATACTAGCAGGTACAAAGGAGTCCCTCCTACATGACCTTACACAGGTAATGACACGGGGACAGGAAATGGGTCTCATCCTGAATCCATCTAAATGTGAAATCATCTCAGTCAGTCAACAAGTGATAAATGCAGTGAGATCAAAACTACCAGGAGCAGCAGTCATTGCCCCCACAAATAGTGTCTTGCTAGGAGCACCTCTGGGAAGCAATGCCATTGACACAATTCTCAGGAAGAAATTGGAAGAGTTAAGGAGAATGGAACAATGAATAGGCAATCTGGACACCCACGATGCCTTGTACCTTCTCACAAAGTGCTTGAGTCTGCCCAGGTTGACATATTTCCTAAGATGTGCACCTTCATATGATAACCCTATACTGCACGAATATGACAGTATTCTGAGGCAGATTTTTACGAAAGTACTTAACCTTACTCTAGAAGACGGGCAGTGGAACCAAGCTACACTTCCAGTCAGACTAGGAGGCAATGGTGTCCGCAAGTCATCACAGATTGCGTTACCTGCTTTTCTGTCCTAATGTATTGCATCCAGAGGCCTTGTAGCAGCGATTCTCCCTGAACATCTTAGGGACAAGATTGGAGTCCAGGACCAAAAATTTCATTGACGGAGCAATGATCTGGGATAATCTAACGGGCTCTGAAACCAGACCTGCTCCCCCCAACAACTACAAGCAATCGCACTGGGATGGTCCAATAGTGGAAAATATTGCCTCAACAATGCTTCAGAGTGTGTCAGGGAAGGATAGAGCCCGCCTCCTGGCAGTGAGAGCCCCTCATGCTGGGGACTTTCTGTTGGCTGTTCCCAACTCCAGCCTTGGCACACGTCTCGACCCACAGACCATCCGCATCTGTGTTGCCCTTCGACTTGCCGCCCCTATTCTCGCCGAACACAGGTGTATTTGTGGCAGTGAAGCAGCAGACCGATTTGGGTACCATGGTCTTGTGTGCCGTAAATCCGAGGGAAAAATTGCAAGACATGAGGAGGTTAATAAGATTATCAAGAGGAGCCTCACAACAGCTGGATGCCCAGCAGTAAGGGAGCCAAACCCAACTATGCAATCTGATGGCAGCCAGAAGCGTCCAGACCGGTATCACCCCACAGCTGATGGAGCAGGTGGGTGGGACTAATTGGCATCTACCTTGGCTGATACCTATTCCAAGAACCAGGGAAGGAGGGGCAGCTGCCTAGCTTCAGGGAGTCCAAAGTCTAGAAAATATGGAGAACTTGCCCATCATTAATGTTGTCCCATAGCTCAGAGACCTTTGGTCCAGGGAAAGAGTGCATCGAATTTCCTTAAGGGCTGGGAAAAGACTCTCAGGTAACTAGGGATCCAGGCAGCTAGTTTTCCATTTCCAGCGGCTCAGGTGCGGCTGTTAAAGGGGTAATGCCTGCTGTATTTGGGGAAAGCCCAGCCCATCGAAGTGGTTGAGATTTCGCCTTATAATCGTGATACACACGTACAAACATGACCTAAGGACCTTTATAATCAACAATGTATCTCTTAATCTCCGGATATTTTATATACATATACTATATATATATATAAATTAATATAGTATATATATAAAAAATTATTATATATATAATTAATTTATATATATCGTATAATATATATATATATATATATATATATATATTTATATTAATAATTATATTATAATATACTATATATATATATATTATATATATATATATATATATATATATATATATATATATATATATATATATATATATTATATATATGTCGTGCCGAATAGGCAGAACTTGCGATCTTGGCTTAAATAGCAACGCTCATCTTGACATATAGGACAAGTGAAAATTTGTGTATGCAATAATTTCGCCAAAATCATTCTGAACCTAACGAAAAAAATATATTTTCACTGTGTTTGTTTAGTATTAAATTACTGTAAACAAATCTAAAATATATTTAGTTGGGTTAGGCTAAAATAAATTGTTCTTGTTATAATAAGGTTAGGTAAGTTTTCTAAGATTCTTTTGGTGCAAAATTAAAAATTTTTACATTAACATTAATGAAAAAAATATATCTTTAAACGTATAAGAGAAAATTTTAGAAAGGATTTAGTTTTAAATGAGTACTTGCTAATTGACCAGTTTTACATATTCGGCACGACATATATATACATATATATATATATATATATATATATATATAATATATATATATATATATATATATATATATATATATATATATATATATATATATATAATATAATATTATATATATATATATATATATAATATACTATGTGTGTGTGTGTGTGTTTATAGAAAGAAAAATGGTCAATCATAGGTATCAATTAAATATAAACCTGGAAACAAGTCGTATAATCCTCGTCGCTTGAGCGTAAGTTAAGTGAAAAGTAGATAACCAGAGATTTCGATTTTGGCTCCGAGCCAACATCTGGCTTCCTCGCCTGACTACAAGAACGAAAATTCTTCTTATTGGCTGCTCTGATTCAACCATGAGGTGGATTAATATTTTGCACTCTCCCCATTGGCTGGTAGGACACCGCACCTGGCCTAGGATTGGTCCGTCTGCCTGTTAAATCACGCCACTCGCCTCACTAGCTCCTGATTGGCTGACTCCCGTGTAAAAACGCGTCGATTGGTGGATACGTCAGTGATATGGCGAGTTCTTCAACTATTTCTTATTGTAATAGTGTTGGTATAAGCGGAAATGTTATAATGAATGTATATAATACATCACATCGTTTTTATATGTAATATTTGTGCACAATGTACATACACCAGCACATACAGTGTATATGTCGTGCTTTTTATCCAAAAGTTGCAGCCTTAATTCAGGAAGCAGCGATCGTTGTGCCCGACAAGCAGAGACTAAATTCTATTTTTACAGTAACGTCGAGAAAATTCCGTCAGTTTTGGATCGGATTTAATATATATTGTATCATATCACTTTTCTCAGCAGAGTAATACCTGGAGTATACCTAGAGAGGGTTACGGGGGTCAACGCCCCGGTCTGTGACCAGGCTTCGTGGTGCATCAGGGCCTGATCAACCAGGCTTTTACTGTTGGACGCACGTAAACCGACGGAAGAGCCACAGCCCGGCTGGTCAGGTACTGGCTTGAAGTGCCTGTTCAGCCTCTTCTTCAAGACAACCAGGAGTCTATTGATAATTATTCTTACGTATGCTGGGAAACAGTTGAACAGTCTTCGGCCCCTGACACTTATAATGTTATCTTTTAGCGTACTTGTGGAGCCTTTGCTTTTCATTGTGAGGGGATGAGGGGATGTTGCATCTCCTGCCGAGTCGTTTGCTTTCGTAGGGAGTGATTTTCGCGAGCAAATTTGGGATTAGTCCCTCTAGGATTTTCCAAGTGTACATTATCATGTATCTTTCTCGCCTGTAT
>NC_069410.1:45757554-45793501 GCF_026875155.1 Cherax quadricarinatus
ACCTGTGACACTTTTTTGTATATAATTTTGTATATAATGATTAATTACTGATAGTAATGTTGATGTTAATGATTCATAATTGAAATCACGGTAATTATGATCACTAGTCATCATGACGACACTATACTTCACATTATACCAACTGAACATGAAACTCAATTTACAAAAAAAAAAAAAAAAAATATTTGCATCCTTCAGGAGACATCAAAGTCATTTTGGATGTGCTGGCTATACGATTTTGTTTTCTCGTCGACATTTTCAAAATTCATTTGGTAAATTAATTGTTATTCTTTACTCTAGGCCCGACCCCTGGAACCTTCACTTGTGTACAGTTCTGGACATTCAAATGAAACTTCTGGTCTCACCTCGACAAGCTTTCAGTGACTGCAACATTTTACTACTGTTTAAAGTTTTACACAGAGCGAAACATTGTCAATTTAATTAAAGCTTATTGTTAAACGTCTTTCAATATTTTCTGCTTTTCTGCGACATGACATATTCGGGTTCCAATCTAAGTCAGACTTTATAAACGAGTCGTCATTATCCGCTGCCACATTCATGTGAGGATAGATGAGCACCTATAGTGTATGAGAGAGAGAGAGTTTATCTATTTGAACATTTTTTTACGCAGGATGCGACCGAGGAGAGATAGTGCAACGGACAAGTGAAGTAGCAGCAGTAACACTCACAACAGGAGGCATTCTTGAGCTTCCCCAGAGCTCGGGTTTCTGCCCAAAGCTGGGGTGTGGCTCTAAAATGATCCTGTAGTGATTGCTGTCTTTGCACCTCCTGACATCGTCTGCTGCTATACAGCTGCCACAACCTTCGAGACCAGTGTGGGCGGGGTTTGTGGCAGCCCAAGGTGCTTAGCTTTTCCCTCCAAGCCCCGTGAGGGAGGAGAATGGGGCTAGGCTTGAGGACAGCTGGTCCCAGAAGACGAGGAGGTACTTGTACCTCCTCCTATGGCATACATTGGTCTGAGACACTCCGCGAAAAGGAGCCAAGGCCGGGCCACCTCTTGGATAAGTTCCGGGTCAGGCGATTATACCGGCGAATCTAGAACAGAACAGAACAGGATGTGATCCATAACAGTCGCATCCTGCTCTTGAGAACAGAGGCAATAGGTACAAGATTTGTCCATACATCTCATACCCAGAGAGTGACCCACAAAACGTTGACAACACCTAGGTACCTATTGACTTCCAGGTTAACAGAGGCAGCAGGAGTAAGGTGGCTTGTACTAAACCCGGGTTCCATTGAATGTGTACCGTCTGCTCTATCCAGCCCTAAGGGCACTGTGAGTGTACTTTTAACCGTGCTCTTAATTAGACCGAAAGTGTACCTGTTAATTGTTATTGCCACTTGGAACTGTCAGGAGCAGAGAGTAGCTAGGTTCTGAATCACAGTGTGTGTGTATGTGTGTGTGTGTGTGTGTGTGTGTGTGTGTGTGTGTGTGTGTGTGTGTGTGTGTGTGTGTGTGTGTGTGTGTGTGTGTGTGTGTGTGTGTGTGTGTGTGTGTGTGTGTGTGTGTGTGTGTGTGTGTGTGGTGTGTGTGTTTGCAGTTATCTATTTACAGTTACCTAATTATTCACTGTTATTTGAAAAACACTTATACATTAATTTGGAAATATTATCCTTCAATAACCTAGCAAAGCATGTTGGTTTTGAACTAGAGCTCTTGGGCCCGATTCCTAAATTCGTCTTCGTAGACTCATTATCTGTTATTACCATACTTTGTTTTGAAGCCTTGTATTGCTTCTTCTCCTCTAGGACAAAATTATTGCTGTAAAATGATTCCCTAATCATGCCATTAGACGATAGTCCTTGCCATGGCCACCATCGCCCCCTCCTGTCTTCAGACATGCCTCATTCCCCGTTATTAAATGTCTTGCTCTCTCTCTCGTCTCATTACACCTTCCATGTCAAACACCACCTGGCTGAAGTGATCATCTGACTCCCCGTGGTGAGGACATGGGAGGCTCCAAGTCCCATCCCATGGCTTCCCATACCCACCACAACTTCCTATTTCTCTCATACATTTTCACCAGAATTAACAATTACCCTCGAATTATTCACCTGATACTTCGTTCTCCCCTCACTCCATCCCTTCCCTCTTATTTTCCCTTCCACTATCTTCTCCTTCATTGCCTCCTTTGTCACGTTAACTAACACATAATACGCTATTCTTGAGGTGAAGAAGGCTGGGTAGCATCATGGGCTTACCCACTGAGCTCCACACTTTGTACACCCAGTGAGCTCCCCACTGTGCACATTCAGTAAGCTCCACACTGTGCACATTCAGTGATCGCACTGTGCACACCCACTGAACTCCCCACGGTGCATATTCAGTGAGCTCCCCACTGTGCACATTCAGTGAGCTCCATACTGTGCACACCCAGTGAGCTCCACACTGTGCACACTCAGTGAGCTCCACACTGTGCACATTCAGTGAGCTCAACACTGTGCACAGTCAATAAATTCAACACTGCACACCCACTGAGCTCCATAAGGTGCACATCCAATTACCTTCAAACTGCGCACACGCAATGAGCTCCATGCTGTGCACATCCGGTGAGCTCAAAGCTCAGCACATTCACTGAGATCAACACTGTGTACACCCAGTAAGCTCCACGTTGTGCACACCCAGTGAGCTTAACACTGCGCACATTGAGTGAGCTCCACACTGCGCGCGTTCATAGATCTCAACCCTGTTCACATTCAGTGAGCTAAACATCGTACACATTCAGTGAGCTCCACAGTGGGCACATCCAGTGAGCTCTACAATGTGTACATCCACCGAGCTACACAATGTGCACACCCGGTGAGCTGTACACTTCGTACACCCAGTGAGCTGTAAACTGTGCAAACCCAGAGAGCTCTACACTGTGCACACACAATGAGCTTCACACTGTGCACACCCAGTGAGATCCACACTGTGCACACACAGTGAGCTCCACACTGTGTACATCCAATGAGCTCCACATTGTGCACACCCAGTGAGCGCCACCAGTGAGCTCCACACCGTGCACACCCAGTGAGCTCCACACTGTGCACACACAGTGAGCTCCACACTGTGCACACACAGTGAGTTCCACACTGAGTGCACCCAGTGAGTTCCACACTGAGCACACACACACTGAGCTCCACACTGTGCACACCAAGTGAGCTCCATACTGTTCACACCCATTTAGCTCCAAACTGTGCACACCCAGAAAGCTCCACACTGTGCACACACAGTGAGCTCAACACCGTGCACACCCAGTGAGTTCCACACTGTTCACACACAGTGGGATCTACACTGTGCACACACAGTGAGCTCCACACTGTGCACACAGAGTGAGCTCCACACTGTGCACAAACAGTGAGCTCCACACTGTGCACACCCAGTGAGCTCCACACTGTGTACACACAGTGAACTCCACACTACACAAACAGTCAGCTCCACACTGTGCGCACCCATTGAGATCCACAATGTGCACACCCAGTGAGCTCCACACTGTGCACACCCAGTGAGCTCCACACTGTGTACACCCAGTGAGCTCCACACTGTGCACACACAGTGAGGTCCACACTGTGCACACCCAGTAAGCACACTGTGCACACACAGTGAGCTCCACACTGTGCACACCCAGTGAGCTCCACACTGTGACCACACAGTGAGATTCACACGGTGCACACCTAGTGAGCTCCACACTGTGCACACCCAGTGAGCTCCACACTGTGCACACAGAGTGAGCTTCACACTGTCCACACACAGTGAGCTCCACACTGTGCACACCCAGTGAGCTCCATACTGTGACCACACAGTGAGATCCACACTGTGCACACCTAGTGAGCTCCACACTGTGCACACCCAGTGAGCTCGCTCCACACTGTGCACACAGAGTGAGCTTCACACTGTGCACACACAGTGAGGTGCACACTGTGTACACCCAGTGAGCTCCACACTGTGCACACACAGTGAGCTCCACACTGTGCACACACAGTGAGCTCTACACTGTTCACACAGAGTAAGCTCCACACTGTGCACGCACAGTGAGGTGCACACTGTGCACACACACAGTGAGCTGTATCACCAGTTATCCGCCGACAGTTCTCTGCACACAACACAACACCCACCTTGCCTTGATCGTTCAGCAAACCGAGCCATAAGGAAACATACCCCACCTGTACTCACCTATTTGTGGTTGCAGGGGTCGATTCATAGCCCCTAGCCCCGCCTCTTCACTGATTGCTACTAGGTCCTCTCTCTCACTACTCCATGAGGTTTATCAAACCTCGTCTTAAAACTATGTACGGTTCCCGCCTCCACTACGTCACTTTCTAGGCTGTTCCACGGCCTGACTACTCTGTGACTGAAGAAATAATTCCTAACATCCAACTTCCAATTGTGACCTCTTGTTTCTGTGTCCCATCTCTGGAACATCCCGTCTTTGTCCACCTTGTCTATTCCGCGCAGTATTTTATATGTCGTTATCATGTCTTCCCTGACCCTCCTGTCCTCCAGTGTCGTCAGGCCGATTTCCCTCAACCTTTCTTCGTAGGACAATCCCCGTAGCTCTGGGACTAGTCTTGTTGCAAACCTTTGCACTTTCTCTAATTTCTTGACGTGCTTGACCAAGTGTGGATTCCAAACTGGTGCTGCATACTCCAGTATGAGCCTGACGTAAATGGTATACAGAGTCTTAAACGAATCCTTACTGAGGTATCGGAACGCTATCCGTAGGTTTGCCAGGCGCCCGTATGCTGCAGCAGTTATCTGATTGATGTGCGCCTCAGGAGATATGCTCGGTGTTATACTCACCCCCAGATATTTTTCCTTGAGTGAGGTTTGCAGTCTTTAGCCATCTAGACTACATTGTGTCTGCGGTCTTCTTTGCTCTTCCCCAATCTTCATGACTTTGCATTTGGCAGGGTTAAACTCAAGGAGCCAGTTGCTGGACCAGGCTTGTAGCCTGTCCAGGTCTCTTTTTAGTCCTGCCTGATCCTCGTCCGATTTGATTCTTCTCATTAACTTCACATCATCTGTAAACAAGGACACTTCTGAGTCTATCCCTTCTGTTATGTCATTCACATATACCAAAAACAGCACAGGTCCTAGGACTGACCCCTGTGGAACCCCGCTTGTCACAGGCGCCCACTCTGACACCTCGTCACGTACCATGACTCGTTGTTGCCTCCCTGTCAGGTATTATCTGATCCATTGCAGTGCCTATCCTGATATGTGTGCCTGATCCTATAGCCTCTTGCGAGGAACTGTGTCGAAGGCCTTCTTGCAGTCCAAAAAAAATGCAGTCGATCCACCCCTCTCTATCTCTTGTCTTACTTCTGTCACCTTGTCATAAAACTCCAGTAGGTTTGTGACACAGGATTTTCTTTCCCTGAAACCGTGCTGGTTGTCAATTATACTCTTGTTTCTTTCCAGGTGCTCCACCACTCTCCTCCTGATGATCTTCTCCATGATTTTGCATACTATACACGTTAGTGATACAGGTCTGTAGTTTAATGCCTCATGTCTATCTCCCTTTTTAAAAATTGGGACTACATTTGCCATCTTCCATACCTCAGGGAGTTGCCCAGTTTCAATGGATGTGTTGAAGATCTTTGTTAATGGCACTCACAGAATCTCTGCTCCCTCTCTAAGGACCCACAGAGAGATGTTGTCTGGTCCCACCGCCTTTGAGGTGTCAAGTTCACATAGCAGCTTCTTCACCTTGCTTATGTGTACCTCATCCAGCACTTGTTGGTGCACCCCCCTGTTCTGATTTCCTGGAGTCCTACTGGTTTCCACTGTAAATACTTCTTTAAATCTCGTGTTGAGCTCCTCACATACCTCTTGGCCGTTTCTTATGAACTCCCCATCACCCTTCCTCAGTCTGATTACCTGGTCCTTGACTGTTGTTTTCCTCCTGATGTGGCTATACAACAGCTTTGGGTTAGACTTGACTTTCTATGCTATGTCATTTTCATGTTGTCGCTGAGCCTCCCTTCTTATCTGTGCATATTCGTTTCTGGCTCTTCTGCTAATCTCTTTATTTTCCTGAGTTCTCTGTCTTCTGTACCTTTTCCATTCTCTAGTACATCTAGTTTTAGCCTCCCTACACCTTTGGGTGAACCGAGGACTCGCTCTGTTCTTCCCATTATTTCTGGTTGCCTTGGGAACAAACCTCTCCTCTGATTGCTTGCATTTTGTTGTCACATAGTCCATCATTTCTTGTACTGGTTTTCCTCTCAGTTCCCTCTCCCACTGAATGTCTTGCAGGAAGTTTCTCATGCCTGAGTAGTTCCCCCTTTTGTAGTTTGGTTTTTCCCATCGTATTCCTGTTACTATCTCCACTTGAAGCTCAACTATGTAGTCAAAGCACAGAACCACATGATCACTAGCTCCTAGGGGCTTTCCATTCATGATATCCTCGATGTCCGAACTACTCAAGGTGAATACAAGGTCCAGTCTTGCTGGATCATCCTCACCTCTCTGTCTGGTAGTGTCTCTAACATGTTGATGCATGAGGTTTTCCGGTACCACATCCATCATCTTGGCTCTCCATGTTTCGGGACTCTCATGGGGCTCCAGGTTTTCCCAGTCAATCTCCTTGTGATTGAAATCACCCATAACTAGCAACTTTGCTCCCCCCATGTGTGCTCTTCTGGCCACCTCGGCAAGTGTGTTGACCATTGCTCTGTTGCTATCATCGTATTCTTTTCTTGGCCTCCTGTAATTCTGTGGTGGGTTGTACATTACTGCAATTATTACCTTATGTCCCTAAGACTGATTGTTCCTACTAAGTAGTCCCTTTCGCCCGTGCCATCCATTCCTTCCATTTTCTCAAAACCCCACTGGTTTTTAATGAGTATTGCAACTCCCCCCCCCCTCCTCTCCTCCCTCTGTCTTTCCTGAGGATTTGATATCCGGGTGGAAAGATTGCAAATGTTATCATTCTGGTGAGTTTTATTTCTCTGAGTGCTATTATGTCTGGGGATGTCTCCTTGATTCTTTCATGCCACTCCTCACACTTATTTGTTATTCCATCTGCATTTGTATACAAACACCTTCAACTTCTTTTCTAAGACTGTGGTCTGGGAGGTATATTGGGGTTGGGGAAGTGGGAGACCTGAAAAGGAACTATGGGTGGTTGCTGTGGGGGTGGAGTTTGTAATGCAGTGGGTGGGGACATTGTATATGGCATGAGTGTTTTGGTTTAGAATGTTTGGTTGCACTGGGGTTGACCTGGTTGGGAGGCTTCTATAGGAAGTTGGGAGGGAGGCTGTATTTGATCTTCTTCCTGGGTCTGGAATCTCCTGTCTGTCTCCTCCATCCCCTCTCTTTCCTCCTTTCGCCTTTGTACCGTCTCTCTCAGTTTCTGCCTTTCTTCTTGTGTTCTGTCGTGGTCGAGATACACCTTCCTGTATGCCGGCATGTCCCATAATCTTGCTTTCTCCTGCAGGATCCTGTTCCGAGTAGATTTTGCCTTGAAAGTCACTTTCACTGGCCTGTGTGTGTGTATACTCACCTAGTTGTACTCACCTAGTTGAGGTTGCGGGGGTCGAGTCCGAGCTCCTGGCCCCGCCTCTTCACTGATCGCTACTAGGTCACTCTCCATGAACCGTGAGCTTTATCATACCTCTGCTTAAAGCTATGTATGGATCCTGCCTCCACTACAACGCTTCCCAAACTATTCCACTTACTGACTACTCTGTGGCTGAAGAAATACTTCCTAACATCCCTGTGATTCATCTGTGTCTTCAACTTCCAACTGTGTCCCCTTGTTACTGTGTCCAATCTCTGGAACATCCTATCTTTGTCCACCTTGTCAATTCCTCTCAGTATTTTGTATGTCGTTATCATGTCCCCCCTATCTCTCCTGTCCTCCAGTGTAGTCAGGTTGATTTCCCTTAACCTCTCCTCGTAGGACATACCTCTTAGCTCTGGGACTAGTCTTGTTGCAAACCTTTGCACTTTCTCTAGTTTCTTTAAGTGCTTGGCTAGGTGTGGGTTCCAAACTGGTGCCGCATACTCCAATATGGACCTAACGTACACGGTGTACAGGGTCCTGAACGATTCCTTATTAAGATGTCGGAATGCTGTTCTGAGGTTTGCTAGGCGCCCATATTCTGCAGCAGTTATTGGATTGATGTGCGCTTCAGATGTGCCTGGTGTTATACTCACCCCAAGATCTTTTTCCTTGAGTGAGGTTTGTAGTCTCTGGCCCCCTAGACTGTACTCGGTCTGCGGTCTTCTTTGCCCTTCCCCAATCTTCATGACTTTGCACTTGGTGGGATTGAACTCCAGGAGCCAATTGCTGGACCAGGTCTGCAGCCTGTCCAGATCCCTTTGTAGTTCTGCCTGGTCTTCGATCGAGTGAATTCTTCTCATCAACTTCACGTCATCTGCAAACAGGGACATCTCAGAGTCTATTCCTTCCGTCATGTCGTTCACAAATACCAGAAACAGCCCTGGTCCTAGGACTGACCCCTGTGGGACCCCGCTGGTCACAGGTGCCCACTCTGACACCTCGCCATGTACCATGACTCGCTGCTGTCTTCCTGACAAGTATTCCCTGATCCATTGTAGTGCCTTCCTTGTTATCCCTGCTTGGTCCTCCAGTTTTTGCACCAATCTCTTGTGTGGAACTGTGTCAAACGCCTTCTTGCAGTCCAAGAATATGCAATCCACCCACCCCTCTCTCTCTTGTCTTACTGCTGTCACCATGTCATAGAACTCCAGTAGGTTTGTGACACAGGATTTCCCGTCCCTGAAACCATGTTGGCTGCTGTTGATGAGATCATTCCTTTCTAGGTGTTCCACCACTCTTCTCCTGATAATCTTCTCCATGATTTTGCATACTATACATGTCAGTGACACTGGTCTGTAGTTTAATGCTTCATGTCTGTCTCCTTTTTTAAAGATTGGGACTACATTTGCTGTCTTCCATGCCTCAGGCAATCTCCCTGTTTCGATAGATGTATTGAATATTGTTGTACTCACCTCACTTAGTTGTACTCACCTAGTTGAGGTTGCGGGGGTCGAGTCCGAGCTCCTGTGTGTGTGTGTGTGTGTGTGTGTGTGTGTGTGTGTGTGTGTGTGTGTGTGTGTGTGTGTGTGTGTGTGTATGTGTGTGTGTGTGTGTGGGGGGGGTGTATGTGAAACATTACTGATAAAACAAAACAATACAGTAATCCCCCAGACAGAAGACATTACAGTAGTCCCCCTAACACAAGACATGGCAGTAGTCCCCGAGACACAAGACATTACAGTAGTCCTCTAGAGTACAAGGACATGGTGATAAAACAAGGAGAATAGAGTGATCAACCCAGTGGTCTGGTGTGGTGGATGTTTACGTTCAGGTTCCCTGCGTTAACACTGCTTATTTACAGAGACATGAGGAAATACGACGCAAAATCTGAATCGTGAAACGATGGAAAAGCATTGTCTGCTTGACCTATCCTTTATTCCATCCATCTTGGCAATTCTCTCTCTTTCTTTATATATATATATATATATATATATATATATATATATATATATATATATATATATATATATATACATATATATATATATATATATATATATATATATATATATATATATATATATATATATATATATATATATATATATATATATATATATGTCGTGACGAATATGTAAAACTGGTCAATTAGCAAGAACTCATTTAAAATTAAGTCCTTTCTGAAACTTACTTTCTCTTATACGTTTAAAGATATATTTTTTTCATTAATGATAATGTAAAATTTTTTAATTTTGCACCAAAAGAATCTTAGAAAACTTACCTAACCTTATTATAACAAGAGCAATTTGTTTTAACCTAACCCAACTAAATATATTTTATAATACGTTTACAGTAATTTAGTACTTAGCAAATACAATCAAATATTTATTTTTTCGTTAGATTCATAATGATTTTTGCGAAATTATTGCATATTGCACACCCAGTGAGGTCCACACTGTGTACACCCAGTGAATTCCACACTGTGTACACCCAGTGAGCTCCACACTGTGCACACCCAGAGCTCCACACTTTGTACACAGTGAGCTCCACACTGTGCACACACAGTGTGGAGCCAAGGGCTGGCATGCAAGACATAATGAGGTCAACGATATCATCAAGAGAACCCTTGCTACAGCTGGATGCCCTGCCGAGAGGGAGCCACGATCACTTGCAGCCAACAATACCCACAACCCAGCAAACCGCCCCAACGGGATCACCATCTATCCTTGGAAGAATGGCAAGCTCTTAGCATGGGACTATACCTGTGTATCCACACTAGCTGACACCTATAT
Source organism: Cherax quadricarinatus (assembly GCF_026875155.1). NCBI lineage: Eukaryota > Metazoa > Arthropoda > Malacostraca > Decapoda > Parastacidae > Cherax > Cherax quadricarinatus. The sequence goes on from NC_069410.1 coordinate 45,767,861, forward strand.
CCGTCACAGTGTAGGGCGGCAGGGAGGAGCTGCTGACCACAGGGAGGAGTACAAGATCAGCAAGTACAGGGACATAAGCCAACAGTATCAATTTGTCCCAGTGGGATCAGAGACCTTGGGATCATGGGGAGAAAATGCCAAACGTTTCCTTAAAGAATTGGGTTCCAGACTCATCGACACCACCAGAGACCCAAGGGCAGCCACTTTCATGTTCCAGCGCATCAGTGTGGCCATCCAGAGGGAAAATGCTTGCTGCATACTTGGATGGCGTCCGGTTTCCTGTAAATGTATTCTGTCTATTAATAAATTTTCCCATAGAATATAAAATATAGGGGGTGGTAGGAGAAGAAAATATTCAAACAGCTCCGGGGAGAACCTTGAGTTTTCCCTGAGGTACGTTTATTGTCTTCTCTGAGGATGAGGGTCCCAAGTCCAGTTATAGAGGTGGTACCTCCCTATATTTATATATATGTATATGTATATATATATATATATATATATATATAATATATATATATATATAATATTATATATATATATATATATATATATATATATATATATATATATACATATATTATAAAAATATATATATATATATTATATATATATATTATATATATATATATATATATATATATATAAATTATATATATATATATATACATATATATATAATATATTATATATTATATATATATATATATATATATATTATATATATATATATATATATATATATATGTTGTGCCGAATAGGCAGAACTTGCAATCTTGGCTTAAATAGCAACGCTCATCTTGCCATATAGGACAAGCGAAAATTTGTGTATGCAATAATTTCGCCAAAATCATTCTGAACCTAACGAAAAAAAATATTTCACTGTGTTTGTTTAGTATTAAATTATTGTAAACAAATCTAAAATATATTTAGTTGGGTTAGGCTAAAATAAATTGTTCTTGTTATAATAAGGTTAGGTAAGTTTTCTAAGATTCTTTTGGTGCAAAATTATAAATTTTTACATCAACATTAATGAAAAAAATATATCTTTAAACATATAAGAGAAAATTCCAGAAAGGACTTAATTTTAAATGAGTTCTTGCTAATTGACCAGTTTTACATATTCGGCACGACATATATATATATATATATATATATATATATATATATATTATATATATATATATATATATATATATATTATATATAATATTATATATATATATATATATATATATATATATATATAATATATATATATATGCAAAACAACCACTCTGAAAGATTAGAGAAATTCCAAGCGCTTTCGTGACTACTCACATTATCAAGGAACTATGAAAGTAAAGCATCCAAGGAAGCTATATAAGGGGTCCGGCCAACACCTCACTATCAGATCCCACAACGGTTAAACACCTGACGCGCGCTGACCCAACTGGATAGGTCCTTTGCACGACTCACCCACAAATATTCTACCCAAGAAAATTAAAAAATTATTATTTGTCCAGTGTATTATTAAATTCTTCCCAAATTCTATTAATTATAAATGGATCTAATTTATATAAACCAAAGGAAATATTCATATTATTGTCAAAACTGCTTTTTATGAAACAAGATTCAATTATATTTCTGTCGACCATGGACTTGCTTGATACTACTTTCTCAACTTTTTGAAAATCAATTGGATGGTTAAAATTTCTTACATGAATAAATAGAGCATTGGAATCTTGCCCAGTTCTAATGCTATATTTGTGTTGTTTTAATCTTAGTTCGAGATTTTTACCAGTTTGACCGTAATAAACTTTATCGCAAATTTTACAAGGAATCTTATAGACACATCCATCAGCATTTTGGGGGGAATTCTTTATCGAAAGTTTTTTTACTGTATCAAGATTCCAATGCTCTATTTATACAGAGTGAAACATGACTTGATAAAGCTCTATAGAGAGTGAAACATGACTTGATAAAGCTCTATAGAGAGTGAAACATGACTTGATAAAGCTCTATAGAGAGTGAAACATGACTTGATAAAGCTCTATAGAGAGTGAAACATGACTTGATAAAACTCTATACAGAGTGAAACATGACTTGATAAAACTCTATACAGAGTGAAACATGACTTGATAAAACTCTATACAGAGTGAAACATGACTTGATAAAGCTCTATACAGAGTGAAACAATACTTGATAAAACTCTATACAGAGTGAAACATGACTTGATAAAGCTCTACAGAGAGTGAAACATGACTTGATAAAACTCTATACAGAGTGAAACATGACTTGATAAAACTCTATACAGAGTGAAACATGACTTGATAAAACTCTATACAGAGTGAAAAATGACTTGATAAAGCTCTATACAGAGTGAAACATTACTTGATAAAACTCTATACAGAGTGAAACATGACTTGATAAAACTCTATACAGAGTGAAACATGACTTGATAAAACTCTATACAGAGTGAAATGACTTGATAAAACTCTATACAGAGTGAAACATGACTTGATAAAACTCTATAAAGAGTGAAACATGACTTGATAAAGCTCTATACAGAGTGAAACATTACTTGATAAAACTCTATACAGAGTGAAACATGACTTGATAAAACTCTATACAGAGTGAAACATGACTTGATAAAACTCTATACAGAGTGAAACATGACTTGATAAAGCTCTATACAGAGTGAAACATTACTTGATAAAACTCTATACAGAGTGAAACATGACTTGATAAAACTCTATACAGAGTGCAACATGACTTGGTAAAACTCTATACAGAGTGAAACATGACTTGATAAAACTCTATACAGAGTGAAACATGACTTGATAAAACTCTGTACAGAGTGAAACATGACTTGATAAAGCTCTATACAGAGTGAAACATTACTTGATAAAACTCTATACAGAGTGAAACATGACTTGATAAAACTCTATACAGAGTGAAACATGACTTGATAAAACTCTATACAGAGTGAAACATGACTTGATAAAGCTCTATACAGAGTGAAACATTACTTGATAAAACTCTATACAGAGTGAAACATGACTTGATAAAACTCTATACAGAGTGAAACATGACTTGATAAAACTCTATACAGAGTGAAACATGACTTGATAAAGCTCTATACAGAGTGAAACATTACTTGATAAAACTCTAGACAGAGTGAAACATAACTTGATAAAACTCTATACAGAGTGAAACATGACTTGATAAAGCTCTATACAGAGTGAAACATGACTTGATAAAACTCTATACAGAGTGAAACATGACTTGATAAAACTCTATACAGAGTGGAACATGACTTGATAAAGTTCTACACAGATTGAACCATGACTTGTTAAAGCTCTACACAGAGTAAAACATGTCCTAGTGATACACTGCTTGATAAAGCTCTACACAGAGTGAAACAAGATGAAGCTCTTCTCACAGGAAAATGACATCATACAATTTTACACAGAGTGAAACATGATTTGATGATGCTGTACACAATGAAACACTGATAAAGCTCTCCACGGAGAGAAACATGATAAAGCTCTCCACGGAGAGAAACATGATAAAGCTCTCCACGGAGAGAAACATGATAAAGCTCTCCACGGAGAGAAACATGATGAAGCTCTCCACGGTGAGAAACATGATAAAGCTCTCCACGGAAAGAAACATGATAAAGCTCTCCACGGTGAGAAACATGATAAAGCTCTCCACTGAGAGAAACATGATAAAGCTCTCCACGGAGAGAAACATGATAAAGCTCTCCACGGAGAGAAACATGATAAAGCTCTCCACGGAGAGAAACACTGATAAAGCTCTCCACGGAGAGAAACATGATAAAGCTCTCCACGGAAAGAAACATGATAAAGCTCTCCACGGTGAGAAACATGATAAAGCTCTCCACGGAGAGAAACATGATAACGCTCTCCACGGAAAGAAACATGATAAAGCTCTCCACGGTGAGAAACATGATAAAGCTCTCCACTGAGAGAAACACGATAAAGCTCTCCACGGAGAGAAACATGATAAAGCTCTCCACGGAGAGAAACATGATAAAGCTCTCCACGGAGAGAAACATGATAAAGCTCTCCACGGAGAGAAACATGATAAAGCTCTCCACGGAGAGAAACATGATAAAGCTCACCACGGAGAGAAACATGATAAAGCTCTCCACGGTGAGAAACATGATAAAGCTCTCCACGGAGAGAAACATGATAAAGCTCTCCACGGAGAGAAACATGATAAAGCTCTCCACGGAGGAAAACATGATAAAGCTCTCCACGGTGAGAAACATGATAAAGCTCTCCACGGAGAGAAACATAATAAAGCTCTCCACGGTGAGAAACATGATAAAGCTCTCCACGGAGAGAAACATAATAAAGCTCTCCACGGAGAGAAACATGATAAAGCTCTCCACGGTGAGAAACATGATAAAGCTCTCCACGGTGAGAAACATGATAAAGCTCTCCACGGAGAGAAACATGATAAAGCTCTCCACGGAGAGAAACATGATAAAGCTCTCCACGGAGAGAAACATGATGAAGCTCTCCACGGAGAGAAACATGATAAAGCTCTCCACGGAGAGAAACATGATGAAGCTCTCCACGGAGAGAAACATGATGAAGCTCTCCACGGAGAGAAACATGATAAAGCTCTCCACGGAGAGAAACATGATAAAGCTCTCCACGGAGAGAAACATGATGAAGCTCTCCACGGAGAGAAACATGATAAAGCTCTCCACGGAGAGAAACATGATAAAGCTCTCCACGGAGAAAAAACATGATGAAGCTCTCCACGGAGAGAAACATGATAAAGCTCTCCACGGAGAGAAACATGATAAAGCTCTCCACGGAGAAAAACATGATGAAGCTCTCCACGGAGAGAAACATGATAAAGCTCTCCACGGAGAGAAACATGATAAAGCTCTCCACGGAGAAAAACAAGATGAAGCTCTCCACGGAGAGAAACATGATAAAGCTCTCCACGGAGAGAAACATGATAAAGCTCTCCACGGAGAGAAACATGATAAAGCTCTCCACGGTGAGAAACATGATAAAGCTCTCCACGGTGAGAAACATGATAAAGCTCTCCACGGAGAGAAACATGATAAAGCTCTCCACGGAGAGAAACATGATAAAGCTCTCCACGGAGAGAAACATGATGAAGCTCTCCACGGAGAGAAACATGATAAAGCTCTCCACGGAGAGAAACATGATGAAGCTCTCCACGGAGAGAAACATGATGAAGCTCTCCACGGAGAGAAACATGATTTAAAACTCTCCACGGAGAGAAACATGATAAAGCTCTCCACGGAGAGAAACATGATGAAGCTCTCCACGGAGAGAAACATGATAAAGCTCTCCACGGAGAGAAACATGATAAAGCTCTCCACGGAGAAAAACATGATGAAGCTCTCCACGGAGAGAAACATGATAAAGCTCTCCACGGAGAGAAACATGATAAAGCTCTCCACGGAGAAAAACATGATGAAGCTCTCCACGGAGAGAAACATGATAAAGCTCTCCACGGAGAGAAACATGATAAAGCTCTCCACGGAGAAAAACAAGATGAAGCTCTCCACGGAGAGAAACATGATAAAGCTCACCACGGAGAGAAACATGATAAAGCTCTCCACGGTGAGAAACATGATAAAGCTCTCCACGGAGAGAAACATGATAAAGCTCTCCACGGAGAGAAAACATGATAAAGCTCTCCACGGAGAGAAACATGATAAAGCTCTCCACGGTGAGAAACATGATAAAGCTCTCCACGGAGAGAAACATAATAAAGCTCTCCACGGTGAGAAACATGATAAAGCTCTCCACGGAGAGAAACATGATAAAGCTCTCCACGGTGAGAAACATGATAAAGCTCTCCACGGTGAGAAACATGATAAAGCTCTCCACGGAGAGAAACATGATAAAGCTCTCCACGGAGAGAAACATGATAAAGCTCTCCACGGAGAGAAACATGATGAAGCTCTCCACGGAGAGAAACATGATAAAGCTCTCCACGGAGAGAAACATGATGAAGCTCTCCACGGAGAAAAACATGATGAAGCTCTCCACGGAGAGAAACATGATAAAGCTCTCCACGGAGAGAAACATGATAAAGCTCTCCACGGAGAAAAACATGATGAAGCTCTCCACGGAGAGAAACATGATAAAGCTCTCCACGGAGAGAAACATGATAAAGCTCTCCACGGAGAAAAACATGATAAAGCTCTCCACGGAGAGAAACATGATGAAGCTCTCCACGGAGAGAAACATGATAAAGCTCTCCACGGAGAAAAACATGATGAAGCTCTCCACGGAGAGAAACATGATAAAGCTCTCCACGGAGAAACATGATAAAGCTCTCCACGGAGAAAAACATGATAAAGCTCTCCACGGAGAGAAACATGATGAAGCTCTCCACGGAGAGAAACAAGATAAAGCTCTCCACGGAGAGAAACATGATAAGCTCTCCACGGAGAGAAACATGATAAAGCTCTCCACGGAGAGAAACATGATAAAGCTCTCCACGGAGAGAAACATGATAAAGCTCTCCACGGAGAGAAACATGATAAAGCTCTCCACGGAGAGAAACATGATAAAGCTCTCCACGAGAGAAACATGATAAAGCTCTCCACGGAGAGAAACATGATGAAGCTCTCCACGGAGAGAAACATGATGAAGCTCTCCACGGAGAGAAACATGGTGAAGCTCCCGGAGAGAAACATGATAAAGCTCTCCACGGAGAGAAACATGATAAAGCTCTCCACGGAGAAAAACATGATAAAGCTCTCCACGTAGAGAAACATGATAAAGCTCTCCACGGAGAGAAACATGATAAAGCTCACCACGGAGAAAAACATGATAAAGCTCTCCACGGAGAGAAACATGATGAAGCTCTCCACGGAGAGAAACATGATGAAGCTCTCCACTGAGAGAAACATGATAAAGCTCTCCACGGAGAGAAACATGATAAAGCTCACCACGGAGAAAAACATGATAAAGCTCTCCACGGAGAGAAACATGATAATGCTCTCCACGGAGAGAAACATGATAAAGCTCTCCACGGAGAGAAACATGATAATGCTCTCCACGGAGAGAAACATGATAATGCTCTCCACGGAGAAAAACATGATAAAGCTCTCCACGGAGAGAAACATGATAAAGCTCAACTCAGACAAATTGACTTGATAAACCTCTTCATAGAGTGAAACAAAGCTGTAATAAGAACGTTAAATAACTTGATAAAGCTCTACGCAGAGCGAAACATGTCTAGCTAAAACTCTGCGCAGAGCGAAACATGATTAAATAAGACTCTACACAAAAAGGGAAACACGACTTGGCAATGAAGCTCTGCAGAGTGACACATGGCATGTTAAGCTCTACAGAGTGAAGCCTAACTTGATTAAGCTTCAAACACAGCTAAACTCTATTGCAGCTTTTGTTTGCGTCATCACCATCCAGACTGGATTTATTTTATTCTTTCCTCTAACTTTATTGAATTTTCATCCCTTATAGTATTACCCAGTGCAATATTTTCTCCCTTGGATATTGTTATTTACAATATTATCTCTCACAGTATTATCCCATACACTAATAACTCCTCAGATATTCTTTCCGATATTATCTCTTTCAATATTATCCCTCCCGATCTTATCCCTCCCGATATTACCCCTCCCGATATTATCCCTCCCGATATTATTCCTTACAATATACATTCTCGTTCATAAATCTCCTGAATCTTTCCTTTACAGAGGCGGCCATTAACAAGAGTAATGGAGGTGGGATAATTTACAAAGGTTGGGGGTGATTTACAAATGTTGGGGTGATTTGGAAACGCAGGGGTGGGGGAGGGGGGGGAATTACGAAGGTTGAGAGTGATCTGCAAACGATGGAAGGTGATTTACTAAGGTTCTGGGTTATTTACAGACGTTGGAAGTGATTTACGAAGGTTAGGATGATTTACAAAGGCTACTAGAAACCAATTTAATAAGGTAAACGTGAGATCATATAATACATCCTGGGAACTTAATGATGAAAGCGAGAAAACGGTTATTGTCGTTGACCGGAACTATAAAAAAATATGTAAACTAAGCAGATTGTGAGGCTGGAACTCTGAACAAATAATCAATATAATCCGCAATACAGTTAACTTATTTTTTGTTTCTGTATAAAAATGAAGCGACAATAGTGAGATTGATCAACAATATGTCAATACTAGATCTAGTGTTTGCTACAACACAGGAAGACACTTCCAAACAGTGAACGTTTAAAGAATGAACGTTTAAAGAATGAACGTTTAAAGAGTGAACGTTTAAAGAGTGAATGTTTAAAGAATGAACGTTTAAAGAATGAACGTTTAAAGAATGAACGTTTAAAGAGTGAACGTTTAAAGAGTGAATGTTTAAAGAATGAACGTTTAAAGAATGAACGTTTAAAGAATGAACGTTTAAAGAGTGAACGTTTAAAGAGTGAATGTTTAAAGAATGAACGTTTAAAGAATGAACGTTTAAAGAATGAACGTTTAAAGAGTGAACGTTTAAAGAATGAACGTTTAAAGAGTGAACGTTTAAAGAATGAATGTTTAAAGAATGAACGTTTAAAGAATGAACGTTTAAAGAATGAACGTTAAAAGAGTGAACGTTTAAAGAATGAACGTTAAAAGAGTGAACGTTTAAAGAATGAATGTTTAAAGAGTGAACGTTTAAAGAATGAATGTTTAAAGAGTGAACGTTTAAGAATAAGTTAAAGAATGAACGTTTAAAGAATGAACGTTTAAAGAGTGAACGTTTAAAGAATGAATGTTTAAAGAGTGAACGTTTAAAGAATGAATGTTTAAAGAGTGAACGTTTAAAGAATGAACGTTTAAAGAATGAACGTTTAAAGAATGAACGTTAAAAGAGTGAATGTTTAAAGAGTGAACTTTAAAGATGAATTTAAAGAATGAACGTTTAAAGAATGAACGTTTAAAGAATGAACGTTTAAAGAATGAACGTTAAAAGAGTGAACGTTTAAAAAGTGAACTTTTAAAGAGTGAACGTTTAAAGAATGAACGATTAAAGAGTGAACGTTTAAAGAGTGAACGTTTAAAGAATGAACGATTAAAGAGTGAACGTTTAAAGAATGAACGATTAAAGAGTGAACGTTTAAAGAGTGAACGTTTAAAGAGTGAACGTTTAAAGAGTGAACGTGTAAAGAGTGAATGTTTAAAGAGTGAACGTTTAAAGAGTGAACACTTAAAGAGTGAACGTTTGAAGAGTAAACTTTTAAAGAGTGATCGTTTAAAGAGTGAACGTGTAAAGAGTGAACGTTTAAAGCGTGAACTTTTCCTATTACTGGGAAAAACATATCTTGGTAAAATTGTTTACTGAATGAAATAGGCAATGCATAAAGCTTGTTTTACAGAAGCTTAGTGGCATAAACCTTGTTTTACAGAAGCTTAGTGGCATAAACCTTGTTTTACAGAAGCTTAGTGGCATAAACCTTGTTTTACAGAAGCTTAGTGGCATAAAGCTTGTTTTACAGAAGCTTAGTGGCATAAACCTTGTTTTACAGAAGCTTAGTGGCATAAAGCTTGTTTTACAGAAGCTCAGTGGCATAAAGCTTGTTTTACAGAAGCTTAGTGGCATAAAGCTTGTTTTACAGAAGCTTAGTGGCATAAACCTTGTTTTACAGAAGCTTAGTGGCATAAACTTGTTTTACAGAAGCTTAGTGGCATAAACCTTGTTTTACAGAAGCTTAGTGGCATAAACCTTGTTTTACAGAAGCTTAGTGGCATAAACCTTGTTTTACAGAAGCTTAGTGGCATAAACCTTGTTTTACAGAAGCTTAGTGGCATAAACCTTGTTTTTACAGAAGCTTAGTGGCATAAACTTGTTTTACAGAAGCTAGTGGCATAAACTTGTTTTACAGAAGCTTAGTGGCATAAACTTGTTTACAGAAGCTTAGTGGCATAAACCTTGTTTTACAGAAGCTTAGTGGCATAAAACTTGTTTTACAGAAGCTTAGCGGCATAAAGCTTGTTTTACAGAAGCTTAGTGGCATAAACCTTGTTTTACAGAAGCTTAGTGGCATAAACCTTGTTTTACAGAAGCTTAGTGGCATAAAACTTGTTTTACAGAAGCTTAGTGGCATAAAACTTGTTTTACAGAAGCTTAGTGGCATAAAACTTGTTTTACAGAAGCTTAGTGGCATAAACCTTGTTTTACAGAAGCTTAGTGGCATAAACCTTGTTTTACAGAAGCTTAGTGGCATAAAACTTGTTTTACAGAAGCTTAGTGGCATAAAACTTGTTTTACAGAAGCTTAGCGGCGTAAAGCTTTACAAAGGCATAAATATAAATAATTTATACATAAAGCTCCTATAATATGTATAAAACTCTAAATAAAAATTTTAATGAAAAAGAGAGAAATGTAAAAACTAAATAATAAAGAATGATTTAAATGGAAGGTGATGAAGAGCTATAGAAAAAATAATTCTTGGTATGAGTAGAGGAAGCCAGAAATAATTAAACAAATGTAATTAGAGTTATAGAAAGAAAGTTTGAGAGTCAGATAAGAGATACAGGAGAGGAACAACCAAATCGTTATTCAAGTTTCTGAAGAGAGAAGTAAATGCTGTCGAAGACAATATACAAAGTAATGAGGATGACGGTGAAAAAAAATCACTCAAAGATGTAATATTCGAGGTTATTAAGTTGAAAGTCTCAGTGTCTTCACAAAAGAATTTATCTTAAGTGGGAATTTTAATGACAAACTGACACCTGAAATCGAGGAAATTTAAATAACTGAAGAGGGAGTAAAGAAATTACTACTGGAGCCCGACAAGAAAAAAGTAATACAAGAGGATCAGACTAGATAACACTGCTGGCTTAAATAAGGTACTGAAGGTTTGTGCTGTCGAGTTCGATTCTAAGATCTCATTTCATGAAGGTAAACTGACAGACAAATAAATGATGGTACACTGTTCCAAAATTAGAGAAAAAACAGAAGAGGGAAGATCCTTGAAACGCTGGAGCTGCTTCGTTGGCAAGTGTTTGGTGTCAAGATATTGAAAATAACCATCTGAGAAAAGCTAAATAAACACTCAAAGGAAAAAAATCTACTGATTAGTAAACAAAGCAGTTTTCGAACTGCAGATTCACTGATGTCAAATCTATTAAGTTGTAGTGACAGAGACAGAAATTGTTTAATATACAAACGGATGCACGGAATGTATTTATCTAAACTCTGAGACTGCACAATATAAGCGGAATTAAAAAACAAATATTTACAAAGGTTAGAGAGTTCTTATCTAAGAAGAAAATGTGAATAGTTTCAAGGAAAAAATGCCTTCGTAGGAATATGTCACAGGTGGGGTGCCACAAGTATCCTTACTTGCGCCAGTAATGTTTTTTTTTTAAATGCATAAATAATTTTCCAGAAGGAATAAGAATCTATATAAGTATTTTTGTGGATAATGTAAAAAAATTAGGCAAAATAAATGGTGAAAATGACCACCTTTCTATAGGATAACATTAATAAATTAATCAGTGTTCTGTTGGATGACGGAATTTAGTGTAGATAAATGACATATATTGGAAATGGGGAAAAAAGGCCGAAAAATATATATGTTAATGATTTAGGAATCATTAACAAAAAATGTCGACGGAGAATCATGTCAACGAAAATTGGGAAAATTTCTTATACTACAGATATATGGGTGAAGATGTGGTAAAAAAGTTGCTAACAACACATTTTGGGCCACAGTTGTGAAATGAGGAAAATTTTGAGCCGAAGGAAAATTATAAAAAAAAAATTTCAAGAGAGAAAGTAGATGACCAGAGGAATTATTTCAAAAAGAAGGAAGGAATTAGAAGTGTTAAAATAAATATATATCTGATGAAGAAATTTTTGAAGACGTTACACCACGAGTGATATTTTTCCTCCTGTAGCTACACACACACACACACACACACACACACACACACACACACACACACACACACACACACACACACACACACACACACACACACACACACATACCACTCAACATGGAAAATATTAATCGTATACGTTTATTTGCATCGACATTAATCCGAGTGCCCAGATTCCCTATTTAACATAGGTAACAACCCCTCATAATCTGCCCCACAACAATCAGTCATGAGAACCTAAGTACCTACACCTGCTTTTCCCAGGTTAATTTACCATGTTTGTTAAGTTAACTAGATATAGGATACACTGTTCACACACTGTTGCATCCAGTTCTCATTAGTTTGTTCAGGACAGCTGCCAGCCAGTGTCAGCGCCTACTGACTGTTTTAATTCGCCATTAACTACACAAGTGCAGTCCATTACCTCATTTAAGCATTTTATGAGACATGATTCAGAGCAGTTCTCGAATGGATCATATTAATGAACAAGTACAGGATGCAGTATCAGCCATTAAGATCCTGGTAATTCTACATCTATTATGGGACCTCTGACACCAGCAGCAGCTACTATGAACATGCCTGCTCTTGTTCACAGCAGTCTTCATTTGTTATAATGTATGAATTAGAGGGAAATGATGTAATATTAACTGGAGTGACAACGGAAATGTGCCGGCTACAATATACATTAGTCAAGTTTAATTCCAAGTAATTTTATCCTCCCCACCATCATTCACATCTGGATTCTCTCACCTCCACCCACCTCTTCAACAGTATCTGCTGATGTTGACTCATGTGTGAAGGAGACAGTCAACAGTGCAGTAACACACTGTGGGAATACTAGCAAGTTTTTATTTGATAAAGACACACAAGTAGCAATTGGAAATTTCATTTAAGGCAATATTTTGCTTGCTGAGGTGGACTGAGTTTCCAGTTGCAATTTGTGTCTTCATGAACCATCGTCAGCAGTGTATTACTGGTGTATCACTGTCAGCAGTGTATTACTGGTGTATCACTGTCAGCAGTGTATTACTGGTGTATCACTGTCAACAGTGTATTACTGGTGTATCACTGTCAGCAGTGTATTACTGGTGTATCACTGTCAGCAGTGTATTACTGGTGTATCACTGTCAGCAGTGTATTACTGGTGTATCACTGTCAGCAGTGCATTACTGGTGTATCACTGTCAGCACTCTACTACTGGTGTACCACTGTCAGCACTGTACTAGTGTATCACTGTCAGCAGTATATTACTGGTGTATCACTGTCAGGAGTATATTACTGGTGTATCACTGTCAGCAGTGTATTACTGGTGTATCACTGTCAGCAGTGTATTACTGGTGTATCACTGTCAGCAGTGTATTACTGGTGTATCACTGTTAGCAGTGTATTACTGATGTATCACTGTCAGCAGTGTATTACTGGTGTATCACTGTCAGCAGTGTATTACTGGTATATCACTGTCAGCAGTGTATTACTGGTGTATCACTGTCAGCAGTGTATTACTGGTGTATCACTGTCAGCAGTGTATTACTGGTGCATCACTGTCAGCAGTGTATTACTGGTGTATCACTGTCAGCAGTGTATTATTGGTGTACCACTGTCAGCACTCTATTACTGGTGTATCACTGTCAGCACTCTATTACTGGTGTACCACTGTCAGCACTGTACTGGTGTATCACTGTCAGCAGTGTATTACTGGGTATAACTGTCAGCAGTGGGATTATTGGTGTATCACTGTCAGCAGTGTATTGCTGGTGTATCACTGTCAGCAGTGTATTACTGGTGTATCACTGTAAGCAGTGTATTACTGGTGTATCACTGTCAGCAGTGTAAATTTCTGGTGTATCACTGTCAGCAGTGTATTACTGGTGTACCACTGTCAGCAGTGTATTATTGGTGTATCACTGTCAACAGTGTATTACTGGTGTATCACTGTCAGCACTCTATTACTGGTGTATCACTGTCAGCAGTGTATTACTGGTGCACAACTGTCAGCAGTGTATTAACTGGTGTACCACTGTCAGCAGTGTATTACTGGTGTATCACTGTCAGCAGTGTATTATTGGTGTATCACTGCCAGCAGTGTATTACTGGTGTATCACTGACAGCACTGTACTGGTGTATCACTGTCAGCACTGTACTGGTGTATCACTGTCAGCAGCGTATTACTGGTGTCTCACTGCCAGCAGTGTATTACTGGTGTATCACTGTCAGCAGGGTATTACTGGTGTATCACTGTCAGCAGTGTATTACTGGTGTATCACTGTCAGCAGTGTATTACTGGTGTATCACTGTCAGCGGTGCATTACTGGTGTATCACTGTCAGCAGTGTATTACTGGTGTATCACTGTCAGGACTGTACTGGTGTATCACTGTCAGCACTGTACTGGTGTATCACTGTCAGCAGTGTATTACTGGTGTATCACTGTCAGCAGTGTATTACTGGTGTATCACTTTCAGCAGTGCATTACTAGTGTATCACTGTCAGCAGTGTATTACTGGTGTATCACTGTCAGCAGTGTATTAGTGGTGTATCACTGTCAGCAGTGTATTACTGGTGTATCACTGTCAGCAGTGTATTACTGGTGTATCACTGTCAGCAGTGTATTGCTGGTGTATCACTGTCAGCACTGTTCTGGTGTATCACTGTCCCGCAGTGTATTATTCGTGTACCCTGTCAGCACTCTATTACTGGGGTATCACTGGGCAGCAGTGTATTACTGGTGTATCACTGTCAGCAGTGCATTATTGGTGTACCACTGTGAGCACTCTATTACTGGTGTATCACTGTCATCACTCTACTACTGGTGTACCACTATCAGCACTGTACTGGTGTATCACTGTCAGCAGTGTATTACTGGTGTATCACTGTCAGCAGTGTATTACTGGTGTATCACTGTCAGCAGTGTATTACTGGTGTGTCACTGTCAGCAGTGCATTACTGGTGTATCACTGTCGGCAGTGTATTACTGGTGTATCACTGTCATCAGTGCATTACTGGTGTATCACAGCCATCAGTGCATTACTGGTGTATCACTGTCATCAGTGCATTACTGGTGTATCACTGTCAGCAGTGTATTACTGGTGTATCACATGTCATCAGTGCATTACTGGTGTATCACTGTCATCAGTGCATTACTGGTGTATCACTGTCATCAGTGCATTCTGGTGTTCACTGTCAGCAGTGTATTACTGGTGTATCACTGTCATCAGTGCATTGCTGGTGTATCACTGTCAGCAGTGTATTACTGGTGTATCACTGTCATCAGTGCATTGCTGGTGTATCACTGTCAGCAGTGTATTACTGGTGTATCACTGTCATCAGTGCATTACTGGTATATCACTGTCATCAGTGCATTACTGGTGTATCACTGTCATCAGTGCATTACTGGTGTATCACTGTCATCAGTGCATTACTGGTGTATCACTGTCAGCAGTGTATTACTGGTGTATCACTGTCATCAGTGCATTGCTGGTGTATCACTGTCAGCAGTGTATTACTGGTGTATCACTGTCATCAGTGCATTACTGGTATATCACTGTCATCAGTGCATTGCTGGTGTATCACTGTCAGCAGTGTATTACTGGTGTATCACTGTCAGCAGTGTATTACTGGTGCATCACTGTCAGCAGTGTATTACTGGTGTATCACTGTCAGCAGTGTATTATTGGTGTACCACTGTCAGCACTCTATTACTGGTGTATCACTGTCAGCACTCTATTACTGGTGTACCACTGTCAGCACTGTACTGGTGTATCACTGTCAGCAGTGTATTACTGGTGTATAACTGTCAGCAGTGTATTATTGGTGTATCACTGTCAGCAGTGTATTGCTGGTGTATCACTGTCAGCAGTGTATTACTGGTGTATCACTGTAAGCAGTGTATTACTGGTGTATCACTGTCAGCAGTGTATTACTGGTGTATCACTGTCAGCAGTGTATTACTGGTGTACCACTGTCAGCAGTGTATTATTGGTGTATCACTGTCAACAGTGTATTACTGGTGTATCACTGTCAGCACTCTATTACTGGTGTATCACTGTCAGCAGTGTATTACTGGTGCACCACTGTCAGCAGTGTATTACTGGTGTACCACTGTCAGCAGTGTATTACTGGTGTATCACTGTCAGCAGTGTATTATTGGTGTATCACTGCCAGCAGTGTATTACTGGTGTATCACTGACAGCACTGTACTGGTGTATCACTGTCAGCACTGTACTGGTGTATCACTGTCAGCAGCGTATTACTGGTGTCTCACTGCCAGCAGTGTATTACTGGTGTATCACTGTCAGCAGGGTATTACTGGTGTATCACTGTCAGCAGTGTATTACTGGTGTATCACTGTCAGCAGTGTATTACTGGTGTATCACTGTCAGCGGTGCATTACTGGTGTATCACTGTCAGCAGTGTATTACTGGTGTATCACAGTCAGCACTGTACTGGTGTATCACTGTCAGCACTGTACTGGTGTATCACTGTCAGCAGTGTATTACTGGTGTATCACTGTCAGCAGTGTATTACTGGTGTATCACTTTCAGCAGTGCATTACTAGTGTATCACTGTCAGCAGTGTATTACTGGTGTATCACTGTCAGCAGTGTATTAGTGGTGTATCACTGTCAGCAGTGTATTACTGGTGTATCACTGTCAGCAGTGTATTACTGGTGTATCACTGTCAGCAGTGTATTGCTGGTGTATCACTGTCAGCACTGTTCTGGTGTATCACTGTCAGCAGTGTATTATTCGTGTACCACTGTCAGCACTCTATTACTGGGGTATCACTGTCAGCAGAGTATTACTGGTGTATCACTGTCAGCAGTGCATTATTGGTGTACCACTGTGAGCACTCTATTACTGGTGTATCACTGTCATCACTCTACTACTGGTGTACCACTATCAGCACTGTACTGGTGTATCACTGTCAGCAGTGTATTACTGGTGTATCACTGTCAGCAGTGTATTACTGGTGTATCACTGTCAGCAGTGTATTACTGGTGTGTCACTGTCAGCAGTGCATTACTGGTGTATCACTGTCGGCAGTGTATTACTGGTGTATCACTGTCATCAGTGCATTACTGGTGTATCACAGCCATCAGTGCATTACTGGTGTATCACTGTCATCAGTGCATTACTGGTGTATCACTGTCAGCAGTGTATTACTGGTGTATCACTGTCAGCAGTGCATTACTGGTGTATCACTGTCATCAGTGCATTACTGGTGTATCACTGTCATCAGTGCATTACTGGTGTATCACTGTCATCAGTGCATTACTGGTGTATCACTGTCAGCAGTGTATTACTGGTGTATCACTGTCATCAGTGCATTGCTGGTGTATCACTGTCAGCAGTGTATTACTGGTGTATCACTGTCATCAGTGCATTACTGGTATATCACTGTCATCAGTGCATTACTGGTGTATCACTGTCAGCAATGCATTACTGGTGTATCACTGTCAGCAGTGTATTACTGGTGTATCACTGTCATCAGTGCATTACTGGTGTATCACTGTCATCAGTGCATTAAATGGTGTATCACTGTCAGCAGTGCATTACTGGTGTATCACTGTCAGCAGTGCATTACTGGTGTATCACTGTCATCAGTGCATTACTGGTGTATCACTGTCATCAGTGCATTACTGGTGTATCACTGTCAGCAGTGCATTACTGGTGTATCACTGTCAGCAGTGTATTATTCGTGTAACAATGTCAGCACTCTATTACTGGTGTATCACTGTCAGCAGTGCATTACTGGTGTATCACTGTCAACACTGTTCTGGTGTATCACTGTCAGCAGTGTATTATTCGTGTACCACTGTCAGCACTCTATTTCTGGTGTATCACTGTCAGCAGTGTATTATTGGTGTATCACTGTCAGCAGTGTATTACTGGTGTATCACTGTCAGTAGTGTATTATTCGTGTACCACTGTCAGCAGTGTATTACTGGTGTATCACTGTCAGCAGTGTATTACTGGTGTATCACTGTCAGCAGTGCATTACTGGTGTATCACTGTCAGCAGTGTATTACTGGTGTGTCACTGTCAGCAGTGCATTACTGGTGTATCACTGTCATCAGTGCATTACTGTTGTATCACTGTCAGCAGTGCATTACTGGTGCATCACTGTCATCAGTGCATTACTGGTGTATCACTGTCAGCAGTGCATTACTGGTGTATCACTGTCAGCAGTGCATTACTGGTGTATCACTGTCAGCAGTGCATTACTGGTGTATCAGTCAGCAGTGCATTACTGGTGTATCACTGTCAGCAGTGCATTACTGGTGTATCACTGTCAGCAGTGCATTACTGGTGTATCACTGTCAGCAGTGCATTACTGGTGTATCACTGTCAGCAGTGCATTACTGGTGTATCACTGTCAGCAGTGCATTACTGGTGTATCACTGTCAGCAGTGCATTACTGGTGTATCACTGTCAGCAGTGCATTACTGGTGTAAACACTGTCAGCAGTGTATTACTGGTGTATCACTGTCAGCATGTATTATACTGGTGTATCACTGTCCCCGCAGTGCATTACTGGGTAAAACACTGTCAGCAGTGTATTGCTGGTGTATCACTGTCATCAGTGCATTACTGGTGTATCACTGTCATCAGTGCATTACTGGTGTACCACTGTCAGCAGTGTATTACTGGTGTATCACTGTCAGCAGTGTATTACTGGTGTATCACTGTCAGCAGTGTATTACTGGTGTATCACTGTCAGCAGTGCATTACTGGTGTATCACTGTCAGCAGTGTATTGCTGGTGTATCACTGTCATCAGTGCATTACTGGTGTATCACTGTCAGCAGTATATTACTGGTGTATCACTGTCATCAGTGCATTACTGGTGTATCACTGTCATCAGTGCATTACTGGTGTATCACTGTCAGCAGTGCATTACTGGTGTATCACTGTCAGCAGTGCATTACTGGTGTATCACTGTCAGCAGTGTATTACTGGTGTATCACTGTCAGCAGTGCATTACTGGTGTATCACGTCAGCAGTGCATTACTGTGTATCACTGTCGCAGCAGTGATTACTGGTGTATCACTGTCAGCAGTGTATTACTGGTGTATCACTGTCAGCAGTGTATTGCTGGTGTATCACTGTCAGCACTGTTCTGGTGTATCACTGTCAGCAGTGTATTGCTGGTGTATCACTGTCAGCACTGTTCTGGTGTATCACAGTCAGCAGTGCATTACTGGTGTATCACTGTGTGCTGAGGAAAAACAATACTGAAGCATTACACTGCTACATTTTTTCCTCTCATACATAATGGTAGAAGAGTGAAGTGTACTGAGAGGAGAGGTAAACACTGTATTCCTGGCTTGCCCTCGGAGCAGGTTCCTTGATGCTGGTGAGAAGCTCTTGATTCGAGGGATTGTAATTATCCTCCATTTCCTCGGATCAAACCCTCTTGCCGCCCATTCCTCAGGCACTGTGTGTCCCTTACGGGTTTAACGTTTTTCACGAATATAATGTAATAATGTAATGTGCATCTAGATACGAATAATTACGGACACTCATTCTCACACTCACTCTCACACTCGCTCTTACACTCTCACTTGCACACTTTCTCTCTCTCTCTCTCTCTCTCTCTCTCTCTCTCTCTCTCTCTCTCTCTCTCTCTCACACACACACACACATTATTACTATTAGTTGTTGATGACAGCCCTGGTAACTAGCTGTTGTTGACACCATCATCAGCACCAAACATCACCATCATCAGCAACAAACACACCATCATCAGCACCAAACATCACCATCATCAGCACCAAACATCACCCTCATCAGCACCAAACATCACCATCATCAGCACCAAAATCACCATCATCACACCAAAAATCACCATCATCAGCACCAAACATCACCATCATCAGCACCAAACATCACCATCATCAGCCCCCAAACATCACCATCATCAGCACCAAAAAACACCGTCATCAGCACCAAACATCACCATCATCAGCACCAAACATCAACCATCATCAGCACCAAACACACCATCATCAGCACCAAACATCACTATCATCAGCACCAAACATCACCATCATCACACCAAACATCACCATCATCACACCCAAAAATCACCATCATCAGCACCAAACATCACATCATCAGTACCAAACATCACCATCATCACACCAAACATCACCATCATCAGCACCAAACATCACCATCATCAGCCCCAAACATCACCATCATCAGCAAACCAAACATCACCTTCATCAGCCCCCAAACATCACCATCATCAGCACCAACATCACCATCATCAGCACCAAACATCACCATCATCAGCACCAAACATCACCATCATCAGCCCCAACATCACCATCATCAGCACCAAACATCACCTTCATCAGCACCAAACTTTACCATCATCAGCACCAAACATCACCAAATCAGCACCAAACATCACCTTCATCAGCACCAAACATCACCATCATCAGCACCCCAAAAATCACCTTCATCAGCACCAAACATCACCATCATCAGCACCAAACATCACCATCACAGCACCAAACATCACCATCATCAGCACCAAACATCACCATCATCAGCACCAAAACAACACCCTCATCAGCACCAAACATCACATCATCAGCCCCAAACATCACCATCATCAGCACCAAACATCACCATCATCAGCACCAAACCATCACCATCATCAGCACCAAACACAAACCCTCATCAGCACCAAACATCACCATCATCAGCAAACCCAAAAATCACCATCATCAGCACCAAACATCACCATCATCAGCACCAAACATCACCATCATCAGCACCAAACATCACCATCATCAGCACCAAACATCACCTTCATCAGCACCAAACATCACCATCATCAGCCCCAAACATCACCATCATCACACCAAACATCACCATCATCAGCAACCAAACAAACACCAATCATCAGCCCCAAAACACCCCTCATCAGCACCAAACATCACCATCATCAGCCCCAAACATCACCATCATCAGCACCAAACATCACCATCATCAGCACCAAACATCACCATCATCACACCAACATCACCATCATCAGCACCAAACATCACCATCATCAGCACCAAACATCACCCCTCATCAGCACCAAAAAATCACCATCATCAGCACCAAACATCACCAAACACAGACCAAACATCACCATCCTCAGCAAACCAAACATCCCCATCATCAGCACCAAACATCACCATCATCAGCACCAAACATCACCACATCAGCACCAAACATCACCATCATCAGCACCAAACATCACCACATCAGCACCAACCCTCACCATCATCAGCACCAAACACACCATCATCACACCAAACATCACATCATCAGCACCAAACATCACCATCATCAGCACCAAAATCACCACATCAGCACCAAACATCACCATCACAGCACCAAACATCACAATCATCAGCACCAAAAAATCACCATCATCAGCACCAAACATCACCATCATCAGCACCAAACATCACCATCATCAGCACCAAACATCACCATCATCAGCACCAAACATCACCATCATCAGCACCAAACATCACCATCATCAGCACCAAACATCACCATCATCAGCACCAAACATCACCATCATCAGCACCAAACAATCACCATCATCAGCACCAAACATCACCATCATCAGCACCAAACATCACCATCATCAGCACCAAACATCACTATCATCAGCACCAAACATCACCATCATCAGCACCAAACATCACCATCACAGCACCAAACATCACCATCAAACAGCACCAAACATCACTATCAAACAGCACCAAACATCACCAAACACACACCAAACATCACTATCATCACACCAAACATCACCATCATCAGCACCAAACATCACTATCATCAGTAAACCCAAACATCACCATCAACACACCAAACATCACCATCATCAGCACCAAACATCACCATCATCAGCAAAAAACATCACTATCATCAGCACCAAACATCACCATCATCAGCACCAAACATCACTATCATCTGCACCAAACATCACCATCATCAGCACCAAACATCACTATCATCAAACACCAAACTCACCATCATCAGCACCAACAATCACTATCATCAGTACCAAACTCACCATCATCAGCACCAAACATCACCATCATCAGCACCAAACATCACTATCATCAGCACCAAACATCACCATCATCAGCACCAAACATCACTATCATCACACCAAACATCACTATCATCAGCACCAAACATCACCATCATCAGCACCCAAACAACACTATCATCAGCACAAAACATCACCATCATCAGCACCAAACATCACCATCATCAGCAACCAAACATCACCATCATCACACCAAACATCACTATCATCAGCACCAAACATCACTATCATCAGCACCAAACATCACTATCATCAGCACCAAACATCACCATCATCAGCACCAACATCACTAATCATCAGCACCAAACATCACCATCATCAGCACCAAACTCACCATCATCAGCACCAACATCACCATCATCAGCACCAAACATCACTATCATCACACCAAACATCACCATCATCAGCACCAAACATCACTATCATCAGCACCAAAACATCACCATCATCAGCACCAAACATCACTATCATCAGTACCAAACATCACCATCATCACACCAAACAAACACCATCATCAGCAACAAACATCACTACATCAGCACCAAACATCACCATCATCAGCACCAAACATCACTATCATCTGCAAACCCAAAAATCACCATCATCAGCACCAAACATCACTATCATCACACACCAAACATCACCATCATCACACCAAACAATACTATCATCAGTACCAAACATCACCATCATCAGCACCAAACATCACCATCATCAGCACCAAACATCACTATCATCAGCACCAAACATCACCATCATCAGCACCAAACATCACTATCATCAGCAAACCCAAAAATCACTATCAACAGCACCAAACATCACCCTCATCAGCACCAAACATCACTATCATCAGCACCAAACACACCATCATCAGCACCAAAACATCACCATCATCAGCACCAAAAATCACCATCATCAGCACCAAACATCACTATCATCAGCACCCAAACAACACTATCATCAGCACCAAACATCACTATCATCAGCAAACCAAACACACTATCATCAGCACCAAACATCACCATCATCAGCACCAAACATCACTATCATCAGCACCAAACATCACTATCATCACACCAAACATCACTAAACATCAGCACCAAACATCACTATCATCAGCACCAAAAAATCACTATCAAACAGCACCAAACGTCACTATCATCAGCACCAAACATCACCATCATCAGCCCAAACATCACTATCATCAGCACCAAACATCACTATCATCAGCACCAAAAATCACTATCATCAGCACCAAACATCACTATCATCAGCACCAAAAAATCACCCATCATCACACCAAACATCACTATCATCAGCACCAAACATCACCATCATCAGCACCAAACATCACTATCATCAGCACCAAACATCACTATCATCAGCACCAAACATCACTATCATCAGCACCAAACATCACTATCATCAGCACCCAAAAATCACCATCATCAGCACCAAACATCACCCTCATCAGCACCAAACATCACTATCACTTTTAATACTTCATTTAGTATTTTTTAAATTTGTAATGTTTTTATATTATTATACACACACACTCTCTTTACCTATCCCTCTCTCTACCTATCTCTCTCTCTCTCTCTACCTACCTCTCTCTACCTATCTCTCTCTCTCCCCCCTTTCCATCACTCCCCTCTCCCATCTCTCCCCTCTAACATCTCTCCCCCTCTAACATCTCTCCCCTCTCATTATCTCTCCCCTCTCCCCCTTTTTTCCCATCTCTCTCCCCTCTCTCCCCCCCCTCCTCCCCTCACCTCCCTCTCTCCCCCCTTCTTCCCTCCCCTCCCCTCTCCCTTTTCCCATTCTCCCCCTCCCTCTCTCTCCCCTCCTCCCCTCCTCCCCTCCCCCCCCCTCTCCCCCTTTTCCCCCGTCTCTCCCCCCCCTCTCTCCCCCTCTCTCTCCCCCTCTCTCTCCCTCTCTCTCTTCCCCCCCTCTCCTCCCCCCACTCCCCTCTCTTTGTCCCCTTCTTTCCTCCCCTCTCTCTCCTCCCCTCCTCTCTCTCTTGTATCTTCTCGCTCTCTCTCTTCCCCCTTTTCCCTTATCACTCTCCCCATCCTCTCCTACCTTTCCCTTCCTTCTCTCTCTCCCGCCTCGCTCTCTCACTCTCACTCTACCCCTTTTTTCCTTCTCACCTCCCCCTCTCTCTCTCCTTCTCCCTTTCCCTTCTCTCTCTCTCTCTCTTCCCCATTTTCCCTTCTCACTCTCCCCCTCTCCTACCCTTCCCTTCTCTCTCTTTTTCCCCCTCTCTCTCACTCTCTCTCTCCCCCTTTCCCTTCTCACTCCCCCTCTCTCTCTCCTTTTTTTTTTTTTTTTTTTTTTTACACAGGTTTGAAAAGGGTTTAAAGGATCCCTACTTTATTGAACAGCTATTTACGGGTTAAGGATTCCTAACTTTATTGGCAAGCTAAGAGCTGTTCCCTACATCAGCTCATTTGAAAGCTTTTATTGTTATGAACATACAAGTAGGAAACAGGATGAAGTTGGAGCCATCTGTGGGCCAGCATTTCATTTGATCAACTGACTTTATCTCGTTGACATCATTATCCTGTACGAATGTGTTCCATACTCGAGTCATCCGGGGTAGTATGATCTCAGATGGAGTGAGTTCTGGAGAAGGGTACAGCCAGAGTGAATTTTGCTGCTTTCTGCCTCTTCTGTGGCATAAAAGCTTGTTTAAACGCTGTCCTCGAAGTGGATCCAAGTGGGGTATTTTGACAATATTGCCTTGTACATAACAGAAGGCCACCCACATCCCTCCTATGTTGAAGGCTCGCTGAAATGACAGATCTATCCAGGATGGTCCAGGCGAGAGATGAGACGTCTTGCTCTGTTCTCTACTCTGTCAAGCAGTCGCAGATGAGAGGGGGGGCAGGCAAACCAAGAAAGTGGAGCATACTCAAGGTGCGAGCGTACTTGTGCCTCGTACAGGATCTTGCAAAACCCCCACTGTCAAGCAGATGGGAGATACGGCGAAGTGCTGTAAGCTTCCTGGCTGCCTTTTTTGCAAGATTTACAACATGGTTCTTCATGGTTAGTTTGGAGTCAAATTTCACCCCAAGGATATCAACTCTTCTCCAGGTGCCAACATCCCCTCATTCATCCTTACTACTGCACCAGCATTACCATCCCTTCCCCTCTCTCTCTCTCTCTCTCTCTTTTCTCCCCCTCTCCCCCTCTCTCCTCTCCCCTCTCTCTCTCTCTTCTCTCTCTCTCCCCTTCTCTCTCTCTCTCTCTCTCTCTCTGCCTCTCCCCTCTCTCCCCCCTCTCTCACAAAAAAAAAAAATGGTGGGGACTCACAGGAATCAGGGATCAATGAGAAGGTTGGTAGGGAGAGTGGATGGGGGAGCATGGAAAAGGATGGGAAAAAGAGTGGGAGAGAAATTAAAGGGGAGCTTTCTGAAAAAATGGAGAAAGAGCTCTCTGTGAAATTGAAAAAGAGGGTGGAGAAGGAGACGAAGAATTGGGAGGCACAAGTCAAAACTGAGTACCCAGGATAAGGGTCCTAGAAGTTGAGTTAAAACAGGCTGAAGCGAGTTACAGGACAGTGACCCGAGAAGACACACATATAAAATGAGAGGCCGAACGGGAAAGGGGGAGATTAAA
>NC_069410.1:45799001-45894001 GCF_026875155.1 Cherax quadricarinatus
AGGATCCCTAGCTTTATTGACACTATTTACAGGTTAAGGATTCCTAACTTTATAGGCAAGCTAAGAGCTGTTACTTACATCAGCTCATTTGAAAGCATTTTTTTTGTTATGAGACATACAAGTAGGGAACAGGATGAAGTTGGAGCCATCTGCGGGCCAGCATTTTCATTTGATGAACTTTACTTTATCTCGTTGACATCATTATGCTGTACAATGTGTTCCATACTCGAGTCATCCGGGTATGTATGATCTCAGATGGAGTGATGTTCTGGAAAAAGGGTACAGCCAGAGTGAAGTTGCTGCTTTCTGCCCGTCTTGTGGCATAAAAGCTTGTTTCAAAGCTGTCCTCGAAGTGGATCCAAGTGTGGTATTTTGACAATATTGGCCTTGTACATAACAGTAAGGCCCCCCACATCCCTCCTATGTTGAAGGCTCTGCTGTAATGACAGATCTATCCAGGATGCGTCCAGGCGAGAGATGAGACGTCTTGCTCTGTTCTCTACTCTGTCAAGCAGTCGCAGATGAGAGGGGGGGCAGGCAAACCAAGAAAGTGGAGCATACTCAAGGTGTGAGCGTACTTGTGCCTCGTACAGGATCTTACAACCCCTACTGTCAAGCAGATGCGAGATACGGCGAAGTGCTGTAAGCTTCCTGGCTGCCTTGTTTGCAAGATTTACAACGTGGTTCTTCATGGTTAGTTTGGAGTCAAATTTCACCCCAAGGATATCAACTTCTTCTCCAGGTGCCAACATCCTCCCATTCATCCTTACTACTGCACCAGCATTACCATCATGGTGCCTAGAGACGATCATCATTTGCGTTTTCTCAGGTGCAAATGTTACTTGCCATCTATTTCCCCAAGCTGATATAGCTCTCAGCTGGTGATTGATGTAGCTTAGAGCAGCTGGCATTTCTTCTCTTGGATAAGTGAATGTCAGTGTATAGTCGTCTGCATATGCATGTGATTCTGGATGAGATGAAGAAGGTCGTTAAAGTAGACATTCCATAACAATGGACCCAGCACGCTTCCTTGTGGAACACTTGCCCCAATAGGATGCCTTGCTGATTCCGTTCCATTGAGAACTACACTTAGAGATCTACCATGAAGGTAATCACTAAGGAGACATAGCGTAGAGCCTGCAATTCCCAGTGCTTGAAGTTTTGCTAAGAGGCCCTGGTGCCACACCCGGTCGAAAGCGCCAGCAATGTCCAGTGCTACCACACAGCTGACTTTGGATTCATCCAGTGACTGGTGCCACTTAGTTTTCTAAAATTTTCTCTTATACTTTTAAAGATATATTTTTTCCATTAATGTTAATGTAAAAAATTTTAATTTTGCACGAAAAGAATCTTAGAAAACTTACCTAACCTTATTATAACAAGAACAATTTATTTTAGCCTAACCCAACCATTCATGTTTTAGATTTGTTTACAATAATTTAATACTAAACAAACACAGTGAAATATATTTTTATATTTAGGTTCAGAATGATTTTGGCGAAATTATTGCATACACAAATTTTCGCTTGTCCTATATGGCAAGATAAGCGTTGCTATTTAAGCCAAGATGGCAAGTTCTGCCTATTCGGCACGACATATATATATATATATATATATATATTATATATATATATATATATATATATATATATATATATATATATATATATATATATATATATGTCGTGCCGAATATGTAAAACTGGTCAATTAGCAAGAACTCATTTAAAATTAAGTCCTTCTAAAATTTTCTCTTATAAGTTTAAAGATATATTTTTTTATTAATGTTAATGTAAAAAAATTTTATTTTGCTCCTAAAGAATCTTATAAAACTTACCTAACCTTATTATAGCAAGAACAATTTATTTTAGCCTAACCCAACTAAATATATTTTAGATTTGTTTACAATAATTTAATACTAAACAAACACAGTGAAATATATTTTTTTCGTTAGGTTCAGAATGATTTTGGCGAAATTATTGCATACACAAATTTTCGCTTGTCCTATATGGCAAGATGAACGTTGCCAAGATCGCAAGTTCTGCCTATTCGGCATGACATATATATATATATATATATATATATATATATATATATATATATATATATATATATATATATATATATATATATATATATATATATATATTCTCAGGTCGAAGGAGATTCGAACCTACGCACCTTGGAACAAGGTACACAGTGCTCTACCATCTTACCACACTTGTCCAATACTTTGGCGCCTAGATAACGCTAGACGTTTTGGTCCAAAAAGCAGCAGTATTGGACCAGTGTGGCACGGTGGTAGAGCACTGCGTACCTTGTTCCAAGGTGCGTAGGTTCAAATCTCCCTCGACCTGAGATTAGTGTTTGTGAATACATATATATATATATATATATATATATATATATATATATATATATATATATATATATATATATATATATATATATATATATATATATATGTCGTGCCGAATAGGCAGAACTTGCCATCTTGGCTTAAATAGCAACGCTCATCTTGCCATATAGGACAAGCAAAAATGTATGTATGCAATAATTTCGCCAAAATCATTCTGAACCTAACGAAAAAAATATATTTGATTGTGCTTGTTTAGTACTAAATTATTGTAAACGTATTTAAAATATATTTAGTTGTGCTAGGCTAAAATAAATTGCTCTTGTTATAATAAGGTTAGGTAAGTTTTCTAAGATTCTTTTGGTGCAAAATTAAAAATGTTTACATTAACATTAATGAAAAAATATATCTTTAAACGTATAAGAGAATTTCAGAAAGGACTTAATTTTAAATGAGTTTTTGGCTAATTGACCATTTTTTACATTTTCGGCACGACAATATTATATATTATATATATAAAATATATTATATATATAAAAATATAATATATATATATATAAATATATAAAATATATATATATATATATATATATAAAGTACGAGGATTGTTGACTGATCCTCAGAATCCGTGAAAACTGTGGTTATTATTGTGTTTACTCCGTGAATCACCCAGTAGAAAGATGGATCAGGTGGACTGTAGCTTACAGCAGAAGTACAGCAGGCTGGGGGTCTGAAGACAGCACCAGGAGAGCAGAATTAACAAATGCTGCTGCTAGCGTACGAGTGTCTACGCTGCTCGAGAGAGCCCCGGGTAGAGCATCGAGAGCTTCAAACAGAGCTTCAAGTTGCTGTAGACAGAGCTTAGGGCAAAGCTTCAACTATAGCATAGAACTTTCCTTTATAATTTGAGAACAGCTCATCCGATAGGCTTCAGATATACAACGCTGGAGTACCATAACTAGAGGAAAATTCCAGTCTAGCAAATGGATGCCAACCAGGAGGAAGCAAGCAGCCAGGGAAATGGCACGGCTGGCAATAGTAGGAGAGGCAAGTGTCGGTCGTGCTTACAGCTTCGTTGTCTCAACTCTAATGGTTTCCTCCGCAAACACGGTAGTTGCCCTGGTTCAGGATGTCCTCCTGTGGAAAGTGATGATCCAGAGCCACCTCAGACACCTGAACCCACTCCAACAGATATCATCTCATCAGACAATATATTGGAAGCAATTAAAGCAACAGGTACCAGGACACTCACACGTATTCCCAATGCAGCCCTTCCACACGCAGCTGGGAAACTTACAGACCTCCTGAAAAAAAGTAAACGATGGTTTCCACTATCTTAAATGCTCCACCAACCATCAAGGCATGGCACAACTTGCTACTTTTTGGCAATGTCTGCTTAGCTGTGCCGGAAAGAAGGGGAAAGAGACTAGCCTCAATGATAATTAAATCCTTAAGAGATTTTCCTAGAGCTGATACCTCATTCGCCTTCCCGTCAACCAAGAAAGGGAGGGGCAGAACCCCCACTCACCCCACGGGACAGTGAAAAAGTCAGTCCAGGTGAGCAAGAAAATTGAAGAGGGCAACCCAGTGGGGCAATCAAAATTTTTCCAGTGAAGATACAGTTGCTCCAGGGATGCTGACACGGCTGAAGCACTTAGAGGAAAGCACCCTGCCAGGGAAACCAGTGGCACCAACAGTTCCAACACCTGTGTCCCCACTGTGGAACCATTGATTGTGGAAGACTCAGACATTTACAAAGCAATAATGTCTATCCCATCTGGCTCTGCTGGGAGTTACACTGGAATAAGGCCACAGCATTTAAAGGAAATGGTTAATCCAGTTATTGGGGAAATTGCAGAGACACTGCTTTCAGAGATCACAAGGTTCATCAACAGTTCCTTGGCTGGTCTGATTCCTGATGAAAGTAGACCTTTCTTTTTTGGTGCAACACT
This sequence comes from Cherax quadricarinatus, assembly GCF_026875155.1. NCBI lineage: Eukaryota > Metazoa > Arthropoda > Malacostraca > Decapoda > Parastacidae > Cherax > Cherax quadricarinatus. The sequence continues at coordinate 45,803,310 of NC_069410.1, forward strand.
TTGTGCACTTAAAAAGACGGATAGAAGAATTCGGCAATTGCAGTAGGCAACACGTTACGCCGCCTCGTATCCAAAGCTGCTGTCCGAAGTATTCGTGCACAGGCACCCATGATGCTTCAACCAAACCAACTTGGCTTTGGGGTCTCTCAAGGAAGTGAAGCAGCGGTTCATGCAACAAGGGCGTATATCAACAACCTGCCTGAGGACAATGCAGTGGTAAAATTAGATTTCAAGAATGCATTCAATCTCCTGAAAAGAGACGTGGTATTAGCAGCAATACAAGAACATTTCCCTGATCTATTCCCTTTTGTTGCAGCTGGGTATAGCAAGGAATCAATGCTTCTCTTTGGAGAAATCACAGTCAGACTGACCAGCGAGCTAAACATCTGGTTCCTAGATGATGGCACAATAGCAGGTACAAAGGAGTCCCTCCTACATGATCTTATACAGGTAATGACACGGGGACAGGAAATGAGTCTCATCCTGAATCCATCCAAATGTGAAATCATTTCAGTCAATCAACAAGTGATAAATGCAGTGAGATCAAAACTACCAGGAGCAGCAGTCAATTGCCCCCACAAGTAGTGTCTTGCTAGAAGCACCTCTGGGAAGCAATGCCATTGACACAATTCTCAGGAAGAAATTGAAAGAGTTAAGGAGAATGGAACAACAAATAGGTAATCTGGACACCCACGATGCCTTGTACCTTCTCACAAAGTGCTTGAGTCTGACCAGGTTGACATATTTCCTAAGATGTGCACCTTCACATGATAACCCTATACTACACGAATACCTGGAGTTTACCTGGAGAGAGTTCCGGGGGTCAACGCCCCCGCGGCCCGGTCTGTGACCAAGGCCTCCTTTGGTCAGTGTCCAGGATGCGACCACACCCGTCGACTAACACCCCCGGTACCCATTTTATGATGGGGAACCCTAGACAACAGGTGGAAAAAATACTTCCAATGTTTCTACTCTGGCTGGGAACGAACCCAGGCCCTACCCGGTAAGCCCCAGAGCGTTAACCACCAGGCCAAAAGAGCCGGGAGATTTTTACGAAGTACTTAATCTTACTCTAGAAGAGGGCCCGTGGAAAACAAGGGTACACTTCCGTCAGACAGAGGCATTGGTGTCCGGCAAACATCACGACGCGCTACCTGCTTTCTGTCCTCATGTACTGCACCCGAGGCCTGTAGCAGCGATTCTCCTGAACATCTTAGGGACAAGATTGGTGTCCCGGACCAAAAAGTTCATTGACGGAGCCATGATCTGGGATATTAACGGGCTCTGAAACCAGACCTGCTCCCCCCAACAATACAAACAATCGCACTGGGATGGCCAATGTGGAAAATATGCCCCAACAAAGCTTCAGAGTGGGTCAAGGAAGGGTAGAGTCGCCTCCCGGGGAGAGCCCTCATGCTGGGGACTTTTGTTGCTGTTCCCAACTCAGCCTTGGCACACGCCTCGACCCACAGACCATCCGCATCGGTGGGTTGGGCCCCTTGACCTGCGCCCTATCTCGCCGAACAAAAGGGTATTGTGGCAGTGAAGCAGCAGACCGATTCCGGTACTAATGTCTGTGTGCCGTAAATCCGAGGAAAGCTGAAGACATGAGGAGGTTAATAAAATTATCAAGGGGCCTCACAGCAGCCGATACCCAGCCCGTAAGGAGCCACCCAGCTATGCAGATCTGATGGCAGCCAGAAGCGTCCAGATGGTATCTCTTTCAAGCCGGACAGATGGGAGCAGGGGGTGTGGGACTTACGTGTGCATCCCCCTTGGCTGATACCTATTCTCCAAAACACTAGGGAGAAGAGGGCAGCTGCCAGCTCAGGGAGTCCCAAGTCTAGAAAATATGGAGAACTTGCCCCTCATTATATGTTTGTTCCCATAGGATCAGAGACCCTTGGCTCATGGGGAAAGAATGCATCTAAATTCCTTAAGGAGCTGGGAAAAAGACTCATCAGGGTAACTAGGGATCCCAGGGCAGCTATTTTTCTGTTCCAGCGGCTCAGTGCGGCTGTTCAAAGGGGTAATGCCTGCTATATTTTGGGCACACGCCCCAGCTCTGAGGAGCTGGATGAGATTTTCGCCCTATAATCGGTGATACACACGTAACAACATGTACCGTATATGCCACCTTTATATCAACAATGTATCACTTAAATCTTATATATATATATATATATATATATATATATATATATATTATATATATATATATTTATATATATATATATATATATATATATTTATATATGTCGTGCCGAATAGCAGAATTTGCGATCTGGCTTAAATAGCACGCTCATCTTGCTATAGGACAAGCGAAAATTTGTGTATGCAATAATTTCGCCAAAATTATCTGAACCTAACGAAAAAAATATATTTCACTGTGTTGTTTAGTATTAAATTATTGTAAACAAATCTAAAATATATTTAGTTGGGTTAGACTAAAATAAATTGTTCTTGTTATAATAAGGTTAGGTAAGTTTTCTAAGATTCTTTTGGTGCAAAAATTATAATTTTTACATCAACATTAATGAAAAAAATATATCTTTAAAGGTATAAGAGAAAATTTCAGAAAGGACTTCATTTTAAATGGTTCTTGCTAATTGACCAGTTTTACATATTCGGCACGAATATATATATATATATATATATATATATATATATATATATATATATATGTCGTGCCGAATATGTAAAACTGGTCAATTAGCAAGAACTCATTTAAAATTAAGTCCTTTCTAAAATTTTCTCTTATACGTTTAAAGATATATATTTTTCATTAATGTTGAGGTAAAAATTTATAATTTTGCACCAAAAGGAACTTAGAAAACTTACCTAACCTTGTTATAACAAGAACAATTTATTTTAGCCTAACCAACTAAATATATTTTAGATTTGTTTACAATAATTTAATACTAAACAAATACAGTGAAATATATTTTTTCCGTTAGGTTCAGAATGATTTTGGCGAAATTATTGCATACACAAATTTTCACTTGCCCTATATGGCAAGATGAGCGTTGCTATTTAAGCCAAGATCGCAAGTTCTGCCTATTCGGCACGACATATATATACATATATACATATATACATATATACATATATACATATATACATTTATACATATATATATATATATATATATATATATATATATATATATATATATATATATATTATATATATATATATATATATATATGTATATATATGTCGTACCGAATGGGTAAAATTAGTCGATTACCGAGAACTTATTTAAAATTAAGTCCTGTCTAAAAATTTTCTCTTGTACATTTAATGATATATATTTTTCATTTATGTTAATATAAATTTAATGTTTTTGTACCAAAAAAAAAAAACTTAGGAAACTTACCTAACCTTATTATAACAAACGCAATTTAATATAGCCTAATGTAACTAAATATATTTTATATAAGTTTATAATAATTTAGTAATAAACAAACACAATGAAATATATTTTAAACGTTAAGTTCAGAATGGTTTTTGCGAAATTATTACATACACAAATTTTCGCAAACGCTATTCGGCAAGAAGTGCGTCGCTATTTAGGCCAAAATCGCAAGGTTTACATTTTCGTCACTACATATATAATGTGTTTGTGCGTGAGAGAGAGGAGTCCAACACACTACAGATTCTTGAGATTTATTACATAAACAAATTTCCACTCTGATTATTCGGCAGAAATGACCAGGGTTGTTAAAAAAAAAAAAGTGTTTTTATTAACACATTCCGCCAGGGAATTTCATAGAAAAAACTTTTTTACATGTTCTGACTTGTTTTTAGAGTTTTCCCTTCATTTTTTTTTTTGTTTATTTTTTTTTTACTCCTTTTTTTCCCAAAGTTATATACATCGAGCAGTGTGTATATCTCTGTGTATCTAGGCAGGGAGTTGACTTTAATATCTGTTTAAAGTTTCCTTGAATTGTGATGAATTGGTGAATCATAACCGTAATGACACTCGTTTGGTCGATAGGCTTTAAACCTCACACAACAGTTATGTATATAATGAAAAGTTGTTTTTTCGCACTTGTCTATTCTCTTCCTCGGAAAGGAATCGACAAAATTATCTTTTCTTATTTTAAGTGTATTTCCCACAACCACTCTACCCATCCTCCACTCAACTTATCGTAATACGAATAACGAACCTGTCTAGAATCGTTGGCTATTCTTCCACACTCAGTTGTGTGGAAGAATTATGATAGTGTGAATTACTATAAGTATTGCATAATTATCTAACAGATGAGATAATGGTATCAGCTTACATAATTACACATGTATAATACTGATAGATGACATTCAGTTTCTTGGGTTATCCCTGGATAACGTAAATTTCCAGTATTGTTTGTTTTCCGGAGTTTTGAGCTGGTACTAACAGTACCTGTTTGTTTCTAATTAAGTAACTGCTAACATTACATACTACACACAACATTACATACATAGAGAGAGAGCGACATACTGAGAAGAAATGCCAACGCTGTTACCAGAGTGAGGTGTTACCTGCCTCCAGTCACAAGTCTGAAAAAGAAAGATTTGTTTTCTTTGAGTCACTAAAAGAAGGTTAGGGGATCTAGGGTTCTCACTCTTCTATGTTATGGACAGTTGTGGCCTACAGTCAGCTATTCCAGTACAGTTTACTTTCGTCCTCTGGTATGAGCTGAGAAGTCGTTCAATGATCTATTGTTTGTTCATTTATGTAGTTATGCTAAAGGTGTATCTTACTTCCTTACACGCAAGCTTGCGTTATTATGTGCAGTTCTCTGGTTAGTGAACTTGTGTAGTTCTGCTCTGTCTAGTGAGTTGAGGAAGAAACAGTGTTTCTCTAATAGCGTTATAATTCTAAACCTTAGTTATTTATGTTAGTTTCGTGTGAGTGCTGTCGAGGTTGTTAATATACTTCCACCGCAGACCGACGTGTTAATCTGGTGTGCCTGGTGTTGAGCCTGATATACTCCCCTTTCGTACACAGCGAAGTTTCATACTGTTCCTTCCAGAGTCCTGCTAATTCAGGTAACCTTATGATGTTTTTTGACAACTGGTTAATGGACAAGGTGACCTCTGATTCTCTTGAGTTTTGTGTTAAAGACTCTTTCTGGTTCTCTTGATCATGACACTCCTGTTCCTAGTGTATCTACAGTTAGTTCTGAACTCGTGATCAGATTCTGTTACGTTTGTGAACCAAGAGTTGCAAGGTGTTGTGCTGCAAAGTGGTCGAGGCTACGACACAACTTTTTACCTTGGACTGGAGTATTATTATTGCTTCGGATGTTGCACTTTGTCTCCTGTCAGGAATCAGTTTCGTGTACATGCAAGCCCCAGACAAACTAGTCTCTGAGACATAGGTATGTGTCCGTGACAGTGCTAGTCCCTGACAAACTAGCCTCTGACATACGGGTACGTATCCCTTGAACTTGAGTGATACCTAGTTACAGGGTGTACTTTGTGTGTAGGTAGAGGAAGTGGGTCTCTCTACACCCGTTGGCTTCAGCTGACTTTAGAGAAGCTGTCATTCTAGTTGCCTGTTGTCTGTTGCCTGTACACTAGTTTTTTTTTATTATTTTGTTTTATTAACACATCGGCCGTTTCCCACTAAGGTAGGGTGGTCCGAAAAAGAAAAACTTTCATTGTCATTCACTCCATCACTGTCTTGCGAGAGGTGCACTTACACTACAGTTATAAAACTGCAACATCAACACCCCTCCTTAAGAGTGTAGACACTGTACTTCCCATTTCCAGGACTCAAGTCCGGCCTGCCAGTTTCCCTGAATCCCTTCATAAACAATACCCTGCTCATATTCCAACAGCACGTCAAGTCCTAAAAACCATTTGTCTCCATTCACTCCTATCTAATATGCTCACGCATGCTTGCTGGAAGTCCAAGCCCCTCGCACACAAAACCTCCTTTACCCCTCCCTCCAACCTTTCCTAGGCCGACCTCTACCCCGCCTTCCCTCCACTACAAATTTATACACTCCCGAAGTCATTCTATTTCGTTCCATCCTCTCTACATGTCCGAACCACCTCAACAACCCCTCCTCAGCCCTCTGGATAATAGTTTTGGTAATCCTGCACCTTCCTCCTAATTTCCAAACTACGAATTCTCTACATTACATTCACACCACTCAATGCCTCAGACACGACATCTCCACTGCCTCCAGCCTTCTCCTTGTTGCAACATTCAACACCCATGCTTAACACCCATATAAGAGCATTGGTATAACTATATTCTCATATATTTCCCTCTTTGCTTCCCTAGATAAAGTTCTTTTTCTCCATAGACTCCTCAGGGCATCACTCACCTTTTTCCCTTCGTCAGTTCTATGATTCGCCTCATCTTTCATAAACCCATCTGCTGACACGTCCACTCCTAAATATCTAAAAACATTCACCTCCTCCATACTCTCTCCCTCCAACCTGATATTCAATCTTTCGTTACCTATTTTTTTTAATCCTCATCACCTTACTCTTTCCTATATTCACTTTCAATTTTCTTCTTTTACATACCCTACCAAACTCATCCACAAAACTCTGCAACTTCTCTTCGGAATCTCCCAAAAGCACAGTGTCATCAGCAAAGAGCAACTGTGACAATTCCTACTTTGTGTTAGATTCTTTATCTTTTAACCACAAACGTCTTGCCAACACCCGAGGATTCACTTATCTTACAACCCCATGTATAAATATATTGAACAACCACGGTGACATCACACATCCTTGTCTAAGGCCTACTTTTACTGGGAAATAATCTCCCTCTCTCCTACATACTCTAACCTGAGCCTCACTATCCTCGTAAAAACTTTTCACTGCTTTCAATAACCTACCTATTCCACACATTTGCAACATCTGCCACATTGCTCCTCTATCCACCCTGTCATACGCCTTTTCCAAATCCATAAATGCCACGAAAACGTCATTACCCTTATCTAGATACTGTTCACCTCTATGTTTCACTGTAAAAACTTGGTCTACACACCCTTTACCCTTCCTAAAGCTTCCCTGTTCATCTGCTATCTTACTCTCCGTCTTACTCTTAAATCTTTCAGTAATAACTGTCCCATTCACTTTACCAGGTATACTCAACAGACTTATTTCCCTATAATTTGGCAGTCTCTTTTGTCCCCTTTGCCTTTACACAAAGGAACTATGCATGCTCTCTGCCAATCCCAAGGTACCTTACCCTCTTCCGTACTTTTATTAAATAAAAGTACCAACCACTCCAAAACTATATCCCCACCTGCTTTTAACATTTCTATCTTTATCCCATCAATCCCAGCTGCTTTACCCCCTTTCATTTTACCCACTGCCTTACGACCTTTCCCCACACTCACAACTCGCTCCTCCTCACTCCTACGACATGTTATTCCTCCTTGTCCTATACACAATATCACACTAGTTTATGTTGCGTTAATACAATCGTTCTACTTTATTCTTGGTCTACGATTACTATTACCCCCAACTCCTCCCTTGTGCATTGAAAATGTAGGCAAGGTGACTTCTAAAAACGTTTTTTCTGTGTAGACAATCGGATAAGATAATGGATACATGAATATGCATATGACTATACATATAAATGAATACTCAATAATAACCTACATGGAGACAAAAACACAAGATTGATTGATCTGTATATTTCGACCCACTTTTGGGATCCTCAGTCAATCAGTCAACCTCCTGTGTTTCTGTCTCCCTGTAGGTTATTACTGAGCATTAACAAGTGTTCATTACACATTAATTATTCATGTACATGAACATATATTCTAGCTTCGTAAAGGTAAAATTTTACTTAGAGTTTAATTCTTCTCTTATTGACCTTGTGCATATTGGCACAATACATCTAAATCATGTAAACAATGTAGAGTAACAAACGTGGTTATGTGCAAATTTGTTTACACTATAATGTGAACTTTTTAAGCTGTGCTATATATATATTCTTGCTGACTATGAAGAGTTATAAACTGTTCTTTTTTTATTATCGTGCTATGCTTGATGAATTGGCTTTTATCAGGCCTGAAGGAGCGACCTCGTCCTGGTAAGAAGCTATTAGTAACCCTTTATTTTTATCACCTCTTCTAACTGCATCCCTCCATTGCCACAACCCCAGTGGAAATTAGTCACTTCTCTGACTTCTCTGGGTTGCCCTAGGTAATCTACATATATGCTGCTATGTATGATGGTTTATGTAACTGTATTTATGTGTACCTGTACCTGAATAAACTTACTTTCCATCACCACTTCTTAACTTCCCCCTCTACTACCTCTCCCATCTACATTTCTCCACTACATCCCTTCACACCTTCGACCTCTCTCCACTCCCCAACTATTCTCCACTCTTTCTCTCCACAACCTATCTTCAGTCTATCCCTCCTCTCTTTCCCTAACACAGTCTATTCCCACTTCAGTTCTCAACTGCCCCCTCCTTCACTCCATCCCCCCACTTACATACTCCCACTCTTATAACTTTTCCCCACAAATTTCATCTCTCCATTCCCTCTCCCATAACGTTACTCTTCCCGCTCCATCCCTCGGTTCCCATTCTTCCCATAACTTCTCCCACTGCGTTCCTCTACTCCCACAACCTTTCCTAACTCCATCTCTCAGTTCCCGCTTCTCCCATAGCCTCTCCCCAATCAATTCATTCACTCCTCCATCCCCTTCCTTTCTACTTCCTTTCCCTTTCTCCACTCCCTCCACTACTCCCTCCTCCACTCCCGCTCCACTCCCTCCTGCCAGGAGTCTCCGTTATATTCCTCGACTCAACGAATCGAATCACTCAGGTAATTAATCTAATTAACGTCTGCCCAGGTACACATTGTTTTATGTGACCTGACACCGAACAGGTGAGGTAGTGTGCTGAGGGAGGAAGGAAGAGAGATAGATAGATAGACAGATAGACAGATAGATAGTTAGATAGATAGATAGTGAGAGATAGATAGATAAATAGATAGATAGATAGATAGATAGAGAGAGAGAGAGAGAGAGAGAGAGAGAGGAGAGAGAGAGAGAGAGAGAGAGAGAGAGAGAGAGAGAGAGAGAGAGATCGTAAGCTTTTGAGTCAGTACCATACGTCAGCGTTATCAAGAATTCTCACAGAGAACAGTTATTGTATCACCTTGTTTAATGGACACACTTATTTCGTACGTGTCTGCGACTGTGTCTGTGATTGTCTGTGAATGTGTCTGTGACTGTGTCTGTGACTGTGCCTGTGATTGTCTGTGAGTGTGTCTGTGTGTCTGTGACTGTGTCTGTGATTGTCTGTGAGTGTGCCTGTGACGTGTCTGTGACTGTGCCTGTGATTGTGAGTATGCCTATGACTATGTCTGTGACTGTGTCTGTGATTTTCTGTGAGTGTGCCTGTGATTGTTAGTGTGCCTATGACTGTGTCTGTGACTGTGTCTGTGAATGTCTGTGAGTGTGCCTGTGACTGTGTCTGTTCGTGGGGAATAGTGAGCATTGAGGTGGGCGTGTGGGCAGAGAGGTTGTGGTGTGGGCATAGTGAAGGAGGGGGGGTGGACACAGACGTGGGAATTGGTGTGCAGTGAGGTGAAGGCAAAGAGGTGGGGGGAGTGAGCAGAGAGGGGGAAGGCAGAGAGGTGGGGAGTGAGCAGAGAGGGGGGAAGGCAGAGAGGTGGGAGAGTGAGCAGGAGGGGAAGGCAGAGAGGTGGGGGAGTGAGCAGAGAGGGGGGAAGGCAGAGAGGTGGGAGAGTGAGCAGAGAGGGTGAAGGCAGAGAGGTGGGGAGTGAGCAGAGAGGGGGAAGGCAGAGAGGTGGGGAGTGAGCAGAGAGGGGGGAAGGCAGAGAGGTGGGAGAGTGAGCAGGAGGGAAGGCAGAGAGGTGGGGAGTGAGCAGAGAGGGGGAAGGCAGAGAGGTGGGAGAGTGAGAAGAGAGGGGGGAAGGCAGAGAGGTGGGGAAGTGAGCAGAGAGGGGGGAGGCAGAGAGGTGGGGAAGTGAGCAGAGAGGGGGGAAGGCAGAGAGGTGGGGAGTGAGCAGAGAGGGGGGAAGGCAGAGAGGTGGGGGAGTGAGCAGAGAGGGTGAAGGCAGAGAGGTGGGGGAGTGAGCAGAGAGGGGTGAAGGCAGAGAGGTGGGGGAGTGAGCAGAGAGGGGGAAGGCAGAGGGGGGGAGTGAGCAGAGAGGGGGGAAGGCAGAGAGGTGGGGAAGTGAGCAGAGAGGGGGGAGGCAGAGAGGTGGGAGTGAGCAGAGAGGGTGAAAGCAGAGAGGTGGGGGAGTGAGCAGAGAGGGGGTGAAGGCAGAGAGGTGAGGTGGGGGAGTGAGCAGAGAGGGGGAAGGCAGAGAGGTGGGGAGTGAGCAGAGAGGGGAAAGGCAGAGAGGTGGGGGAGTGAGCAGAGAGGGGGGAAGGCAGAGAGGTGGGGGTGAGCAGAGAGGGGGGAAAGGCAGAGAGGTAGGGGAGTGAACAGAGAGGGGGAAGGCAGAGAGGTGGGGGAGTGAGCAGAGAGGGGGGAAGGCAGAGAGGTGGGGGAGTGAGCAGAGATGGGGGCAGGCAGAGGGGTGGGGGAGTGAGCAGAGGGGGGAAGGCAGAGAGGTGGGGGAGTGAGCAGAGAGGAAAAGATTCGACATAAAGGTAGAGAGGGTTGGGCAAGAAAGAATTTGACAAATTCCCCAGAATTTGATGTGGGGAAATCTTCGGTTCATTCGGAGTAGATCTTTGGAGTTAAATTCTCTCTCTTTCTCTCTCTCTCTCTCTCTCTCTCTCTCTCTCTCTCTCTCTCCTTCTGTAGGACACTTCCACTCTCTTCAACGCTCGTAACACAGTCCTGCCTGTTAAGTCGTGTGCAGATCGATGGCATGTTTTGTCTTTCTGGAGGTAAACACCTCGAGAACACGTCGACCAGGAGGCACATGGATGGTCAGGCCGCTACGAAATATACCATGTGGAAACTGAGCCTCGTGCTGGCAGTGGAACCACTTGTAAGACGACCCACCGCAAACACAATGACTTACTACCCTCTAAAAAAAAGTAAAGAAGCGTGTTGCAAACAGACTCGTCAGGAAGTTATTCCCTGTGTCAACATCTCAAGTTACGGGAGGCAGGGAATGACATAAGGGGAGAAGAGTGGTCACTCGACGGCACTTTAAGCGGTGGTGGCCCTCTATTTCTCGACGTTTCACCATCAACGCCACAGTGAAGGAGCATTGTTATTTAGCCCCTTTGAGGGTGAAAAGTCGAGGAGTTTTTCCCTTGTGTATAAAGTGTTTCAAATTACAAACATTCGATTGATTTGTGTGAGAGACTAGAAGCACAGAACGCCACTGGCGACACACCAACGAGTGCGTGCGCGACTTTCTTACACTCTCGTGGTGGCTGTGACGACTGAACGCCTCTGACGTTGCGCTCAAGGTGAACAAAACGTTGTCCAAAGGCTTCACTCTACTCTAGGCATATTTGTCTCACCGTGTATGTGAAGCCTATCTTCCAACCATGAAAAAAATAATCCCCACGTTTTTTAGGACATTCACGCATGAGCTAAATGAGTCTAGGCGATTGACGTGTGAAGAACGATTACGAGAGCCTCTCTTTCTAACCCTAGAGGTACGAACAGGGAGGGACATGACCACGACATACGAAATAATCACGGGCAAAGACATGGTAGAAAATAATAGGATTTCTATTGAGGAGAAACAAGAAAAGAAGAATGGGCGGATGCAAATTACTCAGCTAAATGTGCCACGGGATTTTTCAGTTGCTACAGCAGCGAATATTTGTTGAATTAGGCACATGAGCAACACCTGGGTATCTTTACTGAGGAAACGTTTCACCACACAGTGATTTCATCAGCCCTAAACAAAGACGAATGGTGAAGATCAGGAGTTTGAGGTAATCAGTCTCTCAGCCTTGAGTCAATGTAATCAGTCCATCAATTTTGAAAAGAATACGGCATATGCGCAAGGAGTGAGTTGAAGCAATCGTAGGAGATATCACAGGTGAGGTGAAGCAGTCGTAGGCGATATCAAAGTGGACAAATCCACATGTGGAAGTAGGTCATGACTGTAGGTTAGGCAAGTGAAGAATTCCCTGTATCAAGTTCTCAAGAAGTTGTTGTATCTGACAGGAATGTAGATTAATGGTTCAGAGAACCGACACGTTGATGAATTAGACACATGTGCAACATTTGGGTATCTTTACTGAGGTAACATATCGCCACGCAGTGGCTTCGTCAGTCCTAAACATAAGAAGTGTAGTGAAGGTCAGAAGGAGTTTGAGGTAATCAATCCCTTAGGCATGACCTACTTCCAAATGTGTCTAACTCATCATGTTGTCGCTTCTCTGAACCATTTATCTACAGTGAATGTTTGTCAGAGAAGTAGGTGATGAAGAATGTAAGTCACAATGTTGCGGTTGGAACAATTGATAAGTAGCCTATAATACCATAGCTGGAACAGTTCACAACTAACTTCTAATGTCATTGCTGGGCCAGTTCAATACTAACCCACAATTCCATGGTTGGAACAGTTCACAAATAGCTCACAATATCGTGGATGGAATGGTTCACCGTAGATGCAACGGTTCATAACTGTTGCATCTACGATGCAGCTGTGAACCGTTTCATCCACAATACCGTGGATGAAACAATTCACAGCTGACCCACAGTACCGTGGCTGAAACAGTAATTTAATTAACCCACCATACCGTGACTGCAATAACTCACTCTACTCCTGTAGTTTGTACCTCTGTTGCTTCCAAGTACCAGTTATTGTGCTTGTAAAATCATGCGTACGCTGAGTGATAACAGTGCTGGGCCTGGTATGTACAAGGACCGCGGTTCGACTCATCCTCTAGTATTTGGTTAATTCAGAACCTAATTTGACAGGAATATTTCACAACAGACGGTCGAAAGCTAAGAGACTGGACCACGACTGATTTATTGGGTTTCAAGCCCGTCGACTACACGACGGGTCATGATGGATAATGTTCTCCACAAAATATGGGGCAAAATAAACTATTAGCGTATATACAGTGAGAGATATACACCTTACATTGTATATACACTAAGAGATACACACCTCAGTTTATATACACTAAGAGTTACGCACCTCTCAGTGTTTATACATTTAAAGATAAGCACCTCTCAATGTACATATATTAAGAGATAAATACCTCTCAGTGTATATACAATAAGAGAAACACATCTCTGAGTGTATATAGAAGATATACAATAAGATATACACATATCTCGGTGTATATAAACTTCTATACATTGAGAGATAATCACCTCTCACTTTATATACACTGAGAGACACACGCCTCTCGCTGTATATACACTGAGAGATATACACTGAGAGTTACACAGCTCTAAGCACAGAGAGCGTCGTGGAGATGACAGTCAGAATTCCTTGAGAGAGTAGCGTGGATGCTCCGGATGTTTTTCGTTCATTTGCCTTCATATTGAATATATCCCCCTCGCTCGCGTGCTTCGGCGACCCTGTAGGCTCCTAGTAGGTTCCAGGTAGCGTAGTAGGTTCCAGGTGGCGTAGTAGGTTCCAGGTGGCGTAGTAGGTTCCAGGTGGCGTAGTAGGTTCCAGGTGGCGTAGTAGGTTCTAGGTGGCGTAGTAGGTTCCAGGTGGCGTAGTAGGTTCCAGGTGGCGTAGTAGGTTCCAGGTGGTGTAGTTGGTTCCAGGTGGCGTTGTAGGTTCCAGGTGGTGTAGTTGGTTCCAGGTGGCGTTGTAGGTTCCAGGTGGCGTAGTAGGTTCCAGGTGGCGTAGTAGGTTCTAGGTGGCGTAGTAGGTTCTAGGTGGCGTAGTAGGTTCCAGGTGGTGTAGTAGATTCCACGTGGCGTAGTAGGTTCAAGGTGGTGTAGTTGGTTCCAGGTGGCGTTGTAGGTTCCAGGTGGCGTAGTAGGTTCCAGGTGGCGTAGTAGGTTCCAGGCGACAAAGTAGGTTCTAGGTGGCGTAGTAGGTTCTAGGTGGCGTAGTAGGTTCCAGGTGGTGTAGTAGGTTCCAGGTGGCATAGTAGGTTCTAGGTGGCGTAGTAGGTTCCAGGTGGCGTAGTAGGTTCCAGGTGACACAGTAGGTTCCAAGTGGCGTAGTAGGTTCCAGGTGGCGTAGTAGGTTCTAGGTGGCGTAGTAGGTTCCAGGTGGCGTAGTAGGTTCCAGGTGACGTAGTAGGTTCCAGGTGACATAGTAGGTTCCAGGTGGCGTAGTAGGTTCCAGGTGACATAGTAGGTTTCAGGTGACATAGTAGGTTCCAGGTGGCGCAGTAGGTTCCAGGTGACATAGTAGGTTCCAGGTGGCGTAGTAGGTTCCAGGTGGCGTAGTAGGTTCTAGGTGGCGTAGTAGGTTCCAGGTGGCGTAGTAGGTTCCAGGTGGCGTAGTAGGTTCCAGGTGGCATAGTAAGTTCCAGGTGGCGTAGTAGGTTCCAGGTGACATAGTAGGTTACAGGTAGCGTAGTAGGTTCCAGGTGGCGTAGTAGGTTCCAGGTGGCGTAGTAGGTTCCAGGTGGCGTAGTAGGTTCCTGGTGACATAGTAGGTTCCAGGAGGAGTAGTAGGTTTCAGTTGGCGTAGTAGGGTCCAGGTAGCGTAGTAGGTCCCGGGTGGCATAGTAGGTTCCAGGTGATATAGTAGATTCCAAGTGACATAATAGGTTCCTTGTAACCTAGTAGGTTCCAGGTGACACAGTAGGTTCCCGGTAACATAATAGGTTCCAGGTGACGTAATAGGTTCCTTGTAACATTGTAGGTTCTAGGTGACATAGTAGATTCAAGGTAACATAGTAGGTTCCAGGTGACATAGTAGGTTCCAGGTGGCATAATAGGTTCCGCGCGACATTGTAGGTTCCACGTGACATAATAGGTCCCAGGTGACATAGTAGGTTCCAGGTGACATAGTGACATAGTAGGTTCCAGGTGACATAATAGGTTCCAGGTGACAGTGTAGGTTCCAGGTGACATAGTAGGTTCCAGGTGACTTAGTAGGTTCCAGGTAACATAGTAGGTTCCAGGTGACATAGTAGGTTCCTTGTAACATAGTAGGTTCCAGGTGACATAATAGGTTCCTTGTAACACAGTAGGTTCCAGGTGGACATAGTAGAATCCAGGTAACATAGTAGGTTCCAGGTGACATAATAGGTTTCTTGTAACACAGTAGGTTCCAGGTGGACATAGTAGAATCCAGGTGACATATTAGGTTCCAAGTGACATAATAGGTTCCTTGTAACATAGTAGGTTCCAGGTGACATAGTAGGTTCCAGGTGACATAGTAGGTTCCAGGTGACATTGTAGGTTCCAGGTGACATAATAGGTTCCAGGTGGCATAGTAGGTTCCAGGTGACATAGTAAGTGCCAGGTGACATAGTAGATTCCAGGTAACATAGTAGGTTCCATGTGACATAATTGGTTCCTTATAACATAGTAGGTTCCAGGTGGACATAGTAGGTTCCAGGTAACATAGTAGGTCCCAGGTGACACAGTAGGTTCCAGGTAACATAGTAGGTCTCAGGTGACATAGTAAGTTCCAGGTAACATAGTAGGTTCCAGGTGACATAATAGGTTCCTTTTAACATAGTAGGTTCCAGGTGACATAGTACATTCCAGTTATCATAGTAGGTTCCAGTTGACATAATAGGTTCCTTGTAACATAGTAGGTTCCAGGTGACATAATAGGATCCAGGTAACTTAGTAGGTTCCAGGTAACTTTGTAGGCTCCGATTAATATCCTTCCTCAAGACCACTTCCTTCACACCACTTCCTCAAGACCACTTCCTTCACACCACTTCCTCAAGACCGCTTCCTTCACACCATTTCCTTAAGACCACTTCCTTCAGACCCCTTCTTAAAGACGACTTCCTTCACACCCCTTTCTTTAGACCGTTTCTTTTAGACCACGCTTCACACCACTTCTTTCGCACCACTTTTTAGATCACTTCTTTTAGACCACTTTTAAACCAAATTTATGCAAGCAGCTGTGACAAACTAATCAATATAACTTGTGTTCAGTTTCTGTTTCATTAGTCAGCAGTGATGCTGAATTGCTGATATTATCCTCTCCGTCACATTGGTATTATCCTCTCCGTCACATTGGTATTATCCTCTCTGTCACATTGATATTATCCTCTCCGTCACATTGGTATTATCCTCTTCGTCACATTGATATTATCCTCTCCGTCACATTGGTATTATCCTCTCCGTCACATTGGTATTATCCTCTCCATAACACTGATATCCTCTCCGTCACATTGGTATTATCCTCTTCGTCACATTGATATTATCCTCTCCGTCACATTGGTATTATCCTCTTCGTCACATTGATATTATCCTCTCCGTCACATTGGTATTATCCTCTCCGTAACACTGATATCCTCTCCGTCACATTGGTATTATCCTCTCCGTAACACTGATATCCTCTCCGTCACATTGGTATTATCCTCTTCGTCACATTGATATTATCCTCTCCGTCACATTGGTATTATCCTCTTCGTCACATTGATATTATCCTCTCCGTCACATTGGTATTATCTTCTCCGTAACACTGATATCCTCTCCGTCACATTGGTATTATCCTCTCCGTAACACTGATATCCTCTCCGTCACATTGGTATTATCCTCTCGTCACATTGATATTATCCTCTCCGTCACATTGGTATTATCCTCTCCGTAACACTGATATCCTCTCCGTCACATTGGTATTATCCTCTTCGTCACATTGATATTATCCTCTCCGTCACATTGGTATTATCCTCTTCGTCACAGTTATATTATCCTCTCCGTCACAATGATATTATCATCTCCGTCACATTGATTTCATCCTCTCCGTCACATTGATATTATACTCTCCGTCACATTGGTATTATCCTTTAAGTCATGCTGATATTATCATCTCTGATACATGATAATATACACTTGGAAAATCCTAGAGGGATTGATACCAAACTTGCACTTGAAACCCTCCCTATGAAAGTCAAAGACTCGGCAGGAGATGGAACATTCATCCAATGAAAAGCAGGGGCGCCACGAGTACACTGAGAGACAACATAATAAGTGTCAGGGGCCCAAGACTGTTCAACTGCCTCCCAGTATACACCCCTGGCTGTCTTCAAGAAGGCGCTGGACAGGCACCTAAAGTCAGTACCTGACGAGCCGGGCTGTGGTTCGTACGTCAGTTTGCGTGCAGCCAGCAGTAACAGCCTGTGTGATCAGACCCTGATCCACCACGAGGCCTGGTCTCAGACCGAGCCGAGGGGGCGTTGACCCCCGAAACTTTCTCCAGGTATCTCCAGGTATACTCCAGGTAAACTCCAGGTATACTCTGTCACACTGATATACTGATGTTAAGCCAACAGCTGTATTTATATTACCGTCGTATATGTGTTAATATTAAAACATTAACCTTAATAATCACATGGGAATTATTCCAACAGTAATTGAATAAAACATTAAACAAAAGACACAGGCTGTGGAACACGCTTTTATTGTGACATCGATCAGCTCTATGTAGAGTTTTGTCATAACTTGTTAAAACTCTACACAGAGCGAAACATTGTTCTAACAGATGTTTTTTTCTGCCTCCTGTGTCTGATTCAGTGGTTTTATTAACTCAGTAGTTGAGAAAATGTTAACCTCAATATTCTCAAGGATATTTACCCAAGACTAACAGTGATAATATTCCAATAATTATATTAATATTGCCTAATTTTATGTTGAATTGGGTAAATCGTTCAAATTTACGCAAACAGATTCTAAATCATTATTTTGATACAGATTCGTTAATAATAATGTTATTCAGCGAATAATAATATTGCTTTTAAACAAACAATAATAATAATAATAATAATAATAATAATAATAATAATAATAATAATAATAATAATAATAATAATAATAATAATAATAATAAACCAATAACATCACTTGATTAATTTCAATATTATCAATAGATAAACATGTTGATAAAAACTCTATAAATCAATTAATAATAAAATAATTGTATACATATAAAAAATTTTTTTTAGAAATATTAAATACGGTATTTGACTTTATTTTCACTAAAGGATGTATATACTTATTTTAATGATTAAAGTATTCTCGTCTAGTGGTGAGAGGAAGGTTACTTTCAGTCTGGTGGTGAGAACAAGGTTACTTTCAGTCTGGTGGTGAGAACAAGGTTACTTTCAGTCTGGTGGTGAGAACAAGGTTACTTTCAGTCTGGTGGTGAGAAGAAGGTTACTTTCAGTCTGGTGGTGAGAAGAAGGTTACTTTCAGTCTGGTGGTGAGAAGAAGGTTACTTTCAGTCTGGTGGTGAGAAGAAGGTTACTTTCAGTCTTGTGGTGAGAACAAGGTTACTTTCAGTCTGGTGGTGAGAACAAGGTTACTTTCAGTCTTGTGGTAAGAACAAGGTTACTGTCAGTCTGGTGGTGAGACCAAGGTTACTTTCAGTCTAGTGGTGAGACCAAGGCTACTTTCAGTCTGGTGGTGAGAACAAGGTTGCTTTCAGTCTCGTGGTGAGAACAAGGTTACTTTCAGTCTGGTGGTGAGACCAAGGTTGCTTTCAGTCTAGTGGTGAGACCAAGGTTACTTTCAGTCTGGTGGTGAGAAGAAGGTTACTTTCAGTCTCGTGGTGAGAACAAGGTTACTTTCAGTCTGGTGGTGAGACCAAGGTTACTTTCAGTCTGGTGGTGAGACCAAGGTTACTTTCAGTCTGGTGGTGAGACCAAGGTTGCTTTCAGTCTGGTTGTGAGAACAAGGTTACTTTCAGTCTGGTTGTGAGAACAAGGTTACTTTCAGTCTGGTTGTGAGAACAAGGTTACTTTCAGTCTGGTTGTGAGAACAAGGTTACTTTCAGTCTGGTTGGGGAGAACAAGGTTACTTTCAGTCTGGTTGTGAGAACAAGGTTACTTTCAGTCTGGTTGTGAGAACAAGGTTACTTATCTGGTTGTGAACAAGGTTCTTTCAGTTGGTTGTAGAACAAGGTTACTTTCAGTCTGGTTGTGAGAACAAGGTTACTTTCAGTCTGGTTGTGAGAACAAGGTTACTTTCAGTCTTGTGGTGAGAACAAGGTTACTTCCAGTCTGGTTGTGAGAACAAGGTTACTTTCAGTCTGGTTGTGAGAACAAGGTTACTTTCAGTCTTGTGGTGAGAACAAGGTTACTTTCAGTCTGGTTGGTGAGACAAGGTTACTTTCAGTCTGGTGTGAGAACAAGGTTACTTTCAGTCTGGTTGTGAGACAAGGTTACTTTCAGTCTGGTTGTGAGAACAAGGTTACTTTCAGTCTGGTTGTGAGAACAAGGTTACTTTCAGTCTGGTTGTGAGAACAAGGTTACTTTCAGTCTGGTTGTGAGAACAAGGTTACTTTCAGTCTGGTTGTGAGAACAAGGTTACTTTCAGTCTGGTTGTGAGAACAAGGTTACTTTCAGTCTGGTTGTGAGAACAAGGTTACTTTCAGTCTGGTTGTGAGAACAAGGTTACTTTCAGTCTGGTTGTGAGAACAAGGTTACTTTCAGTCTGGTTGTGAGAACAAGGTTACTTTCAGTCTAATTGTGAGAACAAGGTTACTTTCAGTCTGGTTGTGAGAACAAGGTTACTTTCAGTCTGGTTGTGAGAACAAGGTTACTTTCAGTCTGGTTGTGAGAACAAGGTTACTTTCAGTCTTGTGGTGAGAACAAGGTTACTTTCAGTCTGGTTGTGAGAACAAGGTTACTTTCAGTCTGGTTGTGAGAACAAGGTTACTTTCAGTCTGGTTGTGAGAACAAGGTTACTTTCAGTCTGGTTGTGAGAACAAGGTTACTTTCAGTCTGGTTGTGAGAACAAGGTTACTTTCAGTCTGGTGTGAGAACAAGGTTACTTTCAGTCTGGTTGGTGAGAACAAGGTTACTTTCAGTCTGGTGGTGAGAACAAGGTTACTTTCAGTCTGTGTGAGAACAAGGTTACTTTCAGTCTGGTGGTGAGAACAAGGTTACTTTCAGTCTGGTGGTGAGAACAAGGTTACTTTCAGTCTTGTGGTGAGAACAAGGTTACTTTCAGTCTGATGGTGAGACCAAGGTTACTTTCAGTCTGGTGGTGAGACCAAGGTTACTTTCAGTCTGGTGGTGAGACAAAGGTTACTTTCAGTCTGGTGGTGAGAACAAGGTTACTTTCAGTCTGGTGGTGAGACCAAGGTTACTTTCAGTCTGGTGGTGAGAACAAGGTTACTTTCAGTCTGGTGGTGAGAACAAGGTTACTTTCAGTCTGGTGGTGAGACCAAGGTTACTTTCAGTCTGGTGGTGAGAACAAGGTTACTTTCAGTCTGGTGGTGAGAACAAGGTTGCTTTCAGTCTTGTGGTGAGAACAAGGTTATTTCAGTCTGGTGGTGAGAACAAGGTTACTTTCAGTCTGGTGGTGAGAACAAGGTTACTTTCAGTCTTGTGGTGAGAACAAGGTTACTTTCAGTCTGGTGGTGAGAACAAGGTTACTTTCAGTCGGGTGGTGAGAACAAGGTTACTTTCAGTCTGGTTGTGAGAACAAGGGTACGTTCAGTCTGGTGGTGAGAACAAGGTTACTTTCAGTCTTGTGGTGAGACCAAAGTTACTTTCAGTCTGCTGGTGAGAACAAGGTTACTTTCAGTCTTGTGGTGAGAACAAGGTTACTTTCAGTCTGGTGGTGAGACCGAGGTTACTTTCAGTCTGGTGGTGAGAAGAAGGTTACTTTCAGTCTGGTTGTGAGAACAAGGTTACTTTCAGTCTGGTGGTGAGACCGAGGTTACTTTCAGTCTGGTTGTGAGAACAAGGTTACTTTCAGTCTGGTGGTGAGACCGAGGTTACTTTCAGTCTGGTGGTGAGAAGAAGGTTACTTTCAGTCTGGTTGTGAGAACAAGGTTACTTTCAGTCTTGTGGTGAGACCAAGGTTACTTTCAGTCTGGTGGTGAGAACAAGGTTACTTTCAGTCTTGTGGTGAGAACAAGGTTACTTTCAGTCTGGTGATGAGAACAAGGTTACTTTCAGTCTTGTGGTGAGAACAAGGTTACTTTCAGTCTGGTAGTGAGAACAAGGTTACTTTCAGTCTGGTGGTGAGACCGAGGTTACTTTCAGTCTGGTGGTGAGAAGAAGGTTACTTTCAGACTGGTGGTGAGAACAAGGTTACTTTCAGTCTTGTGGTGAGAACAAGGTTACTTTCAGTCTGGTAGTGAGAACAAGGTTACTTTCAGTCTGGTGGTGAGACCGAGGTTACTTTCAGTCTGGTGGTGAGAAGAAGGTTACTTTCAGTCTGGTGGTGAGAACAAGGTTACTTTCAGTCTTGTGGTGAGAACAAGGTTACTTTCACTCTTGTGGTGAGAACAAGGTTACTTTCACTCTTGTGGTGAGAACAAGGTTACTTTCAGTCTGGTGGTGAGAACAAGGTTACATTCAGTCTGGTGGTGAGAGCAAGGTTACTTTCAGTCTGGTGGTGAGAACAATCTGGTGGCGACAACAAGGTTACTTTCAGTCTGGTGGTGAGAACAAGGTTACTTTCAGTCTTGTGGTGAGAACAAGGTTACTTTCAGTCTGGTGGTGAGAATAATCTGGTGGCGAGAACAAGGTTACTTTCAGTCTGGTGGTGAGAACAAGGTTACTTTCAGTCTGATGGTGAGAACAAGGTTACTTTCAGTCTTGTGGGAGACAAGGTTACTTTCAGTCTGGTGGTGAGAACAAGGTTACTTTCAGTCTTGTGGTGAGACCAAGGTTACTTTCAGTCTGGTGGTGAGAACAAGGTTACTTTCAGTCTTGTGGTGAGACCAAGGTTACTTTCAGTCTGGTGGTGAGAACAAGGTTACTTTCAGTCTTGTGGTGAGACCAAGGTTACTTTCAGTCTGGTGGTGCGGACAAGGTTACTTTCAGTCTGGTGGTGAGAACAAGGTTACTTTCAGTCTGATGGTGAGAACAAGGTTACTTTCAGTCTGGTGGTGAGACCAAGGTTACTTTCAGTCTGATGGTGAGAACAAGGTTACTTTCAGTCTCGTGGTGAGAACAAGGTTACTGTCAGTCTGGTGGTGAGAACAAGGTTACTGTCAGTCTGGTGGTGAGAACAAGGTTACTGTCAGTCTGGTGGTGAGAACAACGTTACTGTCAGTCTGGTGGTGAGAAGAAGTTTACTTTCAGTCTTGTGGTGAGAACAAGGTTACTTTCAGTCTTGTGGTGAGAACAGGGTTACTTTCAGTCTTGTGGTGAGAACAAGGTTACTGTCAGTCTGGTGGTGAGAACAAGGTTACTGTCAGTCTGGTGGTGAGAACAAGGTTACTGTCAGTCTGGTGGTGAGAACAAGGTTACTTTTCAGTCTGGTGGTGAGAACAAGGTTACTGTCAGTCTGGTGGTGAGAACAAGGTTACTGTCAGTCTGGTGGTGAGAACAAGGTTACTTTCAGTCTGGTGGTGAGAACAAGGTTACTTTCAGTCTGGTGGTGAGAACAAGGTTACTTTCAGTCTTGTGGTGAGAACAAGGTTACTTTCAGTCTTGTGGTGAGAACAAGGTTACTTTCAGTCTTGTGGTGAGAACAAGGTTACTTTCAGTCTTGTGGTGAGAACAAGGTTACTTTCAGTTTGTGGTGAGAACAAGGTTACTTTCAGTCTTGTGGTGAGAACAAGGTTACTTTCAGTCTGGTGGTGAGAACAAGGTTACTTTCAGTCTGGTGGTGAGAACAAGGTTACTTTCAGTCTTGTGGTGAGAACAAGGTTACTTTCAGTCTGGTGGTGAGAACAAGGTTACTTTCAGTCTTGTGGTGAGAACAAGGTTACTTTCAGTCTGGTGGTGAGAACAATCTGGTGGCGAGAACAAGGTTACTTTCAGTCTGGTGGTGAGAACAAGGTTACTTTCAGTCTGATGGTGAGAACAAGGTTACTTTCAGTCTTGTGGTGAGACCAAGGTTACTTTCAGTCTGGTGGTGAGAACAAGGTTACTTTCAGTCTGGTGGTGAGAACAAGGTTACTTTCAGTCTGGTGGTGAGAACAAGGTTACTTTCAGTCTGGTGGTGCGGACAAGGTTACTTTCAGTCTGGTGGTGAGAACAAGGTTACTTTCAGTCTGATGGTGAGAACAAGGTTACTTTCAGTCTGGTGGTGAGACCAAGGTTACTTTCAGTCTGATGGTGAGAACAAGGTTACTTTCAGTCTGGTGGTGAGAACAAGGTTACTGTCAGTCTGGTGGTGAGAACAAGGTTACTGTCAGTCTGGTGGTGAGAACAAGGTTACTGTCAGTCTGGTGGTGAGAACAAGGTTACTGTCAGTCTGGTGGTGAGAAGAAGTTTACTTTCAGTCTTGTGGTGAGAACAAGGTTACTTTCAGTCTTGTGGTGTGAGAACAGGGTTACTTTCATCTTGTGTGTGAGAACAAGGTTACTGTCAGTCTGGTGGTGAGAACAAGGTTACTGTCAGTCTGGTGGTGAGAACAAGGTTACTGTCAGTCTGGTGGTGAGAACAAGGTTACTGTCAGTCTGGTGGTGAGAACAAGGTTACTGTCAGTCTGGTGGTGAGAACAAGGTTACTGTCAGTCTGGTGGTGAGAACAAGGTTACTTTCAGTCTGGTGGTGAGAACAAGGTTACTTTCAGTCTGGTGGTGAGAACAAGGTTACTTTCAGTCTGGTGGTGAGAACAAGGTTACTTTCAGTCTTGTGGTGAGAACAAGGTTACTTTCAGTCTTGTGGTGAGAACAAGGTTACTTTCAGTCTTGTGGTGAGAACAAGGTTACTTTCAGTCTTGTGGTGAGAACAAGGTTACTTTCAGTCTTGTGGTGAGAACAAGGTTACTTTCAGTCTGGTGGTGAGAACAAGGTTACTTTCAGTCTGGTGGTGAGAACAAGGTTACTTTCAGTCTTGTGGTGAGAACAAGGTTACTTTCAGTCTGGTGGTGAGAACAAGGTTACTTTCAGTCTTGTGGTGAGAACAAGGTTACTTTCAGTCTTGTGGTGAGAACAAGGTTACTTTCAGTCTGGTGGTGAGAACAAGGTTACTTTCAGTCTTGTGGTGAGAACAAGGTTACTTTCAGTCTTGTGGTGAGAACAAGGTTACTTTCAGTCTGGTGGTGAGAAACAAGGTTACTTTCAGTCTTGTGGTGAGAACAAGGTTACTTTCAGTCTGGTGGTGAGAACAAGGTTACTTTCAGTCTTGTGGTGAGAACAAGGTTACTTTCAGTCTTGTTGTGAGAACAAGGTTACTTTCAGTCTGGTGGTGAGAACAAGGTTACTTTCAGTCTTGTGGTGAGAACAAGGTTACTTTCAGTCTTGTGGTGAGAACAAGGTTACTTTCAGTCTGGTGGTGAGAACAAGGTTACTTTCAGTCTGGTGGTGAGAACAAGGTTACTTTCAGTCTGGTGGTGAGAACAAGGTTACTTTCAGTCTGGTGGTGAGAACAAGGTTACTTTCAGTCTGGTGGTGAGAACAATCTGGTGGTGAGAACAAGGTTACTTTCAGTCTGGTGGTGAGAACAAGGTTACTTTCAGTCTTGTGGTGAGAACAAGGTTACTTTCAGTCTTGTGGTGAGAACAAGGTTACTTTCAGTCTGGTGGTGAGAACAAGGTTACTTTCAGTCTGGTGGTGAGAACAAGGTTACTTTCAGTCTGGTGGTGAGAACAAGGTTAGTTTCAGTCTTGTGGTGAGAACAAGGTTACTTTCAATCTGGTGGTGAGACCAAGGTTACTTTCAGTCTAGTGGTGAGAAGAAGGTTACTTCCAGTCTGGTGGTGAGAACAAGGTTACTTTCAGTCTGGTGGTTAGAACAGGGTTACTTTCAGTCTGGTGGTGAGAACAAGGTTACTGTCAGTCTGGTGGTGAGAACAAGGTTACTTTCAGTCTGGTGGTGAGAACAGGGTTACTTTCAGTCTGGTGGTGAGAACAAGGTTACTTCAGTCTGGTGGTGAGAACAGGGTTACTTTCAGTCTGGTGGTGAGAACAATGTTACTTTCAGTCTGGTGGTGAGAACAAGGTTACTCTCAGTCTGGTGGTGAGAACAAGGTTACTTTCAGTCTGGTGGTGAGAACAAGGTTACTTTCAGTCCTTTGTCGAGACCAAGGTTACTTTTAGTCTGGTGGTGAGAACAAGGTTACTTTCAGTCTTGTGGTGAGAACAAGGTTACTTTCAGTCTGGTGGTGAGAACAAGGTTACCTTCAGTCTTAATTATGCTAGTTGAGTCGACAGGCTTTAAATCTCATTACCTAAATAATTATTTACTTCTGTGTCATCGTTGTGGGAAGTCGCTCTGGTCTCATCTCTTTTCCTTAAGTAAAAATTAACTTTGAGTATTTATGAGATACGAATTAATTCTAATTCAAAGCCAGTGCTAAATTCAAGGGTGTATTCTACGTCCAATCCCGCTAAAAGACAGATTTTTTTGCTTAGTGCGTTAATTAATAGATTTCTGTAGAAGTTACTAAGTAATGATACGGAGGATATTACTGTATTAATCACTAGGACGGTACTGTTGTAGTGTTCACTAGGAGGGTACTGTTGTAGTGTTCACCAGGATGGTACTGTTGTAGTGTTCACTAGGATGGTACTGTTGTAGAGTTCACTAGAATGGTACTGTTTTAGTGATCACTAGGACGGTACTGTTGTAGTTTTCACTAGAATGGTACTGTTGTAGTGATCACTAGGACGGTACTGTTGTAGTGTTCACTAGGACGGTACTGTTGTAGTGTTCACTAAGATGATACTGTTGTAGTGATCACTAGGATGGTACTGTTGTAGTGTTCACTAGGACGGTACTGTTGTAGTGTTCACTAGGATGGTACTGTTGTAGTGATCACTAGGACGGTACTGTTGTAGTGTTCACCAGAATGGTACTGTTGTATTGATGACTAGGACTGTACTGTTGTAGTGTTCACTAGGATGGTACTTTTGTAGTGTTCACTAGGACGGTACTGTTGTAGTGTTCACTAGGATGGTACTTTTGTAGTGTTCACTAGGACGGTACTGCTGTAGTGATCAAAGGGATGGTACTGTTGTAGTGATCACTTGGACGGTACTTTTGTATTGATCACTAGGACGGTACTGTTGTAGTGTTCACTAGGATGGTACTGTTGTAATGATCACTGGACGTACTTTGTATGATACTAGGACGGTATGTGTAGTGTCACTGGAGTACTTTTGTATTGATCACTAGGACGGTACTGTTGTAGTGATCACTAGGATGGTACTGGTGTAGTGTTCACTAGGATGGTACTGTTGTAATGATCACTAGGACGGTACTGTTGTATTGATCACTAGGACGGTACTGTTGTAGTGTTCACATCAGGAGGAATACTACAATCAAGGACCAGGTAATCCTGCGTCACAAACGTACTGGAGTTTTATGACAGGATGAAGGGAGTGAGACAAGAGAGAGAGGGGTGGGTAGATTGCATTTTCTTGGACTGTAAGGTGTTGGACACAGTTCCATACAAGAGAGTGGGCGCCGGTAACTAGCGGGGTGCCACAAGGATCAGTCCTAGGACCGGTGCTGTTTCTGGTATTTGTGAACGACATGACGGAAGGATTATAATCCGAAGTGTCTCTGTTTGCCGATGATGTGAAGATGATGAGAAGAATTCAGTAGGACGAAAACCAGGCAGAACTACCTGATCCAGAAACTGGCTCCTGGAGTTCAACCCCACCAAGTACAAAGTCATGAAGATTGGGGAAGGGCAAAGAGGACCACAGACGGAGTACAGTCTAGGGGACCAGAGCCAACAAACCTAACTCAAGGAAAAGGATCTTGGTGTGAGTATAACACCGGGAACATCTCCTGAGGCGCACATCAACCAAATAACTGCTGCGGCATACGGGCGCCTGGCAAACCTAAGAACAGCATTTCGACATCTAAATGTGGAGTCTTACGGGACCTTTACAGTGTGTACTTTAGGCCCATATTGGAATATGCAGCGCCAGTTGGGAACCCTCACCTAGCCAAGCATGTAAGGAAACTAGAGAAAGTGCAGAGGATTGCAACAAGACTAATCCCGGAGCTAAAGAGTATGTCCTACGAGGAGAGATTAAGGGAAATCGACCTGACGACACTGGAAGAAAGGAGAGTTAGGGGGGATATGATAACGACATATAAAATACTGAGAGGTATAGACAAGGTGGACAGAGACAGGATGTTCCAGAGATGGGACATAGCAACAAGGGGTCACAGTTGGAAGTTGAAGACTCACATGAATCACAGGGATGTTAGGAAGTATTTCTTTAGTCACAGAGTAGTCAGGAAGTGGAATTGCCTGGGTAGTGATGTAGTGGAGTCAGGTTCCATACATAGCTTAAAGAAGAGGTACAATCAAGATCACGGAGCGGGAAGAGTGATCGGGTAGCTGCCATTTGAAGAGGCGGGGTCAGGATCTGTGACTCGACCCACGCAACCACAACTAGGTGAGTACACACACACACTCACACACACACACACACACACACACACACACACACACACACACACACACACACACACACACACACACACACACACACGCACACACACACACACACATGTACAGGAGAATTAAATCAGATGCGGACCAGACAGGTCTACAAAGAGACCTGGACAGGCTGGATGCGTGGTCCAGCAACTGGCTCCTAGAATTTAACCTCGCCAAATGCAAAGTCATGAAGATCGGAGAAGGGCAAAGAAGACCGCAGACAGAGTATAGGCTAGGAGGCAAAGGACTGCAAACCTCACTCAAGGAGAAAGATCTAGGAGTGAGTATAATACCGAATACGTCTCCAGAAGTACACATTAACCAGATAACTGCTGCGGCACATGGGCGCCTGGCAAACCTGAGAACAGCGTTTCGGAACCTCAGTAAGGAATCGTTCAAGACTTTATACACTGTGTATGTCAGGCCCATACTGGAGTATACAGCACCAGTTTGGAAGTCACACCTAGTCAAACACGTCAAGAAATTGGAGAAAATGCAAAGTTTTGCAACAAGCTTGTTTCAGAGCTAAGGGGTATGTCCTACGAAGAAAGGTTAAGGGAAATCGGTCTGACGACACTGGAGGACAGGAGGGTCAGGGAAGACATGATAACGACATACAATATACTGCGTGGAATAGACAAGGTGGACAAAGACAGGATGTTCCAGAGATGGGACACAGAAACAAGGGGTCACAATTGGAAGCTGAAGATTCAGATGAGTCAAAGGGATGTTAGGAAGCATTTCTTCAGCCACAGAGTTGTTGGGAAGTGGAATACTCTTGCAAGCGGTGTAGTGGAGGCAGGAATCATACATAGTTTTAAGACGAGGTATGATAAGGCTCATGGAGCAGGGAGTGGGAGCACCCAGTAGCGGTCGTTGAAGAGGCGGGGCCAGGAGCTGAATCTCGACCGCTGCAACTACAATTAGGAGAGCAATTAGGTGAGTACACACACACACACACACACACACACACACACACACACACACACACACACACACACACACACACACACATCTTGGGGTGAATATAATACCAAACATATCTCCTGAGGCACACATCAACTAAATCACTGCTGCATCACATGGGCGCCTAGCAAACCTAAGAATAGCTTTCCAACATCTCAGTAACGAGTCGTTCAGGACTCTGTACACCGTGTACGTCAGGCCCATATTGGAGTATGCATCACCAGTTTGGAACCCACACCTGGGTAAGCACGTCAGGAAATTAGAGAAAGTGCAAAGGTTTGCAACGAGTCTAGTCCCGGAGCTAAGGGGCATGTCCTACTAGGAGAGGTTAAGGGAAATTGACCTGGCGACAATGGAGGATCGGAGGGGCATGATAACCACATACAAAAATACTGAGAGGAATCATCACGGTGGCCAGAGATAAGATGCTCCAGAGATGGGACACAGCGACAAGGGGTAACAATTGGAAGTTGAAGACTCATATGAGTCAAAGAGATGTTAGGAAGTATTTCTTCAGTCATAGAGTTGTCAGGAAGTGGAATAGTCTGGAAAGTGATGTAGTGGAGGAAGGATCCACACATAGCTTGAAGAAGAGGTATAATAAGTTCATGAAGCAGGGAGAGTGACCTAGTAGCGAACAGTGAAGAGGCGGGGCCCGGAGCTGTGAATTGACCCCTACAACCATAATTAGGTGAGGACACATACGCGAGGTACCACTGAGTACACATCATCTGACGCAGTTTTTCCTTTTTCTTTGTTTTCCCACTTATAAACCTCAAACTCAGAATGACATTGAAATAAATTGTTATAAATGGTGGGAGACAAGACACAAAGATCAGAGGTAAGAGTGTGCCAGCTGGAGAGAAAGGTAAGATAATTGTGAATCATGAGGCAGTCCAGCTGTCACAAGGAGTCAGCTCAGGAATAACTGTCTGTTGAAAGAGACGAAGGGGACTATGAGAGTGCTATTTACAAGCGAGTCACCGTGGCAGGAGTGGTAACATGGCAGCGATAGCTCTAGATGTGGAAGAATCACAGTAACAAGTAACAAGAGGCGTAAGGAGCCTAAGATTATTCAATGTATTTAGAGCTTTGAGCGGTGTAAGACTAGTGTAGGTACTAGTGTAGCAGGGATTGCAAGGATCTAGGATATTGCTGGTTTTAATTAATTTACTGGATCAGGAGTCGACAGCTCTTTTCACGAGCAAGACTCTGTAACAGAAGACGTAAGGGTGTACAAGAGCACACTGTCCGAGCTAGCTACTGTAATACGAGACGTAGGGAACTACACCTCTTTAGAAGCAAGGCACTGCAGCAGGAGAAGAAGAAAGCCATTAGTGGCTTACCTAGCCATTAGTCAGTAGCAGATGATGGTAAAAGCCGCGGCATTTAGAACAAGTAAACATTGGTCAGAGGAAAAATATTAATTAGAGAGATATAGGCAATTCTTGAAGGCAGAGTAAAATCAATCAAAATAAGAGATTTAGTGTAGACGAGTGTGGGAGGGAGGGATGAGTGGAGTGTGGGAGGGAGGGATGAGTGGAGTGTGGGAGGGAGGGATGAGTGGAGTGTGGGAGGGAGGGATGAGTGGAGTGTGGGAGGGAGGGATGAGTGGAGTGTGGGAGGGAGGGATGAGTGGAGTGTGGGAGGGAGGGATGAGTGGAGTGTGGGAGGGAGGGATGAGTGGAGTGTGGGAGGGAGGGATGAGTGGAGTGTGGGATCGAGGGATAAGTGGAGTGTGGAAGGTAGGGATGAGTGGAGTGTGGGAAGGACGGAGGAGTGGAGTGTGGGAGGGAGGAATGAGTGGAGTGTGGGATGGGGGGGGAATGAGTGGAGTGTGGGAGGGAGGGAGGAATGGAGTGTGGGAGGGAGGGAGGGAGTGGAGTGTGGGAGGGATGGATGAGTGGAGTGTGGGAGGGAGGGAGGGAGGAGTGGAGTGAGGGAGGGAGGAGTGGAGAGTGTGAGAGGGAGGGATGAGTGGAGTGTGGGAGGGAGGGAGGAGTGGAGTGTGGGAGGGAGGGAGGAGTGGAGTGTGGGAAGGAGGATGAGTGAGTGTGGGAGGGAGGATGAGTGGAGTGTGGGAGGGAGGGAGGAGTGGAGTGTGGGAGGGAGAGAGGGAGGTGAAGTGTGGGAGGGAGGGAGGAGAGTGGAGTGTGGGAGGGATGGAGGGGGGGAGTGGGGAGTGGGGAGGGAGGAGTGGAGTGTGGGAGGAGGGATGAGTGGAGTGTGGGGAGGAGGAGGAGTGGAGTGTGGGAGGGAGGGATGAGTGGAGTGTGGGAGGGAGGGAGAGGAGTGGGGGAGGAGGGATGAGTGTGAGGGGAGGGAGGGAGGTGGAGTGTGGGAGGGGGGAGGAGTGGAGTGTGGGGAGGGAGGGAGGAGTGGAGTGTGGGAGGGAGGGAGGAGTGGAGTGTGGGAGGGAGGGAGGAGTGGAGTGTGGGAGGGAGGGAGAGTGGAGTGTGGGAGGGGGGAGGAGTGGAGTGTGGGAGGGAGGGAGGAGTGGAGTGTGGGAGGGAGGGAGGAGTGGAGTGTGGGAGGGAGGGAGGAGTGGAGTGTGGGAGGGAGGGAGGAGTGGAGTGTGGGAGGGGAGGAGGATGGAGTGTGGGAGGGAGGGAGGAGTGGAGTGTGGGAGGGAGGGAAGTGGAGTGTGGGAGGGAGGGAGGAGTGGAGTGTGGGAGGAGGGAGGGTGGAGTGTGGAGAGGGAGGAGGAGTGGAGTGTGGGAGGAGGGAGGAGTGGAGTCGTGGAGGGAGGAGGAGTGGAGTGTGGGAGGGATGGGAGGAGTGGAGTGTGTGGTAGGGTTTTTGGGAGGAGTGGAGTGTGGGAGGGAGGGAGGAGTGGGTGTGGTGAGGAGGAGAGAGTGGAGTGTGTGGAGCGGAGGGAGGAGTGGACTGTGGGGGGAGGGAGGAGTGGAGTGTGGGAGGGAGGGAGGAGTGGAGTGTGGGAGGGAGGGATGAGATTTGTCACTGAACATTTAATGTTGGGATTTTATGTAAGTGTTCAGTTACCTGCAGGTCAGTGAGATGTGAACTGGTGCAATACCAGGGAATTACCAAAAAATAAAAGCCACAAAATCGTGACTGGAACAATTACCAATTAACCTGCACATAGAAGAGATGAAGAGCTTACGACAACGTTTCGGTCCGACTTGGACCGAATCTAATCTCAACAACTCTCTCCGTTCCTTAGACATCAAACTTGCTTTTCGCTAGATTAACACTCTTCGCACTAATCTAGTTCATACCTCTCCTCCCTCTGTAGATGCTCCTGGTGTCTACTCTATTTCTTGTTCCTCCTGTCCTCTTCAGTACTTTCGAGAAGCCGGCAGATCTCCTTCTGACAGACATAGGGAGCACAAAGGATTGCCGACACTAACAATGCTCTTTTCTGTCACGTCAGAGATCTCAGTCATCCTATTGACTGATCTTCCGCTAAAACTGTCTTCCCTACTTCTACCTTCAGTAGTCGCCGTCTGGTTGAATCATCCATTATACACAACTTTCCTTGTATGAATCTGAGTCGTGGCTTCGTCTCTGTAGATGCCTTCCTCTCCCACTACATTGTAAAATGCTCCAAACTTCAGAACACCCGTGAATTAACCTGATTCCTTTTACTTTTTCTTCTTCTCCCTTTTCCTTTTTCCTCTTTCTTTTTTCTCCTTTTGTTGTCTTTCTTCTGCCTTGGGTATTGGTTCCTTCAATTTTTATTTATTTTCCTCTCCTCTGTGTTCTTGCTCTTACCCTCTGTGGGCACCTAGCTCCCTTGCAGCGCTCCTCTTTCTTAGTATTTGACTGGCTCCACCACTACCATTACTACCTCCCCACTACTACCTTCCTCCCCCACTACTACTACTACCACATCCTGCCTATATATACTCTCTCCTTCTCTCCTTTTCGTTAGTGTGACTTCGTAAATGGTCCAAGTCGAACCGAAACGTCGTCGTAAACTCCTCTCTTCTATGTGCGGGTTATTTGTGTATAATACCAGGGAAACTACAGCAAGCAGGAACTGCACACACACACACACACACACACACACACGCACACACACACACACACACACACACACACACACACACACACACACACACACACACACACACACACACACACACACACACACACAGGAGAAACCCAAGAGATACAAATAAATAAAAGATTATAACTTGTAAATAACACTGGGAAAGCCAGCTATTCCAGTGTCAGTTTTGTGTAACACTTTTATCCTGAGGTTTATGCTCGTCAGTGCAAGACTTGGTGAATTAAAGATTTTTATCCATAAATATGGTAATGTACTAGTCTGCAGGTTCCCTCTCACCATACACCTTCCTGGTAAGAAGTGCAGAGAGAGAGAGAGAGAGAGAGAGAGAGAGAGAGAGAGAGAGAGAGAGAGAGAGAGAGAGAGAGAGAGAGAGAGAGAGAGAGAGAGAAGACAAAGCGACTGTCCTCCCTCGTCCCTGAGTCTCCCATCACACCAGAGGGGATTACATCATATTATTCCACTACTAAGATAATGCTGCCTTCCTCCTCATCCTCACACACACACACACACACACACACACACACACGCACACACACACACACACACAAAGACAGGAGGTTCCAGAGATTGGACACAGTAACAAGGGGACACAGTTGGAAGCTGAAGACACAGATGAATCACAGGGATGTTAGGAAGTATTTCTTCAGCCACAGAGTAGTCAGTAAGTGGAATAGTTTGGGAAGCGATGTAGTGGAGGCAGGATCCATACATAGCTTTAAGCAGAGGTATGATAAAGCTCACGGCTCAGGGAGAGTGACCTAGTAGCGATCAGTGAAGAGGCGGGGCCAGGAGCTCGGACTCGACCCCCGCAACCTCAACTAGGTGAGTACAACTAGGTGAGTACACACACACACACACACACACACACACACACACACACACACACACACACACACACACACACACACACACACACACACACACACACACACACATGCTGTGTACACCTCTTAGCCAGTGAGTGACGTACAAAGGAGAATGCTCAAAGGGAGTATTCTCCTTTCCACTGCGTCAGCCGAGGGCCTGAAGGCAGTGTCTTCAATCGTGTACGGTTCTCGCCTCCTTCATCTTCAAGTCACGCTCAGCCTGAGTGCAACAAGGGTAGTGCACGTGTCTTGCGCTTACTCGACGGAGGATCAAGCCTCCACTGCTCCTTTTTTGAGTTGCTCCTTGATCCACACGGGTTTAGTTCTTCACGTAAATATGTGATGGTAATTGATCAAGAAAGCGTCACTGGATGTGACTCGAAACTTGTTCAATCTTGAGCTCCCTTAATGTGACCTTGGACTCGCTTATAGTAACTCTGTATTCACTTAATGTGATCCTGAACTCTCTTAATGTGACCAAAGTTGCTCTTGGGTCACTCAAAGTGACCTTGAGTTTCATCTAAGCATCTCCGTACTCACGTGAATTAGCCCTGAAATGGCTGAAAATAACCCTGAGTCGTTTAAAGTGACCCCTGAACTTGGTAATGCAACTGTGAACTCGTTATTATCACCTTTGAACTAAGTATTGTAACCCTGAGCTCTCTTGTTTATCGCTAAACTCGATTAACGTCACCATAACTTCGTTAATGCTGTCCTGAACTAGGGACGCTAATATTACCTCTGCGCCCGTTTTATGTAGCCATGTACATGTTAATGTAACCTTTAACTCGTTTATATGACAATCAAGTTTATGTAACTATGAAACACTAATGTGACCCTGAGCTTACTTAAAGTAACCTTGAATTCAGTAATGTGACTCAACTCACATAATATAACCCCTGAACTCAGTAATGTGACCCTGAACTCGAGAATGTCATCCCAAACTCGGTAATGCGACGCTTAATTCAATGTTTCCCTAAACTCAATGTGACCCTTAGATTGCTTAACGTGACCCTGGAATGTCACATGGTTCCATTATCTCGCTCGTTTACAGTCAACCACATTTAAAAAAAAAAGTAGGCCTATTCTAGTCCTATTTTGTTAAAAGCACTAAATTTTCTGGCTCACTTTTTTGATAACTATTAAATATTTTTCAGGAGACCATGAAATTTGATATTCAGAAAGCATCGATTTGCATAATTGAACATTAAAAAAAAATTCACGCACCTAATCATAATAAAATTGAATTATGAAGGATATCAGCAAGTAAAGAGATACGTTAACTAACCATGGTTTTAAAGCGAAGGAAACACATTATTTTTCAAGTATAGAAGACACGAATGTGAGTCAACTACATAGGTGTGCGTTACACTTGTAGCTACTATGTATGACTGGTAGTTAAATAACACAAGACGGCACAAAGGAGTACCTAATGCCAATGAGGCTTTTATTGTATTACGTTTCGATCGCCAGGAGTTTTATCAAGGCATCAAAGCTCCTGGCGAGCGAAACACAGCCATAATAAATGTCTTATTTGTTGTACTTGTGTCCCTCAACCTAAGATTATTGCTCGTTGTGTTACATTAATTAAATCTGCCCGCAAGACCAGCTTCGTTCTCCGACGTCTCTGAATGGTCTTTGCTCTTCAACGGGATCTTCCTGCACCAACATATTCCGACACAACCTTTTGTACTCTTGCTGCCATACGTAAGCAGCTCATCTGAAGCGTCGAATGCCTTGAGAAGTGTGTTCCACAGCTTTGTTCCCAAGGAGATGGAGCTCCTTGCAGTCGCGTAACTAGTGGTCCAGATCTCACCCTGGTGGACAGCTCGCTACAAATACTCAATGCCTCCTTTCGTAGGTGTGATTTTTTTTTATCGATTTGCTTTCATGAAGATGGATCGAAGTGTGGCTTGTCAACCTGTCTGATGTGAACAGTGGATACCGATGTTGTGATCGTGTTCGGAAAGTTTCATTGTCTGCTGACGATATACCTGGAGTATACCTGGAGGGTGTTCAGGTGATCAACATCTCCGGGGCCCGGTCCATGACCAGGCTTCGGTGAGTCCATCTGCAAACGTATACCTGGAGTATACCTGGAGAGGGTTTCGGGGGTCAACGCCCCCTCGGTCCGGTCTGAGACCAGGTTGCTACTGCAGGGCGAACGTAAACCAACGTAAGAACCACAACCCGGCTGATCAGATACTGACTTTAGGTGCCTGTCCAGCACTTTCTTGAAGACAACTAGGGAGCATGTATGTATGTATGGCTCTTGGGACCGGAAGCAATTTCATACGTCTGCATGTCCATGCCATCGCTCGTGGATTAAAAGAACAACCCAGAGTCTTACCCGTTTTCCGCAGCTTCACAGGCTGTAGTACTACATCTCTCTTCCATGGAAAGGATAAGAAGTTTGTTGAATGGGAAGCGTGGAAGTCCCACCCATTATTCACTCCAACATTGCAGTCAATCCTCACTGTGAGCCAGATGCAGACAGCCACCCCTGTGAAAAGACTAGCACCCAGGACTCTGCCAACGAGGCATGGAGAGAGATATTCTGCTCCGCTACCTTCCTGGAAGTGTGGTTTGTTCCACACCCCGTCTACCCTGGTAGAGCTCTCTAGTTGTTTTGTGATGTGTGGAAGGAAGTCCTCCTCTGCGTATTAAATGAAGGTAGGGACACTTCTGGGCGAAAGGTGCACAACAGATACAACACAAGAATCTGGATGTCAAATGAGCAAGGGGACCTGGCAGCATGTTTACGGTACGCATTTCCAAGCACGTCAGAGTATCAGACTTCTTTCTCTGCTGTAGTACGTCAGTTAGGAAAGGAGAACTTGCCTGTCTGCTTCTCTTTGCTGCATCGCACGGTACAGTCAGGAGACGTGCACATCCATTTTGTGAGCTGTCTGCTCAGCATGTTCGATCTTGATGTTTGGTGATAGAGATCTGAAAAATCGCATGGAGTTTTCCTTGTCTCACAGACAGAGGAGAGGCTATTTACTAGGACTGACTTGCTGTAGTTGTTGTACTCATCTTTGATTTTATTTTGTTGACGGTTGATAAGTAAGTCACATGTTCAACAGTTAGATGACTTTATTCCAAAACGTTTCGCTTACACAGTAGGCTTCTTCAGTAGAACTGATTACATCACTCTACATCTCTACTGCTTCTGCTGCCACCTCTGTACTTGACTGAAGAAGATTACTGCTTACATAAGAACATAAGAAAGGAGGAACACTACAGCAGGCCTATTGGCCATATTAGGCAGATCCTTCACAAATCCATCCCACTAACAGGATATTTGCCCAACCCATTTTCAACGCTACTGTTTATGAATGGAACAGTCTGCCTAGTAAGGTTATTGATGATCAAACCTTGGGTAGTTTGAAATACAGGTTGAACAAATATATGAGTGAGAGGGGTTGGATTTGAGTGGGACTTGTACATAAGTAAATAGAAATATCAAAGCTTGTTGCTTGAGTAACGTTGAAAATGGGTTGGGCAAATAATCTGTTAGTGGGATGCATTTGTGAAGGTTCTGCCTACTATGGGCCAAAAGGCCTGCTGCAGTATAGGCGAAACGTTTAGGAATAAAGTTATCAAACTGTTTCACTTTTGTCATACTTATCAGCTTGTCGGTATTGTATATCATTATCACATTCACTTTGTTGGCTGTGCTGACCACTGAGGCATCCAGGACACTGCCCGTGTCCTGGATGCCTCAGTGGTCAGCACAGTGTCACTGAAAAAGGGATTACAAAGGTCACTGATGATCAGAATCTGAGTCAGGGGCTAGAGTTTGATATTTTTCTGGCTAGACCTGATTACTTGGTATTGGTGATGAGATTCTTCTCTGGTGGTTACTTGCTGTAATTACCTTACTAGGTAGAGGAATTCGAAACACCAGTTAAAAACAAGTGAAGAAAATTTAATATGGATTTTCATTCATAAAATATTTAGAAATAAAAATGCAAATACAGTGGAATCCCAGTGTTTGAACTTAATTGGTTCTTAGGTGGTGTTCGAACAGCGAAAAGTTCGATGTCCGAAACAGCATTTTCCAGGTTTTAATTATCAGCCTCACACACTGGAGGATATTGAACTGACTCCTCCAAAAGTCTTTAAGAGTTAGGTCAGTATCAGAGGTCACTTTAAAGCAATTTTGAAACGGAGTTTTCTTGTAAAGTTTTTACAACTGAATTTTAATTAAACAAGTCAACGCGTTAGGAATTCGGTAAAACGTTCAAATATCCGGTAAATTTATTCTGAAAAAAATGTTCGAACTCCGGTTTGTTAGGGGTCCGCTACATTCGAACACCGCTGTTCCACAGTAAATTTATTTTTGGCAGCGAAATTAACTGACATAACTCTAAATCACATCGAAATCTTAGGCAACATAAATATATGTAATATACATTCATATTTGTCAACTAATGTGAAATGTTAAATTTATCCCTGAGATGCTGCTGGTAAGCTAAGAAACTCCGAGTTTCTTAGCTATACTGAAGGGTTACCAGAGGGTTGTCTGGGAAATCAACCAGGGGAGAAAAGACACAGATACATTCGTCCACACAACCGGTAAATTGCCAGACATTTAAATTAAACTAATTAAATTCATAACTATTCATAAGAGTAACTCCAAAAGTCACAGTTAGACAATGCAACAAGCAGTAGTTACCTGGCTTTAAAAATATTCAGGAAACAACGAGAAAACAATTAATATCTGATACTTGACAACGAGTGGTCTCGCTGGTATTTATTTTGCCTTGCAAACAAAATCACACCAACCAAAAAAAGCCCTTACTCACATACAAATTAAATGCAATAAATGTGAATACGAATCTTAATTAGCAGGGTGTTTAGCCTCAATATACGAGGAAAACATGACATCATTTTCACATACATTCCGAAGCCGAACTTGCACAGTGCTACTATCGTACAGTTCCTGACGGCAGATGAATTCTATGAGTCTGGGCTGTTATGAACCTGGTCTATTATATATATTGTCCAATACACTGGTCTGCATGACTTTTTTATTGACTCTATGGTATCTTTCTCGGTATATATATATGGAAAATAGTGATTCATTGTGTTTTTTATTCATCTCTATCACATCAGGTTGTCAAGTTATACGGAAACGTTACTTTTCTCTTTTCGTATAACATAAGTAAATGATAAAGTGATATATTATCAATTAAAATGCTTACCTTATATTAACTTAAATGTTAAATCTAATATATTTTCTTTATTTTCAGATTTTTAATATGTCTAGAGGCTGCATAAATTCACCAGACATATTTTGCTATGTCTGCGGCAATTCATCCCTTCAGATTCCCGGAGCAACATTACTCCTTTATTGAAGCGCTGCTACTTTGCTTATTTTGGCTGCAAACTTGGAGATCAGGACAAACTATTTGCACCACACAAAACTTGCAAGAGTTGCATCAGTAAGCTACAAATGTGGTCAGTAGGAAAACTTAAATGTATGCCCTGTGGAGTACCAATAGTATGTGGGAAGCAGATGAACCACCATGCTGACTGCTACTTTTGTATGATTAATGTAGCTGGATTCAACATGAAGACTAAAGACCGCATAATATACCCAAATATTCCTTCAGCAATAATGCCTGTTCCACACTCTGAAAATATTCCCGTACCTGTCACCTGAGACATTGCAAATTTCATCAGAGTCTGATACCAGTGATTCTAAGGAGATGGAATTAGACTGTGAACCACCAACAAATGACGATCACAAACCCTTCAACCAAGTTGAGCTCAATGACTTGGTGAAAGACCTTAATCTTCCAAAAGAAAGTACACAGTTATTTGGCTTTAGACTGAAGGAACGCAGGCTTCTAGCTCCTGGAACAACATTCGCTTGGTACTGTCATCGTGATGCGGAATTCACTCAGTTCTTTGACAAAGAGGAATCTTTAGTTTTCTGTTCAAATATTTCTGGCCTTATTGAACACATAGGGATGTCATACAAAGCAGATGAGTAGAGACTCTTTATTGACTCTTCTAAAAGAGTTTAAAGGCTGTACTTCTCTACAATGGCAGCACAGCTGCATCTGTGCCAGTTGGCCATAGTGTCCAAATGTCAGAAACGTACGAAAATATGAAGATACTAATATCTACAGTCAAGTACCAGAATCACAATTTTCTCATTTATGGTGATTTAAAAGTTATTGTTCTACTAGGTCTTCAAGGCGGATACACCAAGTATCCCTTTTTTTTGTCTTTGGGATAGTAGGGCAGACAGACAGCACTATGAACAAAAAGACTGGCCACCAAGAACCAGCTTCTTACCCGGAAATCACAACGTGAAAACTGTGCCACTAGTTAACCCCAAGAAAATTCTGCTGCCACCACTACACATCATATTAGGGCTTATGAAAATTTTTGTGAAGTCCTTGAACAAGAATGGAGCTGCTTTCAAGTACCTGGAGTCAAAGTTTCCTTGTATAAGTGAAGGCAAGCTAAAGGCAGGAATCTTTGCTGGCCCTCAGATTCGGGAATTGATGAAGGACAAGCATTTTGATGAAGCATTAGCAGGTGTCGAGGTGAATGCCTGGTTTTCATTCAAGCAGATTGTCCACAGCTTCTGGGAAACAGGCGCTCCCCCGAATATGAAAAAAATGACCCAAGACCTGATTTCAAGTTTCCAACAACTTGGGTCTAGAATGAGAGTGACGATGCAGTTTTTGCACTCACATCTTGACTATTTTCCCAATAATTGTGGGGACTACAGTGAGGAACAAGGAAAGTGGTTCTATCAGGATATTTACACCTTGAAAACTCGACACCAGGGCAAATGGAATGTCAGCATGATGGCGGATTACTGCTGGTCATTGAAACGTAATGGTCTCGATGCACAGCACAAGCGAAAATCAAAGCGGTTCTCCTTCCTTTGATTCAATATGTAGGCTAACCATTAGGAGCATATTTTTTTAATATAATCATTTGATTTGATTCATGTTGATTTGGAATTCTTATGTTCTTAAAACTAATAAAATGTACTTTTCTGTGATTACTTGCCTAATTTTAATAAATTAAAAATTTATTAAAAATTCACATTTTTATCATTAATTTGTATTTTATTCAAAATCCTTACGTGATAGAGCAAAATGGTTTAGATATTTACAATCAGCAGCCTAAGAATATATAAGATCGCAACTATGAATAAAAATAAAAATTAAAAACATTCTAAATGCAGACCAGTGTTATGAACTTGGTCTATTATGAACCCGGTCTATTATGAGTCTGGTCTGTTACCATCGTCTAAAAATCCTGATAGTTTTTGCAACAACGCAGCACTGGTGTGTAGACCGAGTGTTCACAGCGTGCAATGCATCGTGTTTCTGAAGAGAAAAATGTCATAACGTTGAAGGAAATAATGGAAGGGAATACTACAGAAGTAGTCATTAAATGGCCAGAGACGACAAAATTTGGTTTCTAGAAATCCCACCATTTATGTCATATTTAATGACCAAAAACTCTCACTTCAGAGAGAAACATTATGACAACATTTCGGTCCGTCCTGGACCTTTGTGAAGTCATATAAAAATGGTCAAGGACGGATAGTAACGTCGTGGTGGAGGCTCTATCGTCCGTTTGCTATTCGCAAGATAGACTCGCCTCTATCTCAGCTAGGAAGTGCTAGATGCTGCCATCACAATGAAAGTTTTTCGAAAGAAAGATGGTGGTGGGCGGGGCATTGGTGGGGGCGGGGTATTGGTGGTGGGTGGGGTATTGGTGGTGGGTGGGGTATTGGTGGTGGGCGGGGCATTGGTGGGGGGCGGGGTATTGGTGATGGGTGGGGTATTGGTGGTGGGCGGGGCATTGGTGGGGGCGGGGTATTGGTGATGGGTGGGTATTGGTGGTGGGCGGGGCATTGGTGGGGGCGGGGTATTGGTGGTGGGTGAGGTATTGATGGTGGGTGAGGTATTGGTGTGGGCGGGGTATTGGTGTGGGCGGGGTATTAGTGTGGGCGGGGTATTAGTGTGGGCGGGGTATTGGTGTGGGCGGGGTATTGGTGTGGGGGGTATCAGTGTAGGCTGGATATTAGTGTGGGCGGGGTATTGGTGAGGGTGGGATATTGGTGTGGGCGGGGTATTAGTGTAGGCGGGGTATTGGTGTGGGCGGGGTATTGGTGTGGCGGGTATCAGTGTAGGCTGGATATTAGTGTGGGCGGGGTATTAGTGTGGGCGGGGTATTTGGTTGTGAGCTGGGTATTGGTGTTGGTGGGTATTTGTGTGGGCGGGTATTGGTGTGGGCGGGGGTATTAGTGTAGGCGGGGTATTGGTGTGGGCGGGGTATTAGTGTGGGCGGGGTATTGGTGTGGGCGGGGTATTGGTGTGGGGGGTATCAATGTAGGCTGGATATTAGTGTGGGCGGGGTATTGGTGAGGGTGGGATATTGGTGTGGGGGGGGTATTAGTGTAGGCGGGGTATTGGTATGGGCGGGGTATTGGTGTGAGCTGGGTATTGGTGTTGGTGGGTATTTGTGTGGGCGGGTATTGGTGTGGGCGGGGTATTAGTGTAGGGGGTATTGGTGCGGGCGGGATATTGGTGTAGACGGGGTATTAATCTGGGCAAGGTATTGGTGTGGGCGGAGTATTAGTGTGAGCGGGGTTTTGGTGTGGGTAGTGTATTGGTGTGGGCGGGGAATTAGTGTGGGCGGGGTATTAGTGGGGGGGGTATTGGTGTGGGTAGGGTATTGGTATTGGGGCGGGGTATTAGTGTGGGTGGGGTATTAGTGTGGGGGGGTATTGGTGTGAGCTGGGTATTGGTGTTGGTGGGTATTTGTGTGGGCGGGTATTGGTGTGGGCGGGGTATTAGTGTAGGGGGGTATTGGTGTGGGCGGGGTATTGGTGTGGGGGGTATCAGTGTAGGCTGGATATTAGTGTGGGCGGGGTATTAGTGTGGGCGGGGTATTAGTGTGGGCAGGGTATTGGTTGTGGGCGGGGTATTGGTGTGGGGGGTATCAATGTAGGCTGGATATTAGTGTGGGCGGGGTATTGGTGAGGGTGGGATATTGGTGTGGGCGGGGTATAGTGTAGGCGGGGTATTGGTATGGGCGGGGTATTGGTGTGAGCTGGGTATTGGTGTTGGTGGGTATTTGTGTGGGCGGGTATTGGTGTGGGCGGGGTATTAGTGTAGGCGGGGTATTGGTGCGGGCGGGATATTGGTGTAGACGGGGTATTAGTCTGGGCGAGGTATTGGTGTGGGCGGAGTATTAGTGTGAGCGGGGTTTTGGTGTGGGTAGTGTATTGGTGTGGGCGGGGAATTAGTGTGGGCGGGGTATTAGTGGGGCGGGGTATTGGTGTGGGTAGGGTATTGGTATTGGGGCGGGGTATTAGTGTGGGCGGGGTATTATTGTGGGTAGGGTATTGGTGTTGTCGGAGAATTAGTGTGGGCGGGGTATTAGTGGGGCGGGGTATTGGTGTGGGTAGGATATTGGTGTGGGCGGGTACTAGTGCGGGCGGGGTATTAGTGTTGGCGGGGTATTAGTGTGGGCGGGGTATTAGTGTGGGCGAGATGTTGTTGGTGGTGTATAAATAAGTTTATTTAGGTTGAGTTTTTCACAGTTTTAAGTAACTACGGTGGACATACATCGCCACGTTAAAAGTATAAGTCATGGTGGGAGGCAACTCCAGTAGAGTCAAACAACCGGACTTATTACCTCAAGTCTACCTACGCTCTGTTTCTTAAAATAACAATAACTCTTAAATTATTA
This sequence comes from Cherax quadricarinatus, assembly GCF_026875155.1. Lineage (NCBI taxonomy): Eukaryota > Metazoa > Arthropoda > Malacostraca > Decapoda > Parastacidae > Cherax > Cherax quadricarinatus. The sequence continues at coordinate 45,846,266 of NC_069410.1, forward strand.
GATACAATGCAATAAAAAATCCGTCATGAATGTTAATAATAAAAATAAAATACAATTGACTTATCAAATTCCCCCCCCCCCCAAAAAAAAAACTGAGTAATTCAATTACGTGAAAAAGAATTACTTGAACATCAAAAAAAAAAAAAAGATCAGATGACTATGAATTATTAAATTTCATAGATATTACTTTTTCTCTTACACAGGATTTATACACTGAGAAGTGTATATGTGCTGAGTGTATATTCTGTTCTCTATCTTAGGGATTCCAGTTCTCTTGTCTGGTCGGTGAAAAGGTTACCGTGTAGCCTTAATGACCCCTCGAGTAGTCGATAGGCTTTAAACCCCATTAAGCAACGAATCACATTCCTTCTTTCTCGTGGCTTCACTCATTAGGTACTTTTTTTAATTCTTTTCTTAAACTGGCTCGCCGAGATTGGCTTTGACAAGGTCTGGAAGCCCCTTCCACTCTCTTTATTGCTGTGTGGGTGATGGCTGGCCACTTACTGTTGGTACTGCCAAACTGTGTTCAGTATACCGACTACCATACTGGCCTTGGTTCCCAGCCTTGACAACATTCGCAGCAAGACATTCTCGACACATTACACAAAACCCGCACACAGGAGAGAAACTTATAACAACGTTTCGGTCAGTCTTGGACCATTTACAAATCAGTTATTCGTGTATTGTTCCACTCACGGTATTGTACCATTTTGTTCTTCATTCTAAATAGAATGTGAGTAATACTGAAAACATGATTTAGCTTCACTTGCTTTAGCTTGGCTTCAGTTTCCTTGGCTTCATTTCCTGCTGATGTAATTACCTTGACTTACATGTGAGTTGCAACCCCACTATCGGTGCTCGAGGTGTTACTGCAGGCTATCACCTCTAACTGTACGTCACCAATCAAGATCTTCATCCATTAAATTGATATTAAAATAAAATACAGTGCGTTAAGATATGCTGAGGTAAACTTCACGTTGTGTACATGTACAGCCGCTCTCTCTTACCGTAGGTCACCTGTATTCGCTTACTGAGGTCACCGCCCCCACGACCCGGTCCCAGACCAGGCCTCACGGTTGCTGGCCTGCTGGATGAGGGTGTTGGTGCCCGCCGGCCGCAGCCCAACGCATACACCACAGCCCGGCTCATCAGAAATAGATTTGAGTAATCTATCGAGTTTCCTTTTGAGAGCAGCCAGGAGTCTGTCAGTAATCTCCCTTATTCATCGAGGCTCTGCTATTCACCGGAGGAATCACACACCGTCTGCCAAGCCTCTTATGATCACCAGTAATGTATTGTGTGCATATAGTATATGAAAAAATATACACTTCTCGAAGTGTATAGAGCATTCAGATCATATTTTTAATTTAATAATTTTTCCACCACGTATGAATGGTTGCGAGAGGGTCATTAAGACTGCATGCAACCTGTTCACCATCAGCCAAGACAGTAAACTGTCAGTGTATATACACTGAGAAATACACAACCTCTCAGTGTACATGTCCGGTGCACGTATTCATATAATACTCTCGTGCTTAATGCAAACATTTTAAACAGTGTGAGTGTGTAAAACTTCTGCAAATTTACTGAGTTTAATGAACAAGGTCAACGTGTGGTAGATTTAATGTGAATCCCACCGACCTTCAGATTAAAATATTTTAAGTATTTGCAGTGATGTGAAATAAAGAATTTGAATCTGAATATGAAAAAAAACAACGCCTAAGAACCCCAATGTAAATAAGTCACATTTTATGTTATCCTAGGTAATTTACACTAAGTATGATAATTGTTCTTATGTGGAACTGTATCTAAGTAAACTTAACAAGGAATGGTAGAAAACGGGAATATGAAGCGAAAGGGTGACTATGTTATATAGCTGTTAGTGGCGAACACTTCCTGCCGGCTCCCATAAAACGTAGAGTTCCGTTACCGGCCGGCTGCCGGCCCTCCAGCCATTGGCTAGCTTAAGATCAAGGTCTTCTCTCCCTTCTTTATTTACCTCTTCCTATCCTCTATTCCATCCCTCCTCCTCTTTCTCTCATTTTCTGTATGTTGGTTCTCCTCTCTTTCTACCTTTTCCCATTTATGCCTCCATCTCTTTTTCCCTCCCAGTCACTCCTTCATTCCCTCTGTCTTCCTCCTTCCTCTCTCTCTCTGTCTCTCCCTGCGTCTATTCTTTCTTTAACTCTCAATACTTATTCTCTGTGGGAAAGAAATGTTTAGGAAGGAAAAGGAAGGAAAGGAATATAAATGGAAGAAAAAAAGTGGCAAGAATAAAGTTGCACGGGGAAATGATGGGAAGGGAAACAAGTAAAGTGAAGTAAGCTAAAAGGGGAAAAGATAGTTGGAGGAGTAGGAGGAAGAGGAAGAGGAAAAGGGGAAGGAAAAAGATGAGGAAGATGAGGGGGGAAGATGAGGAGGAGGAAAGGGAAGGAGTGAATCATCAGTGTCTAGGATAGCAAGCAAGGCTCCAGCATATACTTCCCGAGGGGCGGGGAGTTAAGCCTGTCCGTCGTCCTCGCCTCTTGCAGGCTAGTTAAAGCCGCTTGTTCCTTCAGCTGGTCCCAGCCTGAAGGAGGGACAGGAGGAAGGGCTTGTGAAGAGGGGGAAGAAGAGGCAGATAAAGAGGGAGGGAAGGAAGGAGCGGTACGGTGTGGACAAAGGAGACGAAAGAAAATCCAGAGCGAGAGAGAGAGAGAGAGAGAGAGAGAGAGAGAGAGAGAGAGAGAGAGAGAGAGAGAAGGAGAGAGAGAGAGAGAGAGAGAGAGAGAGAGAGGAGAGGAGAGGAGAGAGAGAGAGAGAGAGAGAGGAGAGAGAGAGAGAGAGAGAGAGAGAGAGAGAGAGAGAGAGAGAGAGAGAGAGAGAGAGAGAGAGAGAGAGAGAGAGAGAGAGAGAATGGCAACTTAAAACATTTAAAATCGTCAAGCGAAGTTTCCTATTCACACAGGTCAATACAGTTCTTACTGGCACCTTTGGAAACCACTTATTTTCCGCTAAAACAAATAAGCAGAAGCTGAGTAAACTTGCTACACACTTACCTAGTTCCTGCAACAGTTACTGTGTTGCTACACACTTTTCCAGTTCCTGCAACAGTTACTGTGTTGCTACACACTTCCCCAGTTCCTGCAACAGTTACTGTGTTGCTACACACTTCCCCAGTTACTGTGTTGCTACACACTTCCCTAGTTTCTACCCCAGTTACTGTGTTGCTACACACTTCCCCAATTAGTGTTGCTACACACTTCCCCAGATACTACTCCAGTTACTGTGTTGCTACACACTTCCCCAGTTACTACCCCAGTTACTGTGTTGCACAGTTCTTGTGCAAATTAAATGCCTGGAATTTTTATACAGCGCTCAGTTTTCTTAAATTTTCATTTATCTTCACTTCCTTGTTTTCGGTCTAAAAGCAGCTTAATGTAATCGATATGTGTCGTGTAACACACACACACACACACACACACACACACACACACACACACACACACACACACACACACACACACACACGGAGTGAGTGGACCTAGTAGCGACCAGCGAAGAGGAGGGGCCAGGAGCTATGACTCAACCCCTGCAAACACAGTTACGGGAATTAGGTAAGTGCGTACACTCTCATTCTCTCTCTCTCTCTCTCTCTCTCTCTCTCTCTCTCTCTCTCTCTCTCTCTCACACACACACACACACACACACACACACATGTATTGTGTGCAAAGTCATGGAGAAGATTATCAGGAGGAGAGTGGTCGAACACCTGGAATGGAACAAGATTATAAATGAAAACCAGCATGGGTTCATGGAAGGCAAATCTTGTATCACAAACCTCCTGGAGTTTTATGACAAGGTAACAGATGTAAGACACGAGAGAGAGGGGTGGGTAGATTGCGTTTTCCTAGACTGCAGGAAGGCCTTTGACACAGTTCCCACAAGAGATTAGTGCAGAAGCTGGAGGATCAGGCGCATGTAAAAGGGAGGGCACTGCAATGGACAAGGGAATACCTGACAGGGAGGCAGCAACGAGTCATGGTACGTGAAGAGGTATCACAGTGGGCGCCTGTTATGAGCGGGGTCCCACAGGGGTCAGTTCTAGGACCAGTGCTATTTTTGATATATGTGAACGACATGATGGAAGGAATAGACTCTGAAGTGTCCCTGTTCGCAGATGACGTGAAGTTGATGAGAAGAATTAAATCGGACGAGGATGAGGCAGGACTGCAAAGAGACCTGGACAGGCTGGACGTGTGGTCCAGTAACTGGCTTCTCGAATTCAATCCAGCAGAAGATTGGGGAGGGGCAAAGAAGACCGCAGACAGAGTATAGGCTAGGTGGACAAAGACTACAGACCTCACTCAGGGAGAAAGACCTTGGGGTGACCATAACACCGAGCACATCACCGGAGGCACACATCAACCAAATAACCGCTGCAGCATACGGGCGCCTGGCAAACCTGAGAACAGCGTTCCGATACCTTAATAAGGAATCGTTCAAGACACTGTACACTGTGTATGTTAGGCCCATGAACATTAAAATGGTATGAAATACCGACAGATTGTTAGGTAAGACACATATGCAACAGTTAGGTATCTTTATTTCGAAACGTTTCGAAATAAAGATACCTAACTGTTGCATATGTGTCTTACCTAACACATGTTAGGCCCATACTGGAGTATGCAGCACCAGTCTGGAACCCACACCTGGTCAAGCACGTCAAGAAGTTAGAGAAAGTACAAAGGTTTGCAACAAGGCTAGTCCCAGAGCTCAAGGGAATATCGTACGAGGAAAGGTTAAGGGAAATCGGACTGACAACACTGGAGGACAGAAGGGTCAGGGGAGACATGATAACGACATATAAGATACTGCGGGGAATAGACAAGGTGGACAGAGATAGGATGTTCCAGAGAGTGGACACAGGGACAAGGGGTCACAACTGGAAGCTGAAGACTCAGACGAGTCACAGGGACGTTAGGAAGTATTTCTTCAGTCATAGAGTTGTCAGCAAGTGGAATAGCCTAGCAAGTGAAGTAGTGGAGGCAGGAACCATACATTGTTTTAAAAAGAGGTATGACAAAGCTCAGGAAGCAGAGAGAGAGAGAGGACCCAGTAGCGATCAGTGAAGAGGCGGGGCCAGGAGCTGAGTCTCGACCCCTGCAACCACAATTAGGTGAATTAGGTGAGTACACACTCACACACACACACACACACACACACACACACACACACACACACACACACACACACACACACACACACACACACACACACACACACACACACACACACACACACACACCACACAACACAACACACACACACACACACACAACACAATAAGCAGAGTGAAAAACTCTTTTGATATAAATCTGCGAAAATCAATCTTAAGGAAACTAAAAATATATGTCTCATTGATTTTAAGCAACAATAAATCAACTTATACTATTCTGTGATATATTTAGTAGAATTCTTCTAAGAAAAATTTACATTAGGCTACGGTAGGTTAGGTGAGGTTTCTAGTTTAGGTTTGGTCAAAAATTCTAAATGATTACATCATTGTCAATGAGAAAAATGTCCCTCAATTTATAAAGATAAAAAAAATGGAAAGAAACTATTTTTAAAGGAGTTCTGACCATTCTGCTAGTTCGGCTTACAAGGCACGAAATATATATATATGTATTTATGTATATCTTTCCTTTTCCACTTCTCAGAGACTATGGGTCCCACAATTTTCACCAAATTCATAAATATTTAATGAGGAAATTGAATATATAATGGCAAGAACGGAGCTTGCTGTGGCTGAATCCAGAGAAGAAATGAGACCAATAACGAGAGTCTGATCGTGTTTGTTGGAGACGAAAATGCAACGAAACGAAAATTCTTGTGTGTGTGTGTGTGTTAGTTAGTTACCATTTTGTCCTAGGCACAAGTCGATTAGACACTAGGCCTGTAGTATGTGTGTGTGAGTGTGTGTGTGTGTGTGTGTGTGTGTGTGTGTGTGTGTGTGTGTGTGTGTGTGTATGTGTGTGTGTGTGCGTGTGTGTGTGTGTGTGCGTGTGTGTGTGTGTGTGTGTGTGTGTGTGTGTGTGTGTGTGGTGTGTGCGCGTGCGTGTGTGTGTGTGTGTGTGTGTGTGTGTGTTGTGTGTGTGTGTGTGTGTGTGTGGTGTGTGTGTGTGTGTGCGTGTTGTGTGTGTGTGTGGTGTGTGTGTGTGTGTGTGGTGTGTGTGTGTGTGTGTGTGTGTGTGGTGTGTGTGTGTGCGTGCGTGTGTGTGTGTGTGTGTGTTGTGTGTGTGTGTGCGTGTGTGTGTGTGTGTGTGTTGTGTGTGTAGAGAGAGATGAGATGAGAGAGATGAGAGTGAGAGAGAGAGGAGTTGTGATTATTAATCTGGGGTGAGTGGTGTTATATATGAGTTGACGAATTAGGAAAGACAGTCAGTGGCAGGTAAAGTTGAGAATCAGGGGTATGTGGGAGGTATGTTGAGTTTGTTGGTACAGTGTTGTTAGGGTAGATGTTGTGTAGGCAAAGAGTGTTGTTGTAGGAAAATAGTGGATGTAGTGAAAACTATTGGTATGTAGGGTAAGGACTTTGTTGTGTTGTAAGACATGTTGTTGTAGGGTTAAACAGTGTTGTTGTATGGAAACAGTGTTGTTGTAGGTAAAATGTGTTTGTGAAGGTAAGAATTTTAGCGTTTATACTGCATGAAGTTTTTAATGTACAGTTTTGCAGCAATGCAGGATAGTATATATTCCGACACTAATTTTTGCTCGGACTGTTTTTTGTGAGTCTTAAATACTTATCAAGTTGGTGATGTACATTGTTAATTTTCTTGTATATTTGTTGACATATCTTCAGTGGTACTGTGTATAAACCGTCTGTCGCAATCATCGAACTAGTTAGTAGTGGAAAGTATTTTCTGCCTCTGCAATCGGATAATTTGAAGGAAAGTTAGCATGCGCAGATATCACTACCAAATTTCTCATTTTTCGAGTATTCGAGGATGCGATTTTTTGCTCACTTAGTGTTACGAAGTATAAAAAATCCGACACGTTCCTTCGCAACAAGTTTCTAAATTATTTCGGGAAGTGTTCGGGCCCTTGCAAAAACCGATAAATTGTGAAGGAAAGTATAGCACTGCGCAGATATCACTACCAATGCCTCATTCTTCTCCGAGTATTCGAGGATGCAGATTTTGTTGGCTCACTATGAGTGTTTACAGAAGTAAAAAAAAAATCCCGACAGACGTTTCATTCTTCGCACAAGCAACGTTTCTAAAATATTCACAGAGGCACTGGTGTGACGATCACCATTCAAAAACCGTAAGAGATATCACCAGACCAGGACACTGCAGTTAAAATAATATCAGTGCTGGAGTCTATACCATTCCCTGTGCTGGATTTGATAAACAATATATAGGAGAGACCTCACTCAATTTAAACACCAGAATGCAAGAACACCAACAGACTTGCAAAACTTACAACACTGATAAAAAAATACGTATCGTCCACCGAGCCAAATATTCACGCCTTGTGCCATGGCAAGATGCCAAACTCATCCACAAGGAAGGGATAGAACCAGAAGATGCTTAGAAGATGCGGCGATTAGTAAACACACAATTTAATTAACAAAACTACTGTACTTTTAGTTGAGCTAGATTCCTTGCACACATCACAGTATATGGATAATTGCCAACCTGCAGTGGTGATCAGTAGAAATGCTGCTCCTTCTCTGCTTGCACAATCGACCCAGGGACCTGATCAGTAATTTTTTACACTTCAATGATTACGACTCTGGCAGCCATCATCTAAAAGAAACCTTACCTCCTTAGAAACCTCACCGATGTCCACCTTACCTTCCAGGCATATATATGCTTGTTAAAGTTCCCTCTGTATAAGGGACACAGAGAACAAAGTTGTCCCCCTAACAGCGTATTCTGCAGTTTAAATCTCTTTATTCAAAATTGTCAGATATGCGCAGTTTTGTCCACCTTGGCCTCTAGCACACGATAGTTTGGACCCTTTCACTGCTGGCACCAAATAGTGGAAAAATCTTCACTGCACGAGAAGCCATCCTCACCACTGGAACAAGACAATTGAGTACACCTTTACTACCGAAAAAAGAACTTGACGACACCTTCAGTGAAGGAACAAAGAGGTAGAGACACCTTTACAGCTGGAACAAATCAGTGAGGACACCTTCATTTCTGGAACAATACAGAGAAGAGATCTTCACCGCTGGAACAAGCCAGTGAGGACACCTTCACGCTGGAGCAAGTCAGTGAGGGCACCTTCACCGCTGGAGCAAGTTAGTGAGGACACCTTCACGCTGGAACAAGTCATTGAGGGCACCTTCATCGCTGGAGCAAATCACTGAGGACACCTTCATCGCTGGAGTAAGTCAGTGAGGACGCCTTCACGCTGGAACAAGTCAGTAAGGACATCTTCATCGCTGGAACAAGTCAATAAACACATCCTCATTTCTAGAACAACACAGTGATGACACCTTCACCTCTGGAACAAAACAGTTGAGGTCACCTTGTAACGAGACAGTATAATCACCTTCACTTCAGGAAATAAAAAAACTGATATAAAGACTTTGGTCTGTAAATATCGCATTTATATTAGTGATAACGCTGCTGGTTTGAAAGATAATCACTCTCGCAACTTTCCACTGCATTCCGGCACTAGACAGATAACGAGTAAAATTAACTTCATTCCGATTCTCGATAAATGAGCTGAAGAATTAGCTCCATCTCAATATTCGATAGATAAGGAAAAGAATTATGGACCGCGACCTGCCAGTCTACAAATCTTTAACAAAGAGATCGAGATTAGAGGGCAAGGGGGAGGGATTTATGGAGTGTAGACGTCACTTTCAGATCAATCTTTGTGTTGCATGACGGACGCCTCTTTCGCGGGTATTTCCTTTAATTAACACCTCGCTCGATGTCACCACTCACCTGGAGTCAGTAATTACATAGTTCTTGGTGGGCGGCTACAGCAATTTTGTATCCCAGTACTAGTTCATTTTTTAAAGCTTTTTACTGAAGCGATTGAGTGCACGTCGCGCAACTGACAGGACTGAGGTTCGATTCTCTGGCTGGGTGAGCCGCATGGATAAAGTAGTCTACAGATGCTGCTCCTGGTTGCTTGGTCACTTTACAATGTCTCGGAGCCTAGGTGCTCTTAGACTGTTGTAAATCATATTACGGAAAGTTGGGAAAAGAGGAGGTGCGTATCGTCCTTGAGATAGACAAGTGCTGTGAAACCACATGAAAAGGGATATCAACGCTTAGCCGATAAGTAAATAAAAATGTATATATGTACATTTATATATATATATATATATATATATATATATATATATATATATATATATATATATATATATATATATATATATAATATATGCAAACAATCACAGACAGGCGATCTTAACCATGCAAGACAAGCCACGGGGGGTGGAAATCTTTAGCTCAAGTACTTTCACACTTATCAGTGCATCATCAGGAGCTATGCAATATTGCAAGGCTGCAACTGAAGGAGTGAGGGGAAGTTTACTCAGAATAGCGCAGTGCGAGTCTGTCACCTGCTGCTGGCTCTCTCAGAATGTGGGCCAACGGTCAGTGTCACACCCAGTACTACCACCATCTCCATCCCCCCATATGGCGTAAGAGGGTTTTGAGAAGTCAAGTATTATGAATTTAGAAGATATACTATGTATATATATATATATATATATATATATTATAATATATATATATATATATATATTATATATATATATATGGTTATATATTATATATATATATATATATATATATAATATATATTATTATATATATATAAAGCTGGTGCCTTGGATCAAACGTGTAGCGCAAGCTACACGCCAAGGAATTGTCATATATATAATATATATGTTATATATTATATATATATATATTATATATATATATATATATATATATATATATATTATATATAATATATCTTATATATGCATGTATATATTGCAAAAGAATCGCAGACAGGCGATCTTAACAGTGCAAGATAAGCCATGGGGAGGAGGGGAGGGGAATCTTAAGATCAATCACTTTCACGCTTCTCAGTGCGTCATCAGGAGCTGTGCAATGTTGCAAGGGCAGCAACAGGAGAAAATGAGGGGTATGGTAGCGTGGGTGGCACCCGTGAGGATTTCTCTCTGAATGAGGGAGGGAAGGCTCGACCGAATGCCAACCACTGCTTTCCCCCCCCCCCACACACCCCACCCCATATTTGGTTGGGTGGGGTAGGCTCCACAGTTTTCAGACAGCATAAGATAGAGTAACTAGGAGATAGGTAATAGCCAGCCCTAAGCTTCTAACACCTGGGAACAGGTCATGTGACGTAAGAAGTTACACTGCAATAGTGGATTATCCACATACAGAATGTAACTATTGTATACAATCTTCTAACTTGTGAAATGGAAGGAAAACATTTCCTCATTTTGTTAACAGGAAATACCCGATGTCCCAGAACTTTCTAGAATATTCAGAAAATTCCTCAGCGTCAATATGCCTTTATGATCTCTCCTATTCAGGCTTTTCTTTCTTGTAATAACTAGACAATTCCTGAATTTTTCTTTTTACTGCCACTGTTATCATTATCATTATTATATTACTAACTACCTAATTCAGTAAACCACTAATCTAGTTGCAATCACCATGTTGCAATCAACTATGTGTACCTTGTGCTGCTGTACCTAAACGGGTTAGGTTCTCAGTAAGTTACTCTGCCTCTTTTTTGGGTTATCCTAGGATGATCGTAAATGTGGACCATTACCTAAGAGAACCCCCATGAATAATTCCTTACTACTGATGTTGTATCACTCAGGTGGCAGTCTGTGATTTCAAGAATCAGGCACCTAGCAGAGCTAGGGGTTTTACCTTTATCCGGCTACATACGGAGGTGTGGGCGCCTCGGAGCTGATTTCATTCTACTCCCAGTTTGGTGTACTAACCTTCACGATCAGTATATATATTATTGTAACAAGAACGAATGGTATTGAATCAATAACAACACTGCAACTAGCTGCTTGATTCTTGTAGGATTTGGTGATCCTGTGGGTTAGAGCGTCATGTGATTTTCGTTCACCATGAGGCGGGCCAAAATGACATAGGCTCGAATCCTTGGCTAGTCGCAGTGTTGTAATTGGCTCAATACCACTCGTTTTTGGCTACAGTAATATATATATTGCTCGTGAACGCTAGTACGCCAAACGGTAAGTAGAATGAAATTAACTTAGAGGCACCAACACCACTGTATATTCTCAGAACAGGCTAAAACACCCAGCTCTGCTGGGTGCTTGATTCTTGTAGGAATGCGTGGTTCTGTAGATTAGAGCGTCATGTGATTTTTGCTCACCATGAGGCGAGCCAAAACGACATGGGTTCGAATCCTCGGCTAATCGCAGTGTTGTTAAAATCTCTAGTAAGGCTGATGCATGCAGGGGATGAGATGAAAAGCTGTAAGCCTTCTCCCTGAAAGCTGGCTGCCTTGGATCAACGTCTAGCGCAAGCTGGACGCCAAGGTATTGGTCCAGTGTGGAGAGAATGGTATAGACACTGCGTACCTTGTTCCAAGGTTCGTAGGTTCGAGTCTCTTCAGCCAGAGTTCAGTGTTTGTGTATATTTCGCCTGCTCTTGCGAATTCCTTTTTATCCACTTCTCCGAGGCTATGGGTCCCACAATTTACACCAGAGATGGACCCATTTATATATATATATATATATATATATATATATATATATATATATATATATATATATATATATAATATATATATATATATATATATATATGTCGTGCCGAATAGGTAAAACTTGCGATTTTGGCTCAAATATCAACTCTCTTCTTGCCGAATAAGGGAAGCGAAAATTTGTGTATGCAATGAAATCGCAAAAAACATCCTGAACCTAATGAAAAAAAATATATTTCATTGTGTCTGTTTATTATTAAGTTATTGTAAACTTACTTAAAATATTTAGTTGGATTAGGCTAAATTAAATTGTACTTGTTAAAACAATGTTAGGTAAGTTTTGTAAGGTTCTTTGGGTACCAAAATTATTATTTTTTGCTTTAACATAAATGGCTGTCTACCACCGAGGTAGGATGATTTGTTAGAAGAAGAAAGAGTTTCACCATCATTCGCTGTCTTTCCCTCCCGTTCTTCCCATTTTCCACAGGTTTATATAGCCTTGTAGTCATCCTGTTTTCCCCAGCCTCTCGACATGTTCAACAGTATGAAGCTCATACTTATTAAATACCTGACTAGTGTCTTAGGTCTTTAAGTTGTGTAATATTACTCAGTTCCGTGCAGTTCTTCATAAGGTTTCGCTGCTTGACTTAAATTTGAAAACATGATAGCCAGGTAGATCTATGTTTGGATGAGTGAGACACATGTAAAACTGTTGCACATGTGTCTCACTCACCAATTTGTTGGGATTTCCTACCATTCTCGACTGTCTTAGTTTTTTCCTCATCTGATCTTCGATTACAATATCTGGTGTGTTGAAGCTGTGTTTTCCTGCCTGAACGAAATGTGTCGCCATAGGTGAGCGATGTGCTGTGAGAAACATACTTGTTTAGTGAAAAAACGAATGTTCATAAATTTATCTTGGGTTATTTCTTTTATGATAATTGTTCGCCATGATCAATTGACCCCGCAAAACACCCTGTGCAAAACCACCTGTGCACAAACCACTGTGCCAAACCACTTGTACAAACCACCACTTGTGACAAACCACCACTTGTAACAAACCACCACGTGCAAAAACGAAAACCAGGTTAAACAAAGACATCTAATTTTGACCACAAGAAACCCCACAAATTAGACTTTAAATTTACCCAACCATGTAAACAACACCAAGTATTATCTTGGCTATTTCCACGAACGCATCTTTCATAAGACTTTAAGCGCAAAGTCATTTGAGAATCTTGACATTTAATACAATGTGAACTCACCACAAATGAAACCGAACCTCCCTCGTGGCAATCATGTCACTGTTAATTTTTCCACTTACAAATCATTGTAACGATACACCTGTAGGCATTTAAGTCCATGGCGAAAATGGAGGCCCCATCTAAATTTGACCAGGAAAAACGCCCTATTCTCTCAGGTTTTTTTTATATAATAATAAAATAATAAATAATAATAATAAAATAATTAATAATAATAAAACTTAAATAATAATAATAATAATATATTTATTTAATAATCTTATATTATATATTATTATTTTTTTAATGATTATTTTATTCATATATTATTTTATATTGACATACTGGATCCATACCTTACACGCAAAATCGTGCCATCTGTTTTTTCCTTATTCCTGCGAGTTAGCGAAAGTTAGAGAAGTTTGGTTACATTCGATAAGTCAAGGGATAGGGGACGAATCTGTTTAGACAAGGTAATGCAATATCTCTAGGGTTTTGTTTGAATAATTCCAATACGTGATGATGGGACTGATAGGGAAGGGGGGCTATGGATAGATGAGGGGAAGGTGGTCAGAGCTAATGGCACTCATACAATAAAAATTGTCAATCTGAAAATTTTTTTTATTAATTACCCACTAAACCCGCGGTCATGAAAATATTCTTAAATATATATGTTTGCTTCTTATGGCTAATTTATAAGTTAGAATTTTAGTTATTTGCCATTGCTAAGATTAATTATTGTGAATTGAGTGTAGACAAGCAGAACAGGGTGGAGGATAAGTTGATGTTTACGACAGGGGATGGGTGGTAGGGACGGCGTGTGTGGGGACGGAATGGGGGGCGGAGAGCAGATAATGGGTGGACAGACAGAGCGTGTGATAAATGCATTGGAATGTACAAAAGGCTGGCTGGAAAACACGACGACGATATGGGCTGGAGTGATAAATAGACAGATATACCTATGTTTATATATACTCTCTCTTCAATATTACGTACGTTTTTTGACTATTACATTCGTTGATTTTGCCGATTATTATTACTTATGGCTTAATGCTGTTATTAAAGGCGGCGGTAGGGAAAGCTAGCAGAATAGCCTTATTAAGGTATGGTCGAATGAACCTACAGTGGGTAACATAAATGGCGGTTAGCTGGCAGCGAAACGGGTGATTAAGCAACAGCGGCTTGATAGACAGAGGATGGGTAGTAGACAGACAAAGGCTGGGTGGTAAACAGACAGACATATCCTAGGTGTTGCTACTACATCTCGCCTTCCAAATATTACGAGCGTTTTTGGACGCATGACAGTTCGTTGATTTGTGCCCGATCTGAGACTCGACTAACCATTAATGCTTTGTTATTATAGATGACGCCCGGTTAGGAAAAGCTAGCAGAAATAGCCTATATTAGTATGCAATTAACCTACAATGACGAGGTAACATAAAGGGGCGGCTTACGTCTGGCAGCGCGGAACGTGTAATTACTTAAGCAAGCAGGCGACCTTCCTGGGCAAAAGACTGGTTTAAAGAAAAAACGAAAACAATGAAATTTGTGAGAAGTATAATCCCCAAGAGCGTTGGTATCTCCACGTTCGCTGCTCAGGTTGGAGGAGTGACTGTAGTGTCCCAGGTATCGTAGTCCCTAAGATCGTTGCTATTCAAGCAACGTTCTTAACCTGTTAAGGAAAGTCTTGTAGGTTCACAATCCTCCTGGCTCGTATCTTCTCAAACCTGCGATTTCTCGACTCCGAAATTTTCATTATTAGCAGCTCATACTCTCAGTTTTTTTTTTTTTTTTTTTTTGACCGTCTTCCCAGTTCCATAAAATCTGCTTAAACTCTCTTGCTAAGCGGACATTTTTGTTCTCTTTATACCCAGTTATGTGTTATCTCATGTAAGTTGCCTTTATTATATAATAGTTTATTAAGTCTTAATAACAAGCTTCAGGCTTTATATGTTAAGAATGAACTTTATCAAACTAATGCATTTCGTGCGTCTCCAGTGATACCACCACATTCACACTGATACCACCAGCATTCACACTGATACCACCAGCATTCACACTGATACCACCAGCATTCACACTGATACCATCAGCATTCACACTGATACCATCAGCATTTACACTGATACCATCAGCATTTACACTGAAACCACCAGCATTCACACTGATACCACCAGCATTTACACTGATACCACCAGCATTTACACTGATACCACCAGCATTCACACTGATATCATCAGCATTCACACTGATACCATCAGCATTTACACTGATACCATCAGCATTTACACTGATACCACCAGCATTCACACTGATACCACCAGCATTCACACTGATACCACCAGCATTCACACTGATACCACCAGCATTCACACTGATACCACCAGCATTTACACTCATTCCTGCTCCATTAATTTTAATACAATTGTGAGACTCGCCTCTTCCCGTCTGAACGATTTTTAAAACGAAAATGAAGCGTTCGTCTTATTTGCATTAACTAGGCTCTTATCTATCGTGTTAAAGATCATAACTAACTCAGTGATCATTAACTTTCCTGAAACAGGTGAATTAATGTAGAAACTAACATAATCAACACAACATTCAAAATTATTACCTCATATTCTGAAAGGAATTAAAACCTGTGCGCTTCATCCAGACACTCACCCATTTTAACTGGATCTCGAAATCGTAATGACACAATTGCAAACAAACCACGGCACGGGAGGGGATTGAACTCTTGGCATGTGAATCGTAAAACTCCAGACAACGCGTTGGTCTGGAGTTTTACGACTCATTCGCCGCGAGTTCAGTCGCCTCCCGTACCGTGGTTTGTTTCGCTCATCTTAATTTTCATTAACTTGCAGAGTAACGTGAAAGGGGTGGCAAAATTCGACGCCGAAACGTAGTCAAAAGGTTTTCATTTTTCTGATGTGCGGGTTATTTAATTTAAACTTTACTATATTCTGGAGGCTGCCATTACAAAGAAAACAGTTATTGTAACCATCTTAAAATTTTGAACAAATTTCATTAGCATTCTTGGCCGTTGACCTTTGATTAAATTTCACCTTAAAAATAAATCACAAATATATGTGCCGCTAAAGACTTTTAACCTACCTGCAACAAAACCTCTTTAGTTTACAAATGTGTCAGGAAGATTGCATAAAATATCAACAGATTCTCTCGTCCGTCACTCTCTGAGGCTTTCCCACTCAACCTGTAAACATCAATGCGCTCCATCTGTTATGTTTCTCCCCGAGTTCATTTTTATATCCCTGGTCACATTTCCCGGAAATCAGATGTTTTTAAGACTAATATTATTCTGCACGAGATAAAGTGTTTTACTTTATTTTAGCTTAAGGATATATGAATTCTTTTCCTTCATGAAAGTGTTTTAATAATAATGGTAGAATTACCGACAAAATGTTATGTAAATGGGCACAGATGCAACCAATGTGATATTTCATTGCGGCAAAGTTTCGCTCTCAAGGAGAGTGGTATCAGTGTGAATGCTGGTGGTATCAGTGTGAATGCTGGTGGTATCAGTGTGAATGCTGGTGGTATCAGTGTGAATGCTGGTGGTATCAGTGTGAATGCTGGTGGTATCAGTGTGAATGCTGATGGTATCAGTGTGAATGCTGATGGTATTAGTGTGAATGCTGATGGTATCAGTGTGAATGCTGGTGGTATCATTGTGAATGCTGATGGCATTAGTGTGAATGCTGGTGGCATCAGTGTGAATGCTGATGGTAACAGTGTGAAATTTCTGTGGTATCAGTGTGAATGCTGGTGTATCAGTGTGAATGCTGGTGCATCATTGTGAATGCTGGTGGCATAGTGTGAATGCTGATGGTATCAGTGTGAAAACTGGGTGGTATCAGTGGGGAATGCTGATGGTATCAGTGTGAATGCTGATGGTATCAGTGTGAAAAGCTGGTGCATCAGTGTGAATGCGATGGTATCAGTGTGAATGCTTTATGTTCAGTGTGAATGCTGATGGTTCAGTGTGAATGCTGGTGGCATCATTGTGAATGCTGGTGGTATCAGTGTGAATGCGGGGGCAAACAGTGTGAATGCTGATGGTAAACAGTGTGAATGCTGATGGTATTATGTGAATGGCTGTGGTATCATTTTGAATGCTGGTGGCATCAGTGTGAATTTGATGGTATTAGTGTGAATGCTGGTGGCATCAGTGTGAATGCTGGGCATCAGTGTGAATGCTGATGGTATTAGGTGAATCTGGGGGTATTTAGAGTGAATGCTGGTGGCATCAGTGTGAATGCTGGTGGATCATTTTGAATGTTTATGGTATTAGTGTGAATGCTGGTGGTAACAGGTGAATGCTGGTGGGATCAGTGTGAATGCTGGTGGCATACAGTGTGAATGCTGGGGGTATCATGGAATGCTGGTGGATCAGTGTGAATGCTGATGGTATTAGTGTGAATGTGGTGGTATCAGAGTGAATGCTGGTGGCTCAGTGTGAATGCTGGGTGGCATTAGTGTGAATGCTGGTGGTATCAGTGTAATGCTGGTGGTATCATGTGAATGCTGTGGTATTAGTGTGAATGCTGGTGGTATCAGTGTGAAGCTGATGGTATCAGTGTGAATGCTGATGGTATTAGTGTGATTTCTGATGGTATCAGTGTAGTGCTGTTGTATCAGTGTGAATGCTGGTGTATCCAGTGTGAATGCTGGTGGTATCAGTGTGAATGCTGGTGGTATCAGTGTGAATGCTGGTGGTATCATTATGAATGCTGGTGGTATCAGTGTGAATGCTGATGGTATCAGTGTGAATGCTGATGGTATTATGTGAATGCGAAGGTAAACAGTGTGAATGGGTGATGGTATCAGTGTGAATGTTGGATTTTAATTTTGTGGTGAATGCTGTGGTATCGTGTGAATGCTGGTGTATCAGTGTGAATGCTGATGGTATTAGTGTGAATGTTGGTGGTATCAGTGTGAATGCTGGTGGTATCATTGTGAATGCTGGTGGTATCAGTGTAAATGCTGGTGGCATCAGTGTGAATGCTGATGGTATTAGTGTGAATGCTGGTGGCATCAGTGTGAATGCTGGTGGCATCAGTGTGAATGCTGATGGTATTAGTGTGAATGCTGGTGGTATCAGAGTGAATGCTGGTGGCATCAGTGTGAATGCTGGTGGCATCAGTGTGAATGTGATTTGGGATAGTGTGAATGCTGGTGGTATCAGTGAATGCTGTGGCATCAGTGAATGCTGGTGGCATCAGTGTGAATGCTGGTGGTATCAGTGTGAATGCTGGTGGTATCAGTGTGAATGCTGATGGTATTAGTGTGAATGCTGGTGGTATCAGAGTGAATGCTGGTGGCATCAGTGTGAATGCTGGTGGCATTAGTGTGAATGCTGGTGGTATCAGTGTGAATGCTGGTGGTATCAGTGTGAATGCTGGATGGGAATTAGTGTGAATGCTGGTGGTTCAGTTTTGAATGCTGATGGTATCAGTGTGAATGCTGATGGTATTGTGTGAAGCTGATGGGATTTGTGTTATGCTGGTTGGTACATTGTGAATGCGGTGGTATCAGTGTAATGCTGGTGGTATCAGTGTGAATGCTGTGGTATCAGTGTGAATGCTGGTGGTATCATTATGAATGCTGGTGGTATCAGTGTGAATGCTTGAATGGTATCAGTGTGAATGCTGTGGTATTAGTGTGAATGCTGATTTGGTATCAGTTTTGAATGCTGATGGTATCAGTGTGAATGCTGGGTGGTTTTAAATGTGAATGCTGATGGTACATGTGAATTTTGGTGGTATCATGTGAATGCTGATGGCATCATTGTGAATGCTGGTGGTATCAGTGTGAATGCTGGTGGCATCAGTGTGAATGCTTTATGGTATCAGTGGGGAATGCTGATGGTATTAGTGTGAATGCTGATGGCCATCATTGTGGGAAAGCTGGTGGCATCAGTGTGAATGGGGGGGTGTGGCATCAGTGTGGGAAAGCTGATGTTATTAGTGTGAATGCTGGTGGTATCAAGGGGAATGCTGTGGCATCAGGGTAATGCTGGTGGCAATCAGTGTGAATGTTGATTGTATTAGTGTGAATGCTGGTGGTATCAGTGTGAATGCTGGTGGTATCAGTGTGAATGCTGATGGTATTAGTGTGAATGTTGGTGGTATCAGTGTGAATGCTGGTGGTATCATTGTGAATTTCTGGTGGGATCAGTGTAATGCAGGGGGATCAGTGTGAATGCTGATGGTATTAGTGTGAATGCTGGTGGTATCAGTGTGAATGCTGATGGTATCAGTGTGAATGCTGATGGTATTAGTGTGAATGCTGGTGGTATCAGTGTGAATGCTGATGGTATAGTGTGAATGCTGATGGTATTAGTGTGAATGCTGGTGGCATCAGTGTGAATGCTGATGGTAAAGTGTGAATGCTGTGGATCAGTGTGAATGCTGATGGTATCATGTGAATCTGATTTGGGATCAGTGTGAATGCTGATGGTATTAGTGTGAATGCTGGTGGTATCAGTGTGAATGCTGATGGTATCAGTGTGAATGCTGGTGGTATCAGTGTGAATGCTGGTGGGATCAGTGCAATGCGGTGTATCCCGTGTGAATGCTGGTGGTATCATTGTGAATGCTGGTGGTATCAGTGTGAATTTCTGGTGGTATCAGTGTGAATGCTGGTGGTATCAGTGTGAATGCTGATGGTATAGTGTGAATGCGGGGGTTCAGTGCAATGCTGGTGGTATCAGGTGAATGCTGGTGGTAACGTGTGAATGCTGTGGTATCAGTGTGAATGCTGGTGGTATCAGTGTGAATGCTGGTGTTATCATTGAATGCTGATGGTATCAGTGTGAATGCTTGTGGTATCAGTGTGAATGCTGGTGGTATCAGTGTGAATGCTGATGGTATAAGTGTGAATGCTGGTGGTATCAGTGTGAATGCTGATGGTATCAGTGTGAATGCTTGTGGTATCAGTGTGAATGCTGGTGGTATCAGACGTTTCGCTCTCCTTGAGAGCGAAACGTTGCCACAATAAAATGTCCAATTAGAATGGGTTTTGCAGCAGAAGTTGCGAAACATTACCTTCGTTGACTTACCTCACAAATATATTTATCTCTCCCTCAAAAACTTTCACTTCATCTTACACATCAGACATCAGTTTCCCTTCCCCATTCAACCTTAGAATTAAATAAGTGCAGATAATGCTTTTTGACCCCTTTCTGCCTCATCATTACATACTCAGTGTGAAAGAGTCGTATGAGCACCTTAAACCTCCTCCACCACCAGACTTCAGTCTTGTGCAACAGATCCCCCACAGTCTTATTATACTAATGATATAAACAAACTTACAAGAGGATGAATAACACACATGTGCAACACTTGGATATGTTCACTATGGAGACGTATGATAAAGCAGTGGCTTCATTAATACAATACAGAACTGACTCACTAAATCGTAATTACATGATGGGCAAACCAACATACCGCGGGCGGGGCTTGAACTCGTGGCGGGTGAGTATTAAAACTCCACGTCAGCGTGTATGTCACTGAGAGCCGAGTTACTGAAGAGAGTGAAGGACGTGAGGAAGTAGCTTGTGGGTTAATTGATCATTGTGTCAACCTTCATATTGTAGGTTAATTAAATGATCATTGTTCCTGCCTTGATATTGTAAGAAAATTTATCATTGTTCCAGCCTTGATATTGTGGGGTAATTGATTATTGTTCGATCCTTGATAATGTTGTAAGTAAATTTATCATTGTTTCATCCATGATTTTGTTTGATAATTGATCATTGTTCCATCCATGATATTGTGAGTTAACTGACTATTGTTCCATCCATGATATTGCGAGTTAACTGATCATTGTTCCATCCTTGATACTGTGAGTTAACTGATCATCGTTCCATCCATGATATTGTGGGTTAACTGATTATTGTTCCATCCTTGATATTGTGAGTTAACTGATCATTGTTCCATCCATGATATTGTGGGTTAACTGATTATTGTTCCATTCTTGATATTGTGAGTTAACTGATTATTGTTCCATCCACGATATTGTGGGTTAACTGATTATTGTTCCATCCATGATATTGTGAGTTAACTGATCATTGTTCCATCCATGATATTGCGAGTTAACTGATCATTGTTCCATCCTTGATACTGTGAGTTAACTGATCATCGTTCCATCCATGATATTGTGAGTTAAATGATCATTGTTCCATCCATGATATTGTAGGTTAATTGACCTTTGTTCCAAGCATAGTATTGTGGGTTCCAGTTTTCCTGTTTGCAAGCTTTTAATTACTGGAGCATCCACTGCAGTGTTGACACTGTGTCCACTGCAGTGTGGACACAATGTGTCCTCTGCAGTGTGGACACAATGTGTCCTCTGCAGTGTGGACACAATGTGTCCTCTGCAGTGTGGACACATGTGTCCTCTGCAGTGTGGACACATGTGTCCTCTGCAGTGTGGACACAATGTGTCCTCTGCAGTGGGACACAATGTGTCCTCTGCATGTGGACACAATGTGTCCTCTGCTAGTGTGGACACAATGTTCCTCTGCAGTTAACACAATGTGTCCTCTGCAATGTGGACACAATGTGTCCTCTGCAGTGTAGACACAATGTGTCCTCTGCAATGTGGACACATGTGTCCTCTGACATGTGGACTCAATGTGTCCTCTGCAAATGTGGATCTAATGTGACCTCTGCAGTTCCGGAACAATGTATCCTCTGCAGTTAACCAATTTCCTGTTTGCAATGTGCACAATGTTCATCTGATGTGGAACATGTGTCCTCTGCAGTGTTGACACATGTTGTCCTCTGCAATGTGGACACTGTGTCCTCTGGGGGCCAATGTTTTTGTGTAGACATGTGTCCTCTGCAATGTGGACACAATGTGTCCTCTGCAGTGTGGACAAAAGTGTGTCCTCTGCAGTGTGGACATAGTGTCCTCTGCAGTGTGGAACAAGTGTGTCCTCTGCAGTGTGGACACAATGTGTCCTCTGCAATGTGGACACTGTGTCCTCTGCAGTGTGGACTACAATGTGTCCTCTGCAGTGTGGACAGTGTGTCCTCTGCAGTGTGGACATAGTGTGTCCTCTGCAGTGTGGACACAATGTGTCCTCTGCAGTGTGGACACAATGTGTCCTCTGCAGTGTGGACACAATGTGTCCTCTGCAGTGTGGACACAATGTGTCCTCTGCAGTGTAGACACAACGTGTCCTCTGCAGTGCGGATACAATGTGTCCTCTGCAGTGTGGACATAATGTGTCCTCTGCAGTGTGGACACAGTGTGTCCTTTGCAGTGTAGACACAATGTGTCCTCTGCAATGTGGACACAAGTGTCCTCTGCAGTGTGGACACAATGTGTCCTCTGCATGTGACACAATGTGTCCTTTTGCAGTGTGGACACAATGTGTCCTCTGCAGTGTGGACACAGTGTGTCCTTTTGCAGTGTGGACACAATGTGTCCTTTGCAGTGTGGACACAATGTGTCCTCTGCAGTGTGGACACAATGTGTCCTCTGCAGTGTGGACACAACGTGTCGTCTGCAGTGTGGACGCAATGTGTCCTCTGCAGTGTGGACACAATGTGTCCTCTGCAGTGTAGACACAATGTGTCCTCTGCAGTGTAGACACAATGTGTCCTCTGCAGTGTGGACACAATGTGTCCTCTGCAGTGTGGACACAATGTGTCCTCTGCAGTGCGGATACAACGTGTCCTCTGCAGTGTAGACGCAATGCGTCTTCCGTAGTCTAGACGCAATACCTCTCTGCTCTTGCAGACTCATTGCGTCATTTTCGATGATGTAGTGCGTTACTGCTTCTGCACATGCAGTATATAACTCCGTAGACAACTTGCGTCAGTGCAGACGCATTGCGTCACGGCGCGTCAAGCATAATTCCGGCACCAGTTCATTAGTCTGGAACTCGCTGCTGCAGGAATTTCAACTTAACAGCACTGGGGACACAGTCTTCCCTTCCCCCATTCCACCTCAACCTGCTACATCCTCCTATAGCTTCAGTTGCTTTTCCCCTGCCCTCCGTTCCCCTTCCCCTACCCCTTCCCCTACCCCTTCCCCTTCCCCTCTAGTCTTCCCCCCTCTTCCTCTCGCTTTCTACCCTCCACTACATTTCTTCTACTCGCCGCTCCTGTCCCCCTCCTCATCCCCTTCCGTCTTCCCGTCCCGTCCCCTCCCCTCTTCCCCAACCAAATCCCCTCCCCTTCTCCCATCCTTTTCCCAGTAATTCCTGAGTTAGTTTACTTGCTCGTTGAAGTTGGGAGACCCCTGTTTGCTGTCACTCCGGTTTGAGCTTTCCCTCCCCCCAAATCCCCCCATTCCCCACCTCGTCCCCCTCCCCTGACCTTCTACTTTCCCCTCATCACCCTCTCCTTCTACCCCCTCACCCTCCAATTACTCTTGCCCCTGCCTTCTCTTCCCCCCTCCCTTTGTTGACATCTCCCAGCAGTGGCTTTCATTCTATCTAATCTCCCGTGTGTACTCGCCTAGTTGAGGTTGCAGGGGTCGAGTCCAAGCTCCTGGCCCTGTGTACTCGCCTAATTGTACTCACCTAATTGTGGTTGCAGGGGTCGAGACTCAGCTCCTAGCCCCGCCTCTTCACTGATCGCTACTAGGTCCTCTCCCTCTCTGCTTCCTGAGCTATGTCATACCTCTTCTTAAAACTATGAATGATTCCTGCCTCCACTACTTCACTTGCTAGGCTATTCCATTTCCTGAAGACTCTATGACTGAAGAAATACTTCCTAACGTCCCTGTGACTCGTCTGAGTCTTCAGCTTCCAGTTGTGACCCCTTGTTTCTGTGTCCCCTCTCTGGAACATCCTATCTCTGTCCACCTTGTCTATTCCCCGCAGAATCTTGTAAGTCGTTATCATGTCTCCCCTGACCCTTCTGTCCTCCAGTGTCGTCAGCCCGATTTCCCTCAACCTTTCCTCGTACGACATTTCCCTGAGCTCTGGGACTAGCCCTGTTGCAAACCTTTGTACTTTCTCTAACTTCTTGACGTACTTAACCAGGTGTGGGTTCCAGACTGGTGCTGCATACTCCAGTATGGGCCTAACATACACAGTGTACAGTGTCTTGAACGATTCCTTATTAAGGTATCGGAACGCTATTCTCAGGTTTGCCAGGCGCCCGTATGCTGCAGCAGTTATTTGGTTGATGTGTGCATCCGGTGACGTGCTCGGTGTTATGGTCACCCCAAGGTCTTTCTCCCTGAGTGAGGTCTGTAGTCTTTGTCCACCTAGCCTATTGTCTGTCTGCGGTCTTCTTTGCCCCTCCCCAATCTTCATGACTTTGCATTTGGCAGGGTTGAATTCGAGAAGCCAGTTTCTGGACCACGTGTCCAGCCTGTCCAGGTCTCTTTGCAGTCCTGCCTCATCCTCATCCGATTTACTTCTTCTCATCAGCTTCACATAATCTGCGAATAGGGACACTTCAGAGTCTATTCCTTCCATCATGTCGTTCGCATGTATCAAAAATAGCACTGGTCCTAGAACTGACCCCTGTGGGACCCCGCTTGTCACAGGCGCCCACTGTGATACCTCTTCACGTAACATTACTCAGTTGTTGCCTCCCTGTCAGGTATTCCCTGATCCATTGCAGTGCCCTCCCTGTTATATGCGCCTGATCCTCCAGCTTCTGCACTAATCTCTTGTGGGGAACTGTGTCAAAGGCCTTCCTGCAGTCTAGGAAAACGCAATCAACCAACCCCTCTCTCTCGTGTCTTACTTCTGTTACCTTGTCATAAAACTCCAGAAGGTTTGTGACAGAGGATTTGCCTTCCATGAACCCATGCTGGTTTTCACTTATAATCTTGTTCCATTCCAGGTGTTCCACCACTCTCCTGATAATCTTCTCCATGACTTTGCACACAATACATGTCAGAGACACAGGTCTGTAGTTTAGTGCCTCATTTCTGTTTCCTTTATTAAATATGGGGACTACATTTGCTGTCTTCCATTTCTCAGGTAGTTGCCCAGTTCAATGGATGTGTTGAAGATTGTGGTTAGGGGCACGCACAGAGTCCCTGCTCCTTCTCTAAGGACTCATGGGGAGATGTTGTCCAGTCCCATCGCCTTTGAGGTATCAAGGTCACTTAGCAGCTTCTGCACCTCCTCCTCGGTTGTTCGTATGTCATCCAACACTTGTTGGTATATTCCCTCCTGATGATAAATTAGACACGTGCAACTCTTGGGTATCTTTATTGAGGAAACGTTTCGCCACACAGTGGCTTCATCAGTCCATACGTAGGAGAAACTTGAAGAACAGGAGGAGAATGAGGTAATCAGTCCCTCAACCTTGAGTCGATGTGTTCAGTCCATCAGATTGATGGACTGAACACATCGACTCAAGGTTGAGGGACTGATTACCTCATTCTCCTCCTGTTCTTCAAGTTTCTCCTACGTATGGACTGATGAAGTCCACTGTGTGGCGAAACGTTTCCTAAATAAAGATACCCAAGAGTTGCACGTGTCTAATTTATCAACATGTCGGTTCTCTGAACCATTCATCTACAAATTCCCTCTTGATGTTCCCTTCTGTGCTATCTTCCCAAAGCCCTTCCTGTCTCTGCTGTAAAAACTTCCTTAAATCTCCTGTTTAGCTCCTCACATACCTACTGATCATTTCTTGTGAGTTGTCCACCTTCTGTCCTCAATCTGATCACCTGGTCTTTGACTGTTGTCTTCCTCCTGATGTGGCTATACAACAGTTTCGGGTCAGTCTTGATTTTCGATGCAATGTTATTTTCATACTGTCGCTGGGCCTCCCTCCTTACCTGTGCATACTCATTCCTTGCTCTGCGACTGATCTCCCTATTTTCGTGTGTTCTCTGCCTTCTGTACTTTTTCCATTCTCTATTGCACTTTGTTTTTGCCTCCTTACACTGTCGGGTAAACCAGGGGCTTGTTCTGGTCTTCCCATTGTTACTGTTGCCCTTGGGAATAAACTTTTCCACTGCCTCCTTGCATTTCGTTGTTACATATTCCATCATTTCATTTACTGGCTTTCCTGCCAGTTCTCTGTCCCACGGAACCTCCTGCAGGAAGTTCCTCAACCCTATGTAGTCCCCTCTTTTACAGTCAGGCTTTTCCCATTCAACTCCTGTTACTCTCTCCACATGCAACTCTACTATGTATTCAAAGCACAGAACCACGTGGTCACTAGCTCCTATGGGACTCTCATGTGTGATGTCCTCAATGTCTGAACTGCCCAGGGTGAACACAAGGTCCAGTCTTGCTGGTTCATCCTCCCCTCTCACTCTGGTAGTGTCCTTAACATGTTGGTGCATGAGGTTTTCCAGCACCATATCCAACATCTTGGCTCTCCATGTTTCGGGACCCCCATGTGGCTCCAGGTTTTCCCAGTCAATCTCCCTGTGGTTGAAATCCCCCATAACCAGCAACTTTGCTCTGCTGGAGTGAGCTCTTCTTGCCACCTCAGCAAGTGTGTCCACTATTTCTCTGTTGCTCTCTTCATATTCCTCTCTTGGCCTCCTGCAGTTCTGTGGTGGATTATACATCACTGCAATGACCACCTTGTGCTCCCCAGACTGAAGTGTACCTACTATGTAGTCTCTTTCTCCCGTCTCGTCTATGCCTCCCATTTTCTCGAATTTCCATCGATTTTTTACGAGCAGAGCAATCCCTCCTCCCCCTCTGCCCCTTCTATCTTTCCTCATGATCTGGTATCCTGGTGGGAAGATTGCATCTGTTATTGTCTCTGTGAGTTTTGTTTCTGTAACTGCTATGATGTCTGGGGACTTCTCATTGATTCTTTCTTGCCATTCCTCATGTTTATTCGTTAATGTGTGTGTGTGTGTGTGTGTGTGTGTGTGTGTGTGTGTGTGTGTGTGTGTGTGTGTGTGTGTGTGTGTGTGTGTGTGTGTGTGTGTGTGTGTGTGTGTGTTTGAGAGTGTACTCATGTAATTGTAGTTTCCAAGGGTACAATCAGTGCTCCTGGCCCCACCTCTTCACTAGTCGCTACAAGGCAAACTCTCTCCATGCCCCATGAGATTTATCATACCTCTTCTTAAAGCTATGTACGGATTCTGCCTTCACTACATCACTCTCTAGACTATTCCACTTTCTGACTGAAGAAATACTTCCTAACATCCCTGTGACTCATTTGAGCTTGTATCTTTCAGTATTGACCCCTTGTTGCTGTGTCTCATCTCTGGAACATCCTGTCTCTATCCACCTTGTCGATTCCTCTCAGCATTTTATATGTCGTTATTATATCCCCCCTTCTCTCTCATCCTTCAGTGCCGTCAGCTCGATTTTCCTTAATCTCTCCTCGAAGGACATGCCTTTTAGCTCCGGTACTAGTCTCGATGCAAACCTTTGCACTGTCTCTAATTTCCTTACGTGATTGACCACGTGTGGGTTCCAAACTGGTGACGCATACTCCAGTATGGGCCTGACGTACACTGTGTACAGAGTTCTGAACGATTCCTTATTGTGGTGTCGGTACGTTATTCTTGGGTTTGCTAGTCTCCTATATGTTGCAGCAATTATTTGGTTGATGTGCCTAAGGATATGTGCTCAGTTTTATGGTCACTCCCAAGATCCTTTTCCTTGAGTGAGATTTGTAGCCTTTGGTCCCTAGACTGTACTCTGTCTGTGGTCTTCTTTGCCCTTCCTCGATCTTCATAACTTTGCACTTGATGGGGCTAGACTCTAGGAGCCAGTTATTGGTCTAGGTTTGCAGTCTGTCCAGATCTCCTTTGTAGTCCTGCCTGATCCTCGTCCTACTGAATTCTCCTCATTAGCGTCACATCGTTTGCAAAACAGGGACACTTCTGAGTCTATCCCTTCCGTCATGTCATTCACTACATCGCTCCTAGGACCGACCCCTGTGGAACCCCGTTCGTCACAAGGGCCCAGTCCGATACCTCGTCGCGTATCATGACTCACTGTTGCCTTCCTGTCAGGTATTCTCTGATGAATTTCAGTGCCATCCCTGTTATACCTGCATGATCCTCCAACTTTTGCACTAATCTCTTGTGTGGATCTGTGTCAGAAATCTTCATACAGTCCAAGAAAATGCTATCTACCCTCCCCTCTCTCTCTTGACTGACTACCGTCACCTTGTCATAGAACTCCAGTGGGTGTGTGACACAGGATTGCCTTTCACTAAAACCATGCTGGTTGTCGTGAATAAGCTCAATCCTTTCCAGGTGATCCAGCACTCTTCACATGATAATCTTCTCCATGACTTTGCATACTATACATGTCAGTAACACTAGTCTGAAGTTTAGTGCTGGTGTTTGTCTCCTTTGTGTGTTCGTGTGTGTGTGTGTGTGTGTGTGTGTGTGTGTGTGTGTGTGTGTGTGTGTGTGTGTGTGTGTGTGTGTGTGTGTGTGTGTGTGTACTCACCTAATTGTGGTTGCAGGGGTCGATTCATAGCTCCTGGCCCCGCCTGTTTACTGGTCACTACTAGATCCACTCTCTCCTTGCTCCATGAAAGCATTATCATACCTCTTCTTACAGCTATGTATGATACCTGCCTCCACTTCCTCATTTTCCAGACTGTTCCACTTCCTGACAACTCCGTGACTGAAGAAATACTTCTTAACATCCCTGTGACTCATCTGAGTCTTCAACTTCCAATTATGACCTCTTGTTGTTGTGTCCAATCTCTGGAACATCCTGTCTCTCTCCACCTAGTCGATTCCTGTCAGTATTGTATATGTCGTTATCATGTCCTCCCTATCCCTCCTGTCCTCCAGTGTCGTCAGATCGAATTCCCTTAACCTCTCCTCTTAGATCGTGCCCCTTAGCTCCGGAACTAGCCTCGTTGCAAACTTTTGCACTTTCTCTAATTTCCTGACGTGCTTGACCAAGTATGGGTTCCAAACTGGAACTGCATGCTCCAATATGGGTCTGACGTACTCAGTGTACAGGGTCCGGAATGACTTCTTGTGTACTCACCTAATTGTGGTTGCAGGGGTCGAGCGACAGCTCCTGGCCCCGCCTCTTCACTGGTCGCTACTAGGTCACTCTCCCTGTTCCATGAGCGTTATTATACCTCTTCTTAAAGCTATGTATGGATCCTACTTCCACTACATCACTTTCCAGACTATTCCACTTCCTTACAACTCTATGACTAAAGAAATATTTCCTAATATCCCTGTGACTCATTTGAGTCTTCAGCTTCCAATTGTTTTTCCTTGTTGCTTGTGTCCCATCTCTGGAACATCATGTCTCTGTCCACCTTGTCGATTCCTCTCTGTATTTTATATGTCGTTATCATATCCCCCCTATCTCTCAAGTCCTCAAGTGTCGTCAGGTCGATATCCCTTAACCTCTCCTCGTAAGAGGAGAGACTAATCTTGTTACAAACCTTTGAACTTTCTTTAATTTCCTAACGTCCTTGGCCAGGTGTGGGTTCCAAAGTGGTGCTGTATACTCCTATATGGGCTTGACGTACACAGTGTACAGGGTCCTGAACGACTCCTTACTGAGATGTCGGAATTCTATTCTTAGGTTTGCCACCGCCCATATGCTGCAGTATTTCTATGGTTGATGTGCGCTTCAGGAGACGTGCTCGGTATTATATTCACCTCAAGATACTTTTCCTTAAGTGAGGTTTGTGTGTGTGTGCGTTTATCAAAATATGTTCCCACCTATATATAGTAGCAGGGGTCGAGTCTTAGCTCTTGGCTCCCAATTCTTAACTTAGTTTTTGCCAGATTCACTCCCTCCTAGCTTCCTGGGCCCTATTGTACCTGCTCTTAAAACTATGTACGGAGCTTGAAACCGCACCCTCCCACCTCTTCTTCGATATCATTCCACTCTCTGGCGATGCTGTGACAGAAGAAATATTTCCTGACATCACTGGTTCTTTTGTCTCTTTAGTGCTCCTAAATACCTGTTTCCCGCCTCTCAACAGCTTATCCTTGTCTACTCTCTCAATTCCTCCCAACTGATATGGTTATCATTAATTGGCTATTATGTCTATCCTGGTCCTTCTGTCTACCAGTATGACTGGCCTCTCCTGGTAGCTCAGGAACCAGCTTCGTTGTTTACCACTGAATTTTCTCCAGTTTCTTAACTTTTTTTATGAGGTGTGGGTTCCATGCTGGTGCTGCTTACTCAAGACAAGCAAGACATATGCTATATAATTGCCTATGAATGACTATCAACATTACTGACGCTTACTCATAGATATACGGAACGAAGATTGGCTGCAGAAATTATTTGCCTGATGTGAGATTCCGGCGATATGCTAGGCACTATGCTCACCTCTAGGTCTTCCTCTCTAAATGAAATCTACAGCCTATGTCCTCTGAACCTATACTCCCTGTCCGGTCTTCTGGACCCTTCTTCAATCTTCATAACCCTTGTATTCGCTGGAATTGAATCTAAGTAGTCAAAATTTGTCCGGATTATTTTGTGACCTTTCCTCAATCGCATAGATTTTCATTCTCATATGTTTTCTGTTATCAGCAGAAAAGGAATAATAACTCTGACTGAACCCTATCTGGTATGTCATTCACGTAAACCACAAAAAATATTGGTCCTAATACCGATCCTTCAGAACCCCGCTAGTTATTCATAACCATTCCGACGTCACAGACAATCTCTCTCCTGCCTGAACCTCAAGTTTTTGCCTCGGTCTTCTCAAGTACAATATCAAGTGCCCTTTATTTTGCAATCCAAAAATATGCAGTATGTTCACTCTACTCTTTTCTGTCTCACTTCTATTGTGTGTGTGTGTATACTCACATGATTGTACTCACCTACTTGTGGTTCCAGGGGTCGATTCATAGCTCCTGGTTCCGCTTCTTCACTGGTCGCTACAAGGTCCACTCTCCAGTTCCCTGAACCTTGTCGTGTGTGTGTACTCACCTAATTGTGGTTGCAGGGGTCGAGACTCAGCTTCTGTGTGTGTGTGTGTGTAAATGAAGATGGGAAAGGTTGAGCCGTAATTGTCTGCTTTCCGCTCTGGTTTGTCTGCTTGGAGCCCAGGAGGTCTGTGTCCACACTCTGCTTTGAGAGATTACACCGGTGTTTACCTCTGAGCCAATTATTCTCCTTGATACTCATCGTACCTCCCTGATTCCCCTCTCATCTCCTCCCCCTTCTCCAGTCACCTTACCTGATTCTCCTCCAGTCAGCTTTCCTGATTTTCCCAAGTCAGCTTAGTTGATTTCCCCCATTCAGCTTACCTGATTTTCCTTCACTCAGCTTACCTGATTTCCAAAGTCAGCTTAGCTGATTCCTCCAGTCAGCTTATCTGATTTCCCCTAGTCGCTTACCTGATTTCTTCTAGTCAGTTTACCCGATTCCTCAAGTCAGCTTACCTGATTCCCCCAGTCATTTTACCTGATTTCCCACAGTCAGTTTATCTGATTTGCCCATTCAACTTTCCTTATTTCCCCCGGTCAGCTTAGTTGATTTCCACCAGTCAGTTTACCTGATTTTCCTCAGTCAGCTTACCTGATTTCTCCCAGTAAGCTTACCTGATTTCCCCAGTCAGTTTACCTGATTTCCCCAATCAGTTTACCTGATTTTTCCCCAGTCAGTTTGCCTGATTTACCAAGTTAGCTTACCTGATTTACCCAGTCAGTTTACCTGATTTTCCCATTCGGCTTACCTGATTTCCCCAATTCAGTTTACCTGATTTCCCCCAGTCACCTTACTTGATTTCCCCAGTCAGCTTACCTGATTTCCCCCAGTCAGCTTAACTGTTTTCCCCAGTTACTTTACCTGATTCCCCAATCAGTTTACCTGATTTCGCCATTCAGCTTATCTGATTTCCCCCCGTCACCTTACCTGATTTCTCCAGTCAGTTTATCTAATTTACCCCAGTCAGCTTACTTGATTTCCCAGTCAGCTTACCTGATTTCCCCCAGTCAGTTTACCTGATTTCCCACAGTCAGTTTACCTGATTTCCCCATTCAGCTTACCTGATTCCCCCCAGTCAGTTTACCTGATTTCCCCTAGTCACCTTACCCCAGTGAGTTTACCTGATTTCCCCCAGTCAGCTTACCTGTTTTCCCCAGTCTGTTTACCTGATTTCCCCAGTCAGTTTACTACTTACCAGTTAGTTTATCTGTTTCTTCAGTCAGTTTACCTGTTCCCCTGTTATATTATTATTATTATTATTATTATTATTATTGTTATTATTATTATTATTATTATTATTATTATTATTATTATTATTATTATTATATTATTATTATTATTAATTATATCATTATTATTATTATTATTATTATTATATTATTATTATTATTATTATTTATTATTGTTATTCCTGTGTATCCCTGAAAGGGGACCTTAAAGTGGATGTCTGGAATATATTTTTTTCCTCCAACTTTTCGTCATTTTTTCAATCATAACACGAGAATGCCTTATCCGATCGGCTTCAAATTTTCAATACTTCCTATGTACTGCATGTAACTAGGACAAAATTCTATGAACAACTGGTGTATGCAGGCGCTCCATGACCGAACGGGTTGAACCCGTTCCCAGCATCCCGGAATGGCTGAGGTAACTTACAAAAGCCTCTTCAGCGTAGCTTCAGACGTTCAGAAAAGTTGCTTTAGTTTTATGAGCAAAATATAGTGAAAAATTGACTCCCATTTGATCACGTTAAAAATTTTTGAGTCTCCCTTTTCTGAATGTCTTCAGTATTTAAAGGTTGATTCATCTTAAGGTCAGGATAGCCATTAAGTTCAGTTTGTGTGCGGGAAAGGTCATCATTCCAATACTTTTTATATATTTTTTTTAACAAAACTTGGAACGGATGGAATCCATGCAAAAACTGGAGAATGACTCTTCTTATCGGATTCAAATTTTCAGGACGTTTAAATTTTTTTTAGAAAGCAAGGTTCGGATTGTCATTTTACTGCGCAAATCCCAATTTGTCAGTTTTATTAACTAAATAGTGATATTAATTTGTAGTGGCAGACTAGAGAATGACTTAAGTTATCAGCGTCAAAATATTAAAACGCAAGTTATCAGAGTCAAAATATTAAAACGCAAGTTATCAGCGTCAAAATATTAAAACGTAAGTTATCAGCGTCAAAATATTAAAACGCAAGTTATCAGCGTCAAAATATTAAAACGTAAGTTATCAGCGTCAAAATATTAAAACGCAAGTTATCAGCGTCAAATATTAAAACGCAAGTTATCAGCGTCAAAATATTAAAACGCAAGTTATCAGCGTCAAAATATTAAAACGCAAGTTATCAGCGTCAAAATATTAAAACGTAAGTTATCAGCGTCAAAATATTAAAACGCAAGTTATCAGCGTCAAAATATTAAAACGCAAGTTATCAGCGTCAAAATATTAAAACGCAAGTTATCAGCGTCAGAATATTAAAACGCAAGTTATCAGCGTCAAATATTAAAACGCAAGTTATCAGCGTCAGAATATTAAAACGCAAGTTATCAGCGTCAGAATATTAAAACGCAAGTTATCAGCGTCAGAATATTAAAACGCAAGTTATCAGCGTCAGAATATTAAAACGCAAGTTATCAGCGTCAAAATATTAAAACGCGAGTTATCAGCGTCAAAATATTAAAACGCAAGTTATCAGCGTCAAAATATTAAAACGCTGAGGTGCAGATTTAAGTTTTTTAGTGAAATTATTCATAATTTTGGAATGGTTGTAGAATGCTTTTTTAGACTGGCTTCAAACTTGTAGTTTACTTATTTCACTTAGAAAGTTTGCTCATTCGACTTAGAAAGTTTGCCTATCTCACTTAGAAGGTTTACTTGTTCCGCTTAGAAGGTTTAGCTATCCCACTTACAAGGCTGATCTATCCCACTTAGGTTTATCTATCCCACCTAGAAGGTTTACCTATTCCACTTAGAAAGCTTACCTACCCCACTTGGAAAGCTTACCTACCCCACTTGGAAAGCTTACCTACTCCACTTAGAAAGCTTACCTACTCCACTTAGAAAGCTTACCTACTCCACTTAGAAACTTTACCTACCCCACTTAGAAAGCTTATCTACCCCGCTTAGAAAGCTTACCTACCCCATTTAGAAAGCTTACCTGCCTCACTTAGAAAGCTTACCTACCCCACTTAGAAAGTTTACCTACCCCACTTAGACAGCTTGCCTACCCCACTTAGAAAGCTTACCTACCCCACTTAGAAAGCTTACCTACCCTGCTTAGAAAGTTTACCTAACCTACTTATAAAGCTTACCTACCCCACTTAGAAAGCTTACCTACCCCACTTAGAAAGCTTACCTACCCCACTTATAAAGCTTACCTACCCCACTTATAAAGCTTACCTACCCCACTTATAAAGCTTACCTACCCCACTTATAAAGCTTACCTACCCCACTTAGAGAGCTTACCTACCACACTTATAAAGCTTACCTACCCCACTTAGAAAGCTTACCTACCCCACTTATAAAGCTTACCTACCCCACTTATAAAGCTTACCTACCTCACTGAGAAAGTTCACAAATATTCCATAAATTTAAACCTGGGAAAGTCTTCTAGTTATAGTTTACAGTTAGTGTGACGTTGTCAGTGGTCAAAGTCGGACCGAAACATCGACGTAAGTTCCTCTCTCCTCCTCTTCTCGTCTCCATCTCTCTGCTCTCTCTCCTCGTCTCTCTCTCTCTCTCTCTCTCTCTCTCTCTCTCTCTCTCTCTCTCTCTCTCTCTCTCTCTCTCTCTCTCTCTCTCTCTCTCTCTCTCTCTCTCTCTCTCGCTCTCTCTCTCTTCTCGGGTTATTTGTGTTTAGTGAATCATTTAGGGATGGAAATTTTTGGAGAGGCAGATAACAGGGAAGAATTAACAGGAGTGGGAAAGTGGTAGAGACGAACAGATGTAACAGATGTAACAGATGTAACAGATGTAACAGATGTAACAGATGTAACAGATGTAACAGAGACGAGGAAACATACTGTCTGTGAATGGAAAATAAATAAGAAGTTTACACGAAAATATAAAAGACATGAAAAGTAATAGACGGGAAAATACTAGAAGTGAAAAATAATGGACAAAAATAATAATAATAGATATGCAATTAAACTGACTTGGAAAATAATAAACGTGAAAAATAGTTGACTTGAAAAATGCTAGACATGAAAAAATAATTGACTTGAAAAACAATTGACATGAGAAATAATTGACATGAAAAGTAATTGACTTGAAAAATAAGATATAAAAAATAATAGAAATGAAAAATAACAGATATTAAAAATAATGGAACATGAAAATATAATAGACATGAAAATATAATAGACATTAAAATTATAATAAACAAATAAAGACATGAAAAACAATAGACATGAAAATATAATAGACATGAAAATAAGACAGACAGGAAAACATAAAATATACATGAAAAATAAGAGTCGGGGGAAGTAAATGAAGAGCATAAAATATTCGAGACAATAAAAAAGATAAAAGTATTAACGGTGGACAGAAAATAATTGGAACGAACAGTGAGAGTCGTGATTATGAAAGTAATCGAAGATATAACTGGAACAAGAGAAGACAGTAGTAAGTGGGATATGTAGAAGAGACGGAAGATATAACTGGAACAAGAGAAGACAGTAGTAAGTGGGATATGTAGAAGAGACGGAAGATATAACTGGAACAAGAGAAGACAGTAGTAATTGGGATATGTAGAAGAGACGGAAGATTTAACTGGAACAAGAGAAGACAGTAGTAAGTGGGATATGTAGAAGAGACGGAAGATATAACTGGAACAAGAGAAAAGAAGTAGTAAGTGGGATATGTAGAAGAGACGGAAGATATAACTGGAACAAGAGAAGACAGTAGTAATTGGGATATGTAGAAGAGACGGAAGATATAACTGGAACAAGAGAAGACAGTAGTAAGTGGGATATGTAGAAGAGACGGAATTATAACTGAAACAAGAGTAGACAGTAGTAACAGGGATATAAAGAAGAGACGAAAGGTATAACTGGAACAAGAGAAGACAGTAGTAAGTGGGATATGTAGAAGAGACGGAAGATATAACTGGAACAAGAGTAGACAGTAGTAACAGGGATATGTAGAATTGACGGAAGGTATAACTGGAACAAGAGAAGACAGTAGTAACAGGGATATAAAGAAGAGACGGATAACAAGAGAACAAGAGAAGACACCAATAAGTGGGATACATACAAGAGACATAAGGCATTATTGGAACCGGGAAAATTTAGGCATAAGAAATCAGCGTCAAGAAACCGGAAGAGGAAAACTGCGACTTTAAAGATGAATGCCTGATAAAGAAGACCTATTCTTCTATTTTTATCCTTCTTGCTTATCCTTTTGTCTGATCCTTCTGCCTTGTCCGTCGTCCTTCTAATTCTATCTATTTTTTTTCACCTTTTTTCTATTCTAGTTATCACTCTTGTCTTTATCTCTTATGATTCTATCTCATCCTTCTATCTTATCCTTCTGCCTAATCCCTCCATCGTATTATTCTATATTAGCCTTGTATTTTGTGCTTCAGCCTTATCCTTCTTTCTTGTTATTCTATCTTATCCTTACCTGTCTTTCTGTCTTAACCGTATTACCCTTCTACATTATTATTCTATGTCATCTTTCTATTTCACTCTTCTGTCTAATATTTCCACAATTTCCTTCTTTCTTATTCTACAATTTCTGGTTTTCTATCTAATCCTTCTATTTTATCCATTTATTATTCCCTTTTCCTCCTGTCTTCTCTCATTTTTTTCCTAGCCTTTTTTATCATTTCTATCATTCCTATATTTCATTCTTTTTCTCCACCTCACAGTTATGTGTTATCCAAGCCAGCTACCTGTATAATCTTCTGTTATGTGTAACCAGGATAGGCCTGGTCTGGAACCGGGTCGAAGAGGGGCGGTGACCCCTCCTCTGGGATCACCAGGATAGGCCTGGTCTGGAAGCGGGTCGAAGTGGGTGGTGACCCCATAGAATCACAATGATACGCCTGGTTTGGAATCCGGTCGAGGGGAGGCGGTTTCTCCCCCCCCCAGGAATCACCAGGATAAGCCTGGTCTGGAACCGGGTCGAGGGGGCGGTGACTCGCCGGAATCAACAACACTTGATGTATCCCGTCCCTATTGTTTTTTAATCCCACCTTTACATTCTTCTTAAATCATCCCTCTTATCCCTCTAGCTTGTATTTCCATCCATTCTTCTTATCCTATTCTCAAACTGGTAGGGAGAGAGTGGCAAAAGCCGACAAGAGGAAATAAAGGCGCTGGTAGAAGAGGACTCTTTGAATACATAAACATGCCTGCTGGAGAGATATATTCTAAGTCCGGGAAGGCCGACAGAGACCTTGAGAGACGCCTTCAGGAACATAAACATGCCTGCGAGAGGGATAAAACCAACATCCCATGTGTAGTGTACCGCAGCCTTCATTCTCACGTCATGGACTGGTGAAGAGCACAGCTGTTACACCACGAGAATGACAGGACAAGACTGTCGCAGAATTTTAGGAAACAGAAGTAACTCACCTCACCCAAAACCAACGAGCAAAACAGTGGAATGTACACACGTTGGCTGCACCTTTTGCCCCCATTGTCCACCATTCATGTAAAAAACATAAGAACCTTGTCACCTTATTCCCCAGCAGCCATTGCTGCTACCAATACCTGACTTCACCAGACTTGACCTAGAAATTTAGTAACCTTATGTGTGACTAATTCCCACGATTTAATGACCTTACGTGTGACCTGTCTTTCTCCGAGCCTGACTTCATGGTGCTCGTTTGTCTTACATGGCGGTGTATTTTCCCATTCCAGTGAATTTGATTAAGCTCAGCCTTGGGCAAAACGTTGTATTAAAATGTATCATCTGCTACCAGTGTTTACTATTACTACTGTCTTAACCTTCCGTCCATCCCTTCAATCCTTCTTTCTTAGCTTTCTACTACTCTTTCTTATCCCTCTATCAAAGCCATGCATTCATCCATCCTACTTGTCCAACCCTCAACCTTCCATCAATCCATTCCTCTCTCTTGACCTTCCATCAGCCCACCCCCTATCTTAACCTTCCATCATGTCCACCCCCCTATCTTAACCATCCATCAGCCCACCCCCCTATCTTAACCTTCCATCAGTCCACCCCCGTATCTTAACCTTCCATCAGCCCACCCCCTATCTTAACCTTCGATCAGCCCACCCCCTATCTTTACCTTCCATCAGTCCGTTCCCTTAACTTAACCTTCCATCAGTTCAACCCCCTATCTAAGCCTTCCATCAATCCACCCCCCTATATTAACCTTCCATCAGTCCACCCCCGTATCTTACCTTCCATCAGCCCACCCCCTATCTTAACCTTCGATCAGCCCACCCCTATCTTTACCTTCCATCAGTCGTTCCCTTAACTTACTTCCATCAGTTCAACCCCCTATCTAAGCCTTCCATCAATCCACCCCCCTATATTAACCTTCCATCAATCCACCCCTATCTTAACCTTCCATCAATCCACCCAATATCTTACCTTCCATCAATCCACCCCCTATATTAACCTTCCATCAATCCACTCCCAATCTTAACCTTCCATCAGTCTATCCCCCTATCTTAACCTTCCATCAATCCACCCCTATCTTAACCTTCCATCAATCCACCCTATCTTAACCTTCCATCAATCCTCCCCCCTCTCTTAACTTTCCATCAATCCACCCCCCTATCTTAACCTTCCATCAATCCACCCCTGTCTTAACACTCCATCAATCCACCCCCTATCTTGACCTTCCATCAATCCACCCCCCTATCTTAATCTTCCTATTAAATTCACCCTCTATCTTAACCTTCCATCAATCCTCCCCCCTATCTTAACCTTCCATCAATCCACCCCCTATCTTAACCTTCCATCAAACCACCCCTCTATCTTAACCTTCCATCATCCACCCCCTACATTAACCTTCCATTAATCCACCCCTACCTTAACCTTCCATCAGTCCACCCCCCTATCTTAACCTTCCATCAATCCGCCAACCTATCTTAACCTTCCATCAATCCACACCTCCTATCTTATCCTTGCATCAATCCACCCACCTATCCTAACCTTCCATCATCCACCCTCCTATCTTAACGTTCCATCAATCCACCCCTATCTTAACCTTCCATCAATCCACCCCCTATCTTAACCTTCCATCAATCCACCCCCTATCTTAACCTTCCATCAATCCACCCATCTTAACCTTCCAACAATCCACCCCCTATCTTAACCTTCCATCAACCCACCCCCTATCATAACCTTCATCAATCCATCCCCTATCTAAACCTTCCTTCAATCCACCCACTATCTTAACCTTCCATCAATCCACCCCGTATCTTAACCTTCCATCAAACCACACCCCTTTCTTAACCTTCAATCAATCCATCCCTATCTTAACCTTCCATCAATCCAACCGACTTTCTTAACCTTCCATCAATCCGCCCTCTTATCCTAACCTTCCATCATTCCACCACCTATCTTAACCTTCCATGAAATCCATCCCCTATCTTAACCTTCCATCAGTCCACTCCCTATCTTAACCTTCCATCAACCACTCCCCAATCTTAACCTTCCATCAATCCCCCCCTCCTATCTTAACCATCCATCATGCAACCCCCTATCTTAACCTTCCATCAATTCAGTCCCCTATCTTAAACTTCCATCAAAACACCCCTATCTTAACCTTCCATCAATTACACCCTTATCTATAACCTTCCAGTCAATCCCCCCTATATTCACATTCATCAAATCCCCCCACCTATCTTAACCTTCCTCAATCCAACCCCTATCTTAACCTTCCATCAGTCCACCACCCTACTAACTTCCATCAAGCCACCCTAAACTTAACCTTCCATCAATTTCTACCTCTATCTTAACTTCCATCAATCCAAACCCCTAATCTTAATCTTATCACACGCGCCTTTAACTTACCATTAATCAACCCCTATCTTAATCTTCCATCAATCCACACCCGTATCTTAACCTCCATCTAATCCCCCACCTAATTTAAAAATTTCATCAATCCAACCCCTATTAACCTTCCATCAGACAACCCTGTCTTAAACTTCTACAGTCACAAACCTTCTTAACCTTCAATTAGCCACCCCATCTTAACTTCTATCAATCCACCCCATTTAACCTTACATCCATCCCTATCTTAACCTCCATCCAACCAACCCCTATCTTAACCTTTCATCGAACCACCCGCTATTAACTTAAATTTAAACCCAAAATTTTAACCCCCAAACCCAAAAAAACTAGGGAAAAAAATTTTTTAAAAAGGGTAATTTTAAAAAATTTAGGAAAAAAAATTTAAAAAAAAAAATTTATAAATTTTAAATATGAAAATATTTAATTATAATAGTAAATTATAAACTTTTTTAAGAATATTTCGAATAATTTAAATTAAAATTTAATTAATAAATATTAATAAAATATTAATTTAATAAAAATAGATTAAAAATATTATATTAATAAATTTAAAAGATTTAAAATAGTTAAAATTTATAAATTAAATTTAAAAAAAGGGTTTAAATTAATGAAAATTTAAATTTAATCAATTTATTAAATGAATAAGGGATTAAGAATTTAATTAAAGGGGAAAATTATTATAAATTAATTTATTTAATATTAGATATAAAATAATTAAAGGGGAAAAGTATAAATTATGCAATTAAATTAATAAATTAATTTATACCCTATTAAATTTGAAAAAATAGTTAATTATTTAATATAAGAATTTAAATTTAGAATTTTAATATTAGGATATTCTCATGGTTAAATATTAATACAATAATATTTATTAAACAATAAATTTAATTAAATATTCCAAATTATTAATAAACAAAATTAAATTATTAATAGGGGGACAAATTAAAAAATCCCCTTTTGAACTTCATCAACATTTTAGTTGAAAAAGATTTTCAAATTCCTAAAATTTAAAAATCATTAACCTATTAAACCTATTACCCCATAATATTTAACCTATTACTTCAAAATTTTACAAAATAGTTAACAACTTACTATCATAATCCGTATTAAATTTCAAAACCAAGTATTTAATGCACATTGAATCCAATTTACGAATATTCATAACAGTCCCTTTTAAACCCTGAATGGGGTTTCCTATTAATAAAATAAACTATTAATATCAATATATTTTAAAATTCCTAATCAATATTAAAATGAAAACCCTATTTTAAAATTTATAAATACCATTTATTAACTACATATAAACATCTTCTTTACCCCTATCTTAACCTTCCATCATCAGCCGATTTTAACCTCATTACACCCTTCTTAACCTTCAATTATCAATCTATTAACTTCCATCAATCACCGATCTTTTAATTCAAATCGCCTTAATCTTAACCCCTCAATAAACCCCTGAAATAATCTTCACCTTCCATAACACTCCATCTTAACTTCATCAACACCCCATTAACTCATCATCCCCCTTATCTTAAACTCATGAACCCATTAATACTCATTAAGCCCTATTTAAACTTCCATCAAAAATTTAACTCTTCAAAAATCACTTAACTTAACCTTCAATCATTCAACTATCTTCCACAAATCCAACCTATCTTATATCTAATCCAACCCCTATCTTACCTTCCAATCATCACCCTAATTAACTTCCATCAACCACCCCTTTTTAACTATAATTCACCTCTATCTTACCTCATCAACCAACCTATCTTAATTTTATCAATCAGTCTTCTTACTTCATCAATCACCCCTATTAACTTCCATCAATCACTCCCATTCTTACCTTCTTTAAACCCCACTCTTAACCTTCCATTCATCCAGACCATATTTAACCTTCCATGACTCCCCTTCTTAACTTCTTCATCCACCCCATCTTAACCCTATACCCCCCTAACTTCTTAACCCCCCATTAACCTTCATACATACCCTATCTTAACCTTCATCATCCAACGCCTATTTAACCGTTCATCACCACCCATTCTTAACGATCATTCCATATCTTACCTTCCCATAATCCCCCCCTTCTTACTTCATCATCCACCTATCTTAACCTTATCAGCCACCCTACTTAACCTTTCTTCAGTCCATCCCCTATCTTTATCTTCCATCAATCCACGCCCCTATCTTAACCTTCCATCAATCCACCCCTATCTTTACCTTCCATCAATCCACCCCTCTATCTTTACCTTCCATCAATCCAAACCCGTATCTTATCCTTCCATCAATCCACCCCTATCTTTACCTTCCATCATCCACCCCTATCTTAAC
The DNA here is from genome assembly GCF_026875155.1 of Cherax quadricarinatus. Taxonomy (NCBI): domain Eukaryota; kingdom Metazoa; phylum Arthropoda; class Malacostraca; order Decapoda; family Parastacidae; genus Cherax; species Cherax quadricarinatus. The sequence goes on from NC_069410.1 coordinate 45,888,417, forward strand.
CTTCCATCAATCCACGCCCTATTTTAGCCTTCCATCAGTCCACCCTCTATCTTAACCTTCCATCAATCCACATCCGTATCTTAACCTTCCATCAATCCACCCCCTATCTTTACCTTCCATCAATCCACGCCCCTATCTTAACCTTCCATCAATCCACACCCCTATCTTAACCTTCCATCAATCCACCCTCTATCTTCACCTTCCATCAATCAATTCCCCTATTTAACCTTCCATCAATCCACCCCCCTATTTTAACCTTTCATCAATCCACACCCCTATCTTTACCTTCCATCAAACCACCCCCTATCTTTACCTTCTATTAATCCAAGCCCCTATCTTAACCTTCATCAATCCACCCTTATCTTAACCTTCTATCAATCCACCCTCCTATCTTAACCTTCCATCAATCCACCCCCTATCTTTATCTTCCATCAATCCACGCCTCTATCTTAACTTCCATCAATCCACCCATATCTTAACCTTCCATCAATCCACCCCTATCTTAACCTTCCATCAATCCACCCTATCTTTACCTTCCATCAATCCACCCCTCTATCTTTACCTTCCATCAATCCACCCCCTATCTTAACCTTCCATCAATCCACCCCCTATCTTTACCTTCCATCAATCCACTCCCCTATCTTAACCTTCCATCAATCCACACCCCTATCTTTACCTTCCATCAATCCACACCCCTATCTTTACCTTCCATCAATCCACTCCCCTATTTTAACCTTCCATTAATCCACACCCCTATCTTTACCTTCCATCAATCCACTCCCCTATTTTAACCTTCCATTAATCCACACCCCTATCTTTACCTTCCATCAATCCACCCCCTATCTTAACCTTCTATTCGTTCTCGTTCTCCTTCCTCTTATCTTCAAAGTTTTTCATTATACGTCTCAAGTTTTGTCTGGTTTGATTTTTGTTTAAAATTTGGTCTGACCTGTAGCCAAGGACACCATGGAGGTGTGTGTGTGTGTATGTGTGTGTGTGTGTGTGTGTGTGTGTGTGTGTGTGTGTGTGTGTGTGTGTGTGTGTGTGTGTGTGTGTGTGTGTGTGTGTGTGTGTGTGTGTGTGTGTGTGTGTGTGTTTGCGTGTGTGTGTATTCACCTATATGCTGTTGGATTGATCTAATTCTCCCCCTCTCTGTCCCCCTGCACTCAGCAGTTTACACTCGGTTTTAAGAGTTCCTACCTTTATTTACGATCTTAGAACTGTTGCGTACCTCACCCCATTGAAAAACCTTCCCTAGCATTATTTTTATTTTCAATCTTTATTATTATGCAACATATAAACAGGGAGGAGAATGAGGCTAAATTCAGCTGTAAACGAAAGATTTCACTTGGTCAGTTTTCATTAAAGTTTATTTGATGTATGAACATGTGACTGCAGTCAACAATAGCACAGAAGAAACTTTATTATTCGAGGTACTAAACGTTTCATTCAATTAGTGAACTTTCTCAAGCGATAAACTTCAGAAAGTTCACTTCATATGACTGAAACGTTGTGTACTTCTAATGATAAAAGTTCTGTTTTGTTAAGTCTCTATATTAGTGAACACTGAACACATGAAGTAAGGCACATGGAACCTACAACGAATAGAATGAAAGAACACAAACTCTGAAACATGGTAGAGTGCTTACGTGGTGAAATGAAGAAAGATAAATGATAGAAGGGAAAAGTAACACTTAGGAAAAGAGAAAGAGGTCAGAGGGCGAAACTTAAAAAACAATAAACAATCCTCTCAAGGGATGGCTGACCATACTGCCCCTCCCTGGAGAACTGAAGACCATCAACAACCCTAGCACAATAAAACACATAGCACAATAAAACACATGTGCAACACTTAGGCATCTTCACTGTCAACAACAAAGATTCCCGAGTGTTGCACCTGTGTCTTACCCATCAACTTGTTGGTATCGGTATTTTATACCATTTATTTCCATTGTTGGTATCGTATGAGATTTATAATTTTTTAAATTTATGTATATGTTACTAAGTACGATAATTATACTTATGCGTACATGAACCTAAATAAACTTACTTTACACAGTTACACAGTTCTTGGAGATATGCTACGTCCACCATTTTCCGTTTCAGTGGGTAACTGTAAACAGCGTAGTGGGTGTAAGCAGCATAGTGGATGTAAAGAGAATAGAGGGCGTAAACAGTACAGTGGGGGTGTGTAAACAGTCAGAGACCTGCAGGTACAACACGATAATAAGAGATGTAAGCAAGATAATAATATGACTTCTCTAAGCTGACGAGGAATGTAAACACTGAAGTCAGCGTCTGTTAATGCATCTGATGTTCTCTATGGCGCTTATCAACCAAACTGGCTTACAGTCTGATACCTCAATATAACAATAGTAGTAGAAGTAGTAGTAGTAGTAGTAGTAGTAGTAGTAGTAGTAGTAGTAGTAGTAGTAGTAGTAGTAGTAATAATAATAATAATAATATTAATAATAATAATAATAATAATAATAATAATAATTATATAATAATAATAATAATAATAATAATAATAATAATAATAATAATAATAATAATAATAATAATAATAATAATAATAATAATAATAATAATTTCTTTTAACACGTCAGCCGTTTCCCACCGAGGCAGGGTGACCCAAAAAGAAAGAAATACTCAAAAAGAAAGAAAAATCTTTCATCATTCAACACTTTCGCCCTCACTCATACATGATCACTGTCTTTGCAGAGGCGCTCAGATACGACAGCTTAGACGTCACTCCAAACTGCCAATATTCCAAGCCCTTCCTTTAAAGTGTAGGCATTGTACTTCCCATTTCCAGGACTCAAGTACGGCTAACCGGTTTCCCTGAATCCCTTCACAAAATATTACCCTGCTCACACTCCAACAGCTCGTCAGGTCCCACAAAAAAATCGTCTCCATTCACTCCTATCAAACACACTCACGCACGCTTGCTGGAAGTCAAAGCCCCTCGCCCATAAAACCTCCTTTACCCCCTCCCTCCAACCTTTCCGGGGACGACCCCTACTCAGGGTAAAGTGTATTACTATCATCATTATTATTATTATTATTATTATTATTATTATTATTATTATTATTATTATTATTATTACTATTATTATTATTCACATAGGCAGTCTCCACCCTCCATCTCCACTCTACCATCCCTCTTTCTTTCATTTATCTTCATTCAACTTCCCTTCTCTATCCCTGGCTAGAATGATAAGTGATAAGATGACCAGTACAGAGACGAGACACTTAGAGTAATACAGAGACTATTGGATGAATATAGAGACACTCTGAGCTACATAGTGACACAGCAATACAGAGACAGAGAAATACAAAGTCTCTTATAGCCATACAGAGACACTTAGAGAAAACAAACCTTTCTTAAGACAACAGCAAGGCTTGCTCTGCTCTGTCTTTGTATTTCCTACCCTGTTCCTTTCTCCAGAGGTATACGCACCTTTAGGTGTATATACATAGTCGATGTGTATACACAAAGTATATGGACAGAGAATTTTCTTTAATCCCAATTAAAATGGGTTGAATAATTCTTGATGCTAATGTATATTTGAATTTAATCTTTAATATTCCATGCGCTATTGATAGGCCTACTGGCTTTTATTAACTCAAATATTTTTTATCTAGATTTATTTATATGAAATTATTATTTGTTTGAGTTTATTTATCACAAATATTTAAGCTTAAGGAGTTTGTTTATATAGTTGCACACACTAATAAACAAAATATAAATGCCAGAATTCTTTCCCTTGGAGGAGATGTAAACAAAAGCAGCAGATACCGCACCCAGCGGGGTCATCAACTCTCTAGACAACGCTCTTCGATCCTGCTTATTAATACCCGAGAGGATCGAAGCCCCTGAAGATAGGCTGGAATGGCTTTATTAGCGGATCCCAGTGGGCGCTGATGACCAGTGGACCAGCAAGAAAGTGGTCTCAGTTCAACGGAATCACGAAATGAGAATTAAGATACGAAGAGAGAGAGAGAGAGAGAGAGAGAGAGAGAGGAGAGAGAGAGAGAGAGAGAGAGAGAGAGAGAGAGAGAGAGAGAGAGAGAGAGAGATTGTAATAGTGATGGTGATAGTGATGATGGTGACGGCGATAGTGATGATGGCGACGGCGATAGTGATGCAATATTCGCACAACAGGACGTTCAGAGAACGAGACTCAACAATCACACAGCAGGACACACATTCACACAGTGAGAGTCAACATTTACACAGGAATGACTCAATAAATGAAAGGCATTGATATGATGCAAACTGCTCGGCTTTCCAACTGAAGAGAACGAGGTGTGCAAGGTAACATAAACATATAATTAAACACAGAAATTACAACCATGCAGACAGCAATGATTTTTTAGTGACAGGACACACGAGAAAAACGGCAAGAAATGGTAAGAATTTATTACTACCTTGGAACAATCCTGGACTAGAAGAGCAACCACTGGGAATAAAACCAGCGGCGGCTCAACACACCCACAGTTATTGAATCCGACAAAAAAGTCGTTCCCAGTATAACGATAAATGACATAGCATCATTTATATTTGCAAACATTCAGGGGTTTAAACCAAGCAACAACAACAACAACAAAGTATCGTTCATCAGCTGTCTCCTCACTGAGTCGAAGGAAACCCACGTACACACGTAAAAGACTGCTTTAACAACGAAATATGGATTCTTGGGGTACAATCTTCTCATAATTGTCCGGAAAAACAGACAGGAGGGTTAATGGTCTGTATGCTAAAGAGTCGTTCATATGTACACCGAGTTACATATTACTTTGAATGATGTGGTCGATGCTCTGGTCGTAAAAATTGAAAATCAAAATCTAGTTATTGTAACTAAGTATAAATCTCCAGATGCAACTTACCAGCAGTTCAAAGACCAACTGTTACAAATCGAGCACTGTCTTGAGAACGACCTAACCCGTTTAAGACACCTAAAATGGAAGACTGTAACAAAAACTGTAATAGGAGAAAAAAATACCAGGATCTAGTTTGGATGAACAGTTACGCTCAACTGAAAGACTTTACGACAGATTCACCTTATACCGGTAAATAGCAGAACTAAGACTAGAAGATACTTTAGACCTTATATTCACTAATAATGAAGCTCTGGTTCGGAACATTATAGTGTCGATGACAGTAAACTCAGACCACAACCTAATAGAAGTTCAGACATGCTTACCCACTGGTCATAATCAGCATAACACTCAACAAAATTAATATCAAGGATATCAACTAGAAGCTAATAAATTGTGAGTTTACTGAAATACGCTGAAAAGACAAAATAATAAACGATGACCTAAATCAGTATATCGAGAAGTTGAGCTCAATGGCATTAGGAGTATGCTCCAAATACACGCCATTGAGAAGAATTAGGAGAAGGTATAGGATGGAAAGGGAGAGTTGTGTCCTCTATAGGTGAAGAAAACGAATAACAGAGCTCCTTAAAGGAAGCAGATTCTCTGACGAACGAAAAGAAACTCTGGGTAGATGATTAAAAAACTTAGGTCAAATTGAATGCATCGTGCATAGTCCATAGGAGACAGAAAGGGCTAAA
>NC_069410.1:45899001-45904001 GCF_026875155.1 Cherax quadricarinatus
GGAGAGATGTTGTCCGGTCCCATTGCCTTTGAGGTATCGATGTCCCTTAGCAGTTTCTTCACCTCCTCCTCATCTGTATGTATGTCGTCCAACACTTGTTGGTGTATTCCTTGTTGGTGTCCCCATCTGGTCTGTCCCCCCAGAGTCCTTCCTGTCTCTACTGTAAATACTTCCTTAAATCTCGTGTTGAGCTCCTCACATACCTCTTGATCGTTTCTTGTGAGTTCTCCACCTTCTTTCCTCAGCCTTATCACCTGGTCCTTGACTGTTGTCTTCCTCCTAATGTGGCTATACAGCAGTTTCGGGTCAGATTTGACTTTCGATGCTATGTCGTTTTCATACTGTCGCTGGGCCTCCCTCCTTATCTGCGCATACTCGTTTCTGGCTCTTCTACTAATCTCCTTGTGTGTGTGTGTGTGTGTGTGTGTGTGTGTGTGTGTGTGTGTGTGTGGTGTGTGTGTGTGTGTGTGTGTTTGTTTGTTTGTTGTGTGTGTGTGTGTGTGTGTGTGTGTGTGTGTGTGTGTGTGTGTGTGTGTGTTGTGTTGTGTGTGTGTGTGTGTGTGTGTGTGTGTGTGTGTGTTGTGTTTGTTTGTTTGTTGTGTGTGTGTGTGTGTGTGTGTGCGTGTGTGTTTAGTGTGTGTGTGTGTGTGTGTGTGTGTGTGTGTGTGTGTGTGTGTGTGTGTGTGTGTGTGTGTGTGTGTGTGTGTGTGTGTGTGTGTGTGTATGTGTGTGAATGTGTGTTATTGTGCTAGTGTGTGGGTGAGTGCTTCCTTGCTTTCGTGTACTCACCCATGGTCTCGGTGTCTACATCCAGACTTCGTACACCCGAGGCTGGAGACAAGAGTTTGAACTGATACAGGTCAGAGTCAGTCACCCATCGACGCCTCTAATTAACCTTCACATTCTTACACTAATAGCGGACTCCTACTTACAATGTAACATGCTACTGACAATGGAACCTGTTACATCTAATGCTTCATTAAGGCCATTCCACCTCCTAGCATCCCTGTGATTCATCTGTGTCGTTGTCTTTCAAATGTGCCCTCCTGCACCCGTTATCTGCCTCTCAGACAGTCTTAATGTCCAACATAGGGAGAAGTCTAAGAATTCTGTTAGCTATTATCACGTTTCATTAGCTATTATCATGCTTTTTTTTCTGTTAGCTATTATGGTTTTCTCTGATAGCTATTATCCTGTTTTCTCCTCTAATGTCATTAGGCTCAGTCCTATAACCCCTAATAAAAACTCATTTCCCATAACTCTGGGACAATTTTTTACTGTTACAAAGCCCGAGAAACAGAAGGTATTGACATTTACTACAGAGATTATTGAAGTGATGTGGGCCACTAATAAGCTAGACATTATGCTCAGCATTAGGCTTTCTCCTTCAGTGAGATATGCAACTACTGTGTCAGCAAAATTATATGGGTATCTTTTTCATGCTGAGACATTCTTTACTTTTCTGATGAAAAGGATCTCATTTTAGGACCGAAAAATGCAGTTCATATTTTAATTTCTACATCTGTGCTTATGGCGTTTCTATATTAAGCAATTTGTTACTGTTGAGGTCAATTTTCATCTCCTCGCATGACCTCTAAATTACTGTATAAACGATAGCTCTTAACAGTATCTTGCCTCATTAACATTGTTGATTCTAAACTTTCAAGAGAGTTTGGCATACACAGACAAACTCAGAGCATTTCACAGAGTCAAGTACAAATATAGAAATACACACACACACACACACACACACACACACACACACACACACACACACACACACACACACACACACACACACACATACACACACACGACTGGGCACTACTGAGGGACAAATCAGAATACCAGAGCGTGTACCTTGATCGCGACAGAACACAGGAGGAAAGGACGAGACTGAGAGAGAGGGTACAGAAACGAAAGGAGGAACGGGAGGCATCGATGAGGACGAGCAGAACCCAGACTCAGGTGGAAGGACAAATACACCCTACAGAGACACCCACAGAAGGACTCCAACCACAACAACCCCGAAGCAACTGAGCAACCTCAACCAAAACCCGCACACTGTTCCCTCTGCCCCCACCCCCCACCACAAACTCCACCTCTACAGCAGCCCCTTTTGAGCACTCTGCCCCCACCCCCACCTCAAAAACCCCACTGCCACAGCAGCTCCCTAAGGGCACTCTGCCCTCACCCCCCACCACAAATCCCACCCACACCACAGACCCCCATAACCCCCCAGGGCTCCCACCCAAACCCCAATATTCTCCAAGGTCCACCGTGATAGACAAGAAGCTGAAGGTGTGGTACACAAATGCAGATGGAAGAGCAAATAAATATGAGGAATGGCACGAAAGAATCAACGAGAAGTCCCAAGACATCATAGCAGTCACAGAAATGAAACTCGCTCAGACAATAACAGATGCAGTCTTCCCACCGGGATATCAGATCCAGAGAAAAGATGGAAAGAGCAGAGGGGGAGGAGGGGTTGCACTGCTCATAAAAAACCGATGGAGTTTCGAGGAAATGGAGGGCATGGACGAGATTGGAGAAAGGGACTACATAGCAGGTACAATTCAATCTGGGGAACATAAGGTAGTCATTGCTCTGATGTATAACCCACTACAGAACTGCAGGAGGCCAAGAGAGGAACATGCTGAGAACAACAGAGCGATGGTGGACACACTGGCTGAGGTGGCACGAAGAGCTCAAACGTGCAGAGCAAAGTTACTGGTTATGGGTGATTTCAACCACAGGGAGATCGGTTGGGAAAACCCGGAGCCTCATAGGGGCCCCGAAACATGGAGAGCCAAGATGATGGATGTGGTACTGGAAAACCTCATGCATCAACACATCAGGGACACTACCAGAGAACGAGGGGAGGATGAACCAGCAAGGCTTGACCTTGTGTTCACCCTGAGTAGCTCAGACATTTATGACATCACATATGAGAGGCCCCTCGGAGCTAGTGACCACGTAGTCCTGTGTTTTGATTACATAATAGAGTTACAGGTGGAGAGGGTAACAGGAGTCGAACGGTAAAAGCCAAACTATAAAAGGGGGGACTACACAGGTACGAGAAATTTCCTGTGGGAGGTGCGGTGGGACAGAGAAATGGTAGGAAAGACAGTAAATGAAATGATGGAGTATGTAACAACGAAATGCAAGGAGGCAGAGGAAAGATTTGTTCCCAAGGGCAACAGAAACAATGGAAAGACCAAAGCGAGTCCATGGTTTACCCAAAGGTGCAGGGAGGCAAAAACTAAGTGCATTAGAGAATGGAAGAGGTATAGAAGGCAAAGGACCCAGGAAAACAAGAAGATCAGTCAAAGAGCCAGAAACGAATATGCACAGATAAGGAGGGAGACCCAGCGACAATATGAAAATGACATAGCATTGAAAGCCAAGTCTGACCCGAAACTGCTGTTTAGCCACATTAGGAGAAAGACGACAGTCAAAGACCAGGTGATCACGCTGAGGAAAGAAGGTGGGGAACTCACAAGAAACGATCAAGTGTTATGCGAGGAGCTCAACAGGAGATTTAAGGAAGTATTCACAGTGGAGACAGGAAGGACTCTGGGAAGACAGGACAGAGGGGGACAACAACAGGGAATAGACCAACAGGTGCTGGACGATATGCACACATCTGAGGAGGAGGTGAAGAAGTTGCTAAGTGACCTTGATACCTCAAAGGCAATGGGACCGGACAACATCTCCCCGTGGATCCTCAGGGAGGGAGCAGATATACTGTGTGTGCCATTAACCACAATCTTCAACACATCCCTTGAAACTGGGCAACTACCAGAGGTTGTACAAGAATCGTATACAATACCAACAAGATGAAATTAAGATACATGTGCAACATCTGGGTATCTTTACTGTAGACGTTTCGCCATCCAGTGGCTTTATCAATGCAAATTCTAGGACATAACTTGAAGACAGGAGAACTATGTACAGAAGGTGAGGTAATCAGTCCCTCAACCTAGCAGTAGGTGCGAAGAGCACCGCAGTCGAGGAATCCTCGACTGCTCTAAATTACAGACAAGTGTCACTGACCTGTAGAGTATGCAAAGTCGTGGAGAAGATTATCAGGAGAGTGGTGGAGCACCTGGAACGGAACAAGATTATAAACGACAACCAGCACAGATTCATGGAAGGCAAATCCTGTGTCACAAATCTTCTGTAGTTCTATGACAAAGTTACAGAAATGCGACACGAGAGAGAGGGGTGGGTTGATTGCATTTTCTTGGACTGCAAGAAGGCCTTCGACACAGTTCCTCACAAGAGACTAGTGCATAAACTAGAGGATCAGGCGCGTATAACAGGAAGGGCAATGCAATGGATCAGAGAATTCTTGACAGGGAGGCAACAACGAGTCATGGTAAGGGATGAGGTATCACAGTGGGCACCTGTGACGAGCGGGATCCCACAGGGGTCGGTCCTAGGACCAGTGCTATTTCTGGTATATGTGAATGACATGATGGAAGGGATAGACTCAGAGGTGTCCCTGTTCGCAGATGATGTGAAGTTAATGAGGAGAATTAAATCAGATGAGGACCAGGCAGGACTTTAAAGAGACCTGGACAGGCTGGACACGTGGTCCAGCAACTGGCTTCTTGAATTCAACCCCCCAAGTGCAAAGTCATGAAGATCTGAGAAGGGCAAAGAAGACTGCAGACAGAGTATAGACTAGGTGGTCAAGGACTGCAAACCTCGCTCAAGGAGAAAGATCTTGGGGTGACCATAACACCGAGCATGTCTCCGGAGGCACACATCAACCAGATAACTACTACAAAATGCGGGCGCCTGGCAAACCTGAGAATAGCCTTCCGATACCTTAGTAAGGAATCGTTCAAGACACTGTACACAATGTACATCAGGCCCATACTGGACTTTGCAGCTCCAGTTTGGAACCCACACCTGGGCAAACACGTCAAGAAATTAGAGAAAGTGCAAAGGTTTGCAACAGGGCTAGTTCCTGAGCTCAGGGGTATGTCCTA
>NC_069410.1:45906501-45914190 GCF_026875155.1 Cherax quadricarinatus
TCAGCCACACACAGGCCAGTAAGGATGGGCCAACAAGCTGCTCGGGTCAGTTACACGTAATGCTGGAGTTCTGATTGGCCTCCACACGTCATTCTAATTATGATTGGCTGAGAAAGTGTGTTGACTGGCAGCCCAGCGTAGGTCAGGAATATCTTACAAGTTAGTGTTAGAAGGTTTTCCAGCAGTGATAGTCGCTTGTGTTAACTCAGTGATTTGTGGCTTTACATGAAATTATTGCATGTCTAGTGGCATTTAAGTGGGCGTTGAAATTCTGTAAAACTTAAAAAAGTGGACATGCGGTTAAAATATGTTATAGAACAGATTTTATACATTTATCTAAATCTTTTATAGAACATAGGTTATGAAATATGAAACTCGTATGAAACATCAGCGGTAAAACATGTTGGGACACGTATGTGTATTAGTGTGTATAAATATAAATTTATATACTGAATGAGTGAATTCAGTGCAAACGTAACTACTGACGTCGGTGCTGACTTGGCTGTCAACGTTGTTGCTGACATGGTAACCTGGGAGTGAAGGTAAGTTATTCTACATTGTTTTCTGAGTAACGTCATTATTTCACGTTGGCTGAAGGTCGTCACTTGTGTGACGTTGACTTGAAAATGTTCAATTGGCAGAGTGTTGTACCAGCAGAATATTGTACCAGCAGAGTGTTGTACCAGCAGAGTGTTGTACCAGCAGGGTGTTGTACCAGCAGGGTGTTGTACCAACAGGGTGTTGTACCGGCAGGGTGTTGTACCGGCAGGGTGTTGTACCGGCAGGGTGTTGTACCGGCAGGGTGTTGTACCGGCAGGGTGTTGTACCGGCAGGGTGTTGTACCGGCAGAGTGTTGTACCGGCAGAGTGTTGTACCGGCAGAGTGTTGCACCGGCAGGGTGTTGCACCGGCAGGGTGTTGTACCAGCAGGGTGTTGTACCAGCAGGGTGTTGTACCGGCAGGGTGTTGTACCGGCAGGGTGTTGTACCGGCAGGGTGTTGTACCGGCAGGGTGTTGTACCGGCAGAGTGTTGTACCGGCAGAGTGTTGTACCGGCAGGGTGTTGTACCGGCAGGGTGTTGTACCGGCAGGGTGTTGTACCAGCAGGGTGTTGTACCGGTAGGGTGTTGTACCGGCAGAGTGTTGTACCGGCAGAGTGTTGTACCGGCAGAGTGTTGTACCGGCAGAGTGTTGTACCGGCAGAGTGTTGTACCGGCAGAGTGTGTTGTGGCAGCAGTGTGTTGTAGCAGCAGTGTGTTGTGGCAGCAGTGTGTTGTAGCAGTAGTGTGTTGTAGCAGCAGTGTGTTGTAGCAGCAGTGTGTTGTAGCAGCAGTGTGTTGTAGCAGCAGTGTGTTGTAGCAGCAGTGTGTTGTAGCAGCAGTGTGTTGTAGCAGCAGTGTGTTGTAGCAGCAGTGTGTTGTAGCAGCAGTGTGTTGTAGCAGCAGTGTGTTGTAGCAGCAGTGTGTTGTAGCAGCAGTGTGTTGTAGCAGCAGTGTGTTGTAGCAGCAGTGTGTTGTAGCAGCAGTGTGTTGTAGCAGCAGTGTGTTGTAGCAGCAGTGTGTTGTAGCAGCAGTGTGTTGTAGCAGCAGTGTGTTGTAGCAGCAGTGTGTTGTACAATTCCACTCTGTATAAGACAGTTGAGTGACTGTTTAACATTTTCTATAAGCTCGTCATAACATTTTATTATGTTTATCATATATTTCATTTATTGTTGATATATTACAATTGGCTAATTTTCATTAATAAAGGAAAATCTTGCTAAAACTCGCCTTGACATGTTCAAGAAATCCGTTTTACATTATTGTTTTATAATAAAAGTTGTCTGGTTCCTGACCATCAACTGTAGATGCTACAAACTTGTGTTCACTCACCTTAGTACCATACTGCCTCTGGTTTCTAACCTTGACAAAATTTGCAACAAGATGGATAATCTGGATACTACTTGTGAGCAATTTTATAAACATGATTTACTCTCCTCGACAATGAGGAAATTCACTTTTTGTAATTCATCCTGGCCTACATGCTCTCCAGGACTCGGGGCCTGGATGAATCTCATTATTTTGTTCTGGATGATTTGTAGTCCATCTTTCATTTTTTTTTTTTTGCTGGCGCAGAGTGCCGCGAAGAATGAAAATAATCAGCACGACATTGCATTAGAGCTAGACATAGCGACCTGCGAGCTTCACTAGGAAAAACACTTTGCCTGTCTATAGACGAACTTTATCCTGGTACTTCCTATGTTTGCCCTACCCCCCTTATTCACTATCAATTCTCCTGATATGTTTAGATCAAAGGAAATTCCCAGATATTTTCATTTCACTGAAGATACTGAAGTGATGAATTCCCGTTACACCGTACATTAAAAATACCCTTTTCTGTGTGTGTCTGCTTGTACTCAGGTATGAATGCTTGAAGAAATCACATTGCAGCTCCTGGTCCTCCCTCTTAACGGGTCGTTACTGGTGCACACTGTCTTGGCTTCGTGACCTTTATCATACCTAGTCTTTAAACGTAGGCATAGATTCTTGACCAGTCCACTTCCTGATCACCCTGAAGCTCAAGAAATACTTCCTGATATTCTTGTAACTCTTCTGTGTCTTTAACTTCCACCAGGGCCCCCGTGTATCTGCCTCTCCTCCTCTGGAGCACACACTGTCCCTCTTCCAGGGCCCTCGTGTATCTGCCTCTCCTCCTCTGGAGCACACACTGTCCCTCTTCCAGGGCCCTCGTGTATCTGCCTCTCCTCCTCTGGAACACACTTTCTCTGTTCCTCTTCCAGAGCCCTTGTGTATCTGCCTCTTCTCCTCTGGAACACACTGTCTCTGTTCTTCTTCCAGGACCCTCGTGTATTTGCCTCTCCTCCTCTGGAACATACTGTCTCTGTCCCTCTTCCAGGGCCCTCGTGTATCTGCCTCTCCTCCTCTGGAACACACACTGTCCCTCTTCCAGGGCCCTCGTGTATCTGCCTCTCCTTCTCTGGAACACTCTGTCCCCCTTCCAGGGCCCGCGTGTATCTGCCTCTCCTCTGGAACATACTGTATCTGTCCCTCTGTCAGGGCCTTCGTGTATCTGCCTCTCCTCCTCTGGAGCACACACTGTCCCTCTTCCAGGGCCCTCGTGTATCTGCCTCTCCTCCTCTGGAACACACTTTCTCTGTTCCTCTTCCAGAGCCCTTGTGTATCTGCCTCTTCTCCTCTGGAACACACTGTCTCTGTTCTTCTTCCAGGGCCCTCGTGTATTTGCCTCTCCTCTGGAACATACTGTATCTGTCCCTCTTCCAGGGCCCTCGTGTATCTGCCTCTCCTCCTCTGGAACACACACTGTCCCTCTTCCAGGGCCCTCGTGTATCTGCCTCTCCTCCTCTGGAACATACTGTCTCTGTCCCTCTTCCAGGGCCCTCGTGTATCTGCCTCTCCTTCTCTGGAACACTCTCTGTCCCCCTTCCAGGGCCCTCGTGTATCTGCCTCTCCTCTGGAACATACTGTATCTGTCCCTCTGTCAGGGCCTTCGTGTATCTTCCTCTCCTCCTCTGGAACACACTGTCTCTGTCCCTCTTCCAGAGCCCTCGTGTATCTGCCTCTTCTCCTCTGAAACACACACTGTCCTCCTTCCAGGGCGTTCGTGTATCTCCCTCTCCTCCTCTGGAACATTCTCTGTCTCCCAGGGCCCTCGTGTATCTGCCTCTCCTCCTCTGGAACACGCTCTGTTCTTCTTCCAGGCCTCTCGTGTATCTGCTTCTCCTCTGGAACACAGTCTGTTCCTCTTCCAGGGCCCTCGTGTATCTGCCTCTCCTCTGGAGCACAGTCTCTCTCCCTCTTCTCAGTTCCTCTCAATATTTTCAATACCGGTGCTACGTCTTTCCTGCTTTCTTCTAGCGTCGTCCCTTTTATTATTTAGTTTGCATTTTATTCTCAGTAGTTTCACCTTGGCAGTTGTCTCTTCACCTTGGCAGTTGTCTCTTCACCTTGGCAGTTGTCTCTTCACCTTGGCAGTTGTCTCTTCACCTTGGCAGTTGTCTCTTCACCTTGGCAGTTGTCTCTTCACCTTGGCAGTTGTCTCTTCACCTTGGCAGTTGTCTCTTCACCTTGGCAGTTGTCTCTTCACCTTGGCAGTTGTCTCTTCACCTTGGCAGTTGTCTCTTCACCTTGGCAGTTGTCTCTTCACCTTGGCAGTTGTCTCTTCACCTTGGCAGTTGTCTCTTCACCTTGGCAGTTGTCTCTTCACCTTGGCAGTTGTCTCTTCACCTGGCAGTTGTCTCTTCACCTTGGCAGTTGTCTCTTCACCTTGGCAGTTGTCTCTTCACCTTGGCAGTTGTCTCTTCACCTTGGCAGTTGTCTCTTCACCTTGGCAGTTGTCTCTTCACCTTGGCAGTTGTCTCTTCACCTTGGCAGTTGTCTCTTCACCTTGGTAGTTCTCTCTTCACCTTGGCAGTTGTCTCTTCACCTTGGCAGTTGTCTCTTCACCTTGGCAGTTGTCTCTTCACCTTGGCAGTTCTCTCTTCACCTTGGCAGTTGTCTCTTCACCTTGGTAGTTCTCTCTTCACCTTGGCAGTTGTCTCTTCACCTTGGCAGTTGTCTCTTCACCTTGGCAGTTGTCTCTTCACCTTGGCAGTTCTCTCTTCACCTTGGCAGTTGTCTCTTCACCTTGGCAGTTGTCTCTTCACCTTGGTAGTTGTCTCTTCACCTTGGTAGTTCTCTCTTCACCTTGGCAGTTTCTCTTCACCTTGGCAGTTGTCTCTTCACCTTGGTAGTTGTCTCTTCACCTTGGCAGTTGTCTCTTCACCTTGGCGGTAGTTTCTTCAATTTGACAGTAGTTCCTTCATATCTTGTGAATATCAATATGGTATACAATACCGACAGGTTGGTAGGTAAGACACACAGGCAACAGTTACGCAACTTTATTTCGAAACGTTTTGCCTACACAATAGGCTTGGTTTTCAGATTGTTTCAGACTATGGAACAGAACTCTTCTCCAGGCTGAGGGACTTTGAGGGTGATGGACTGATTACGTAGCCTTCACATCTCTACTGCTTCTGCCTACTTTTTTACTCGACTAAAGAAGCCTACCGTGTAGGCGAAACGTTTCGGAATAAAGTTGCCTAACTGTTGCCTGTGTGCTTCATATCTTGTGTTGCACGTGTTGTGTCCTGTGCTGGCTGATGCACTCTTCCTCTCTGGTATTGTAGATATTTTCACCGACTACACCCAGTTAGACATTTGTTTGGCTCCTCGCAGGTTTCATGGGCATTTCTTGAGATCTCTTTGCCTTCCTTCCTATGTCTTATTAATCGTCCTTAACCATCGTCTTCCGTCTGATTTTGTTATGTATCAACTCCGATTCAGAATTGGTTTTCGGTGTTGTCATTTTCAGAATGTCGCTCCTCATCTCTTCTCCCTTGTGCATACTTATATCTGGCTCTTATGCTCACTTTTCTGCTTTTTGCTGTTTTTTCACTTCCTCTATTTTTGTTATCTTCAACGTTTAGCATTTGCGTTTCTTCTTCTCTTGGGTAAATCATAGGCTCTATATTTTTTATCATTGTTTGGCCTCTGGGAGTGAATGTGTCCAGCTATTACGAACACAGGTAATGTTGGCCTGTGACCTGTTTGTAAATTGATTAACGAACCAATTTGCTCCAACACATAATGAACCCATTTAACGATGGGTACCCTTACCGTTAAACCTTTAGCACTTGGTTCCTAGTTGGGAGGCAGCCTATATGGGAGTGTGTACATACGCCGAATAAGTAACGTACTCTTTGGTAGGTAAGACACATAGGCAACAGTTAGGCAACTTTATTCCGAAACGTTTCGCCTACACAGCAGGCTTCAGTCGTATACAGAAAGTAGGCAGGGACAGTAGAGATGTGAAGACGATGTAAGCAGTCCATCACCCTTGAAGTAGTAGAATTTGAGGTTGTCAGTCCCTCAGCCTGGAGAAGTTCAGTTCCATAGTCAGGAATTATCTGAAGATCAAGCGACAGTGCGGAGACTTAAATACTGTCGGAAGGGGAGGTGCAGAGTAGCAGTAGTAGTAGTGAGATTGCAGCCACTGAGAGGTCACGAGTCTCCGCACTTTCGCTTGATCTTCAGATAGTTCCTGACTATGGAACTGAACTTCTCCAGGCTGAGGGACTGACAACCTCAAATTCTACGACTTCAAGGGTGATGGACTGATTACATCGTCTTCACATCTCTACTGTTCCTGCATACCTTCTGTATTCGACTGAAGAAGCCTACTATGCAGGCGAAACGTTTCGGAATAAAGTTGCCTAACTGTTGCCTATGTGTCTTACCTACCAACCTGTCGGTATTGTATACCATTTTGATGTTCAACGTACTCTTTGCATGCCACACCCCCACCCCAAAAGGGCTCTAAGAGCCAGGACTAGGCTTCCACCTCCAAGGGTAGCGTGCCACCATGGCACTGAATAATGAAACTGCCTTTCCTTTTAACTATCCAACTCATTAGATAGAGCAATGTGTACAATAAGAATATTGAAGAGTTGCAGCCTGAGACTCCATCTCATCAAACGCATGTTGTGGTTCTTCATGGAGTTGTTGTAGACCAGAGGGTTGTGGTCACTGTAGACTGTGACAACTTGGGACGACTGCCTCACGTAGACCTCGAAATGTTCTAATGCCAGTATCAGAGCGAGGGCTTCTTTTTTCAGTTGTGGAGTAGGCCCTCTGGTGAGGTTGATAGTTAGCCCAAAAGCCACAGGCTGCAAGCACTCTTCCACAGATTTTTTTAGAAGTACTGCCCTTACCCTGACTCACATTCATCAACCTGCAATGTAAAGGTTTTGAAAATCAGGAGACAGAAGAATGAGTGCAGTACAAAGTAGCCGTTTGGCTTTAGGAGACGTGGCACTCTGGTGTTCATTTAAATTTTCTTTCTGACTGGTAAGTGAGGTTAAGGGGGCTACAACATCTGCAAAATTCTTATAGAATCGTCTGTAAAACCTTACCATCCCTAAGAAATGTTGGAGGGATTTCCTATCATATACTGGATAATTTTTAATGGCAAGAATTTTAGCAGATTTAGGGGCCACTTTACCGCTACCTACTTCAAGGCCCCAAAAAGTAACAATAGATTGGCCAAAGGATGATTTACATCAATTAACAGTTAATTGGAAACTCTGAACTCTTCCCCTTCTATCAAACTCCTCCCTAGCAAATGCTCGCTGCTTCCTGGTCGTTTCAAGATTAAGTTTGGCTAACTCAAGCGCCAATGAAGCGAACTCGTCCTGAGACAAACTCGATGCACCTGCTTCACGAGACTGCTGGTCTGGTTGCTCTGGTGTTGTCCCTCCCACACTGGACTAGACTCCTCCTCCACTGATCCGTGTTCTAACAGAAATGATACATCCTGCTGAAGTAGCCTCTGTTTTTCAGGATTACCTGCAGAGGAAGAGTTTAATAGGTTTAGTGATCCAACATCTACATCATATCCTGAAAATTGTCAGGGTAAGATTGTCGGAGCGCAGCCTATATGGGAGTGTGTACATACGCCAAATAAGTAACGTTCTCTTTGCATGCAACACAGGTAATGTTGGCCAGTGACCTGGTCGTAATGGGTTGGAGCAAATTGGTTAATGAGCCAAGGTACTGATTTAACGATGGATACCCTTACCGTTAAACCCTTAGCATCTGGTTCGCTGGTTGGGAGGCAGCTTATATGGGAGTGTA
>NC_069410.1:45914690-46017190 GCF_026875155.1 Cherax quadricarinatus
TCAGCCCCAAACTCACTATATCAGCCCCCAAACATAAACTCATACACCAAACATCACTATCATCAGCACCAAACATCAACATCATCAGCACCAAACATCACCTCATCAGCACCAACATCACTATCATCAGCACCAAACATCAACATCATCACACCAAACATCAACATCATCAGCACCAAACACCCACTATCATCCAGCACCAAACATCAACATCATCACACCAAACATCACTACCCATCGCACCAAACATCAACATCATCAGCACCAAACATCACCATCAATCAGCACACAACATACTATCATCAGCACCAAACATCACATCATCAGCACCAAACATCACATCATCAGCACCAAACATCACATCATCAGCACCAAACATCACATCATCAGCACCAAACATCACTATCATCAGCACCAAACATCACTATCATCAGCACCAAACATCAACATCATCAGCACCAAACATCACTATCATCAGCACCAAACATCAACATCATCAGCACCAAACATCACTATCACTTCTAATACTTCATCAGTATTTTTAAATTTGTAATGTTTGATTATTATTATACACAACACACTCTCTCTCTCTACCTATCTCTCTCTCTCTCTCTCTCTCTACCTACCTCTCTCTACCTACCTCTCTCTCTCTCTCTACCTACCTCTCTCTACCTATATCTCTCTCTCTCTCTACCTACCTCTCTCTACCTATCTCTCTCTCTCTCTCTCTACCTATCTCTCTCTCCTCTCTCAACCTACCTCTCTCTACCTATCTCTCTCTCTCTCTCTACCTACCTCTCTCTACCTATCTCTCTCTCTCTCTACCTACCTCTCTCTAACCTATCTCTCTCTCTCTCTCTACCTATCTCTCTCTCTCTCTACCTACCTCTCTCTACCTATCTCTC
The DNA here is from genome assembly GCF_026875155.1 of Cherax quadricarinatus. NCBI lineage: Eukaryota > Metazoa > Arthropoda > Malacostraca > Decapoda > Parastacidae > Cherax > Cherax quadricarinatus. The sequence goes on from NC_069410.1 coordinate 45,915,596, forward strand.
TCTCTCTCTCTACCTACCTTTCTCTATCTCTCTCTCTCCCCTCTCACATCACTCCCCTCTCCCATCTCTCCCCTCTAACATCTCTCCCCCTCTAACATCTCTCCCCTCTCATTATCTCTCCCCTCTCCCTTTTCCCATCTCTCTCCCCTCTCTCTCCCCTCCTCCCCTCACCTCCCTTCACCCTCCCCTCTCTCTCCCCTTCTCCCCTCCCCTCCCCCTCTTCCTTTTCCCATTTCTCTCCCCTCTCTCTCCCCTACTTCCCCTCCTCCTCTCCTCCCCTCTCTTTCTCCCTTCTCCCCGTCTCTCCTCCCCTCTCTCTCCCCCCCTCTCTCTCCCCCTCTCTCTCCCCCTCTCTCTCCCCCCTCCCTCTCCCCCTCTCCCCCTCTCCCCCTCTCTTTGTCCCCTCTCTCCCTCCCCTCTCTCTCTCTCTCTCTGTACTCTCTCTCCTCTGTATCTCTCTCTCTCACTCTCACTCTCCCCATTTTTCCTTCTCACTCTCCCCCCCTCTCTCTCCTTCTACCTTTTTTTTTTTTTTTTTTTTTTACACATGGTTTGACAAGGTTAAGGATCCCTAGCTTTATTGACAAGCTATTTACAGGTTAAGGATTCCTAACTTTATTGGCAAGCTAAGAGCTGTTACTTACATCAGCTCATTTGAATGCATTTTTATTGTTATTAGACATACAAGTACGGGACAGGATGAAGTTGGAGCCATCTGTGGGCCAGCATTTTCATTTGATGAACTGACTTTATCTCGCATATGGGAATCTTTATTCAGGAAACGTTTCGCCACACAGTGGCTTCATCAGTCCAATACAAAGAGGAAGGCGTAAGGAGAGGAGGAGAATGAGGTAATCAGTCCCTCAACCTGGAGTCGATGTGTTCAGTCCATCAATCTTGTAGAATGTACAGCATAGGGCCGTAGACGTGGCTTATATACTGTAGTGAGGTGACGTAAAGCAGGTGGAGGCGGGGTCATAGTGGTACCATCCACTAGTCGAAGTAGGTCTTCGTCCAAAGGTTGAACAAGTGTTGAAGAATTCTTTGTAACAAGATCCCATGATGCTGCAGTGTCTGAGGGACTGATTACCTCATTCTCCTCCTCTCCTTACGCCTTCCTCTTTGTATTGGACTGATGAAGCCACTGTGTGGCGAAACGTTTCCTGAATAAAGATTCCCATATGCTGCATAAGTGTCTCAATCTTCAACTTGTCGGTTTTTCAAACCATTCATCACATGACTTTATCTCGTTGATATCATTATGCTGTACGAATTTGTTCCATACTCGAGTCATCCTGGGTATGTATGATCTCAGATGGAGTGATGTTCTGGAGAAGGGTACAGCCAGAGTGAAGTTGCTGCTTTCTGACCGTCTTGTGGCATTAAAGCTTGTTTCACGCTGTCCTCGAAGTGGATCCAAGTGTGGTATTTTGACAATATTGGCCTTGTACATAACAGTAAGGCCACCCACATTCCTCCTATGTTGAAGGCTCTGCTGAAATGACAGATCTATCCAAGATGGGTCCAGGCGAGAGATGAGACGTCTTGCTCTGTTCTCTACTCTGTCAAGCAGTCGCAGATGAGAGGGGGGGGGCAGGCAAACCAAGAAAGTGGAGCATACTCAAGGTGCAAGCGTACTTGTGCCTCGTACAGGATCTTGCAACCCCTACTGTCAAGCAGATGCGAGATACGGCGAAGTGCTGTAAAATTCCTGGCTGCCTTGTTTGCAAGATTTACAACATGGTTCTTCATGGTTAGTTTGGAGTCAAATTTCACCCCAAGATATCAACTTCTTCTCCAGGTGCCAACATCCTCCCATTCATCCTTACTACTGCACCAGCATTACCATCATGGTGCCTAGAGACGATCATCATTTGCGTTTTCTCAGGGCAAATGTTACTTGCCATCTATTTCCCCAAGCTGATATAGCTCTCAGCTGGTGATTGATGTAGCTTAGAAGCAGCTGGCATTTCTTCTCTTGGATAAGTGAATGTCAGTGTACAGTCGTCTGCATATGCATGTGATTCTGGGATGAGATGAAGAAGGTCGTTGAAGTAGACATTCCATAACAGTGGACCCAGCACGCTTCCTTGTGGAACACTTGCCCCAATAGGATGCCTTGCTGATTCCGTTCCATTGAGGACTACACTTAGAGATCTACCATGAAGGTAATCACTGAGGAGACATACCCGTAGAGCCTGCAATTCCCAGTGCTTGAAGTTTTGCTAAGAGGCCCTGGTGCCACACCCGATCGAAAGCGCCAGCAATGTCCAGTGCTACCACACAGCTGACTTTGGATTCATCCAGTGACTGGTGCCTTTCTCTCTCTCTCTCTCTTCCCCATTTTCCCTTCTCACTCTCCCCCTCTCTCTCCTTCTTCCTTCCCTTCTCTCTTCCTCTCTCTCCCTTCTCTTCTCTCTCTCTCTCTCCTCTCTCTCACAACTCTCTCTCTCACCTCTCATCTCTCTCTCTCTCTCTCCTCTCTCTCTTCTCCTCTCTCTCTCCCTTCTCCTCTCTCTCTTCCCTCTCTCTCCTCTCTCTCTCTGCCTCTCTCTCTCCCTCTCTCTCACAAAAAAAATGGTGGGGACTCACAGGAATCAGGGATCAGATGAGAATGGTTCTGGTAGGGAGGAGTGGATGGAGGAGCAGTGGAAAAGGATGGAACAAGAGTGGGAGAGAAAATGAGGAGAGCTTTCTGAAAAAAATTGAGAAAGAGCTCTCTGTGAAATTGAAAAAGAGGCTGGAGAAGGAGACGAAGAATTGGGAGGCACAAGTCAAAACTGCAGTAGCCAGGATAAGGGTCCTAGAAGTTGAGTTAAACAGGCTGAAGCGAGTTACAGGGACAGTGACCAGAGAAGACAGAATATGAAGCTGAGAGGCCGAACAGGAAGGAAGGAGATATGAATTATGCTAAGGTCATATCAGCCTGCCAAGAAGGGCCAAGGAGTGAAAGGGAAGAGCAGCTGGGGGCAGATGCAGAGGGTGATAGGTCGAATGCTGAGGCACAACCATGCTACCAAGAGCCACTGGAAAAATCAAGGGAGAAAATGACCACATACAGACAGGATCCAGAGTCACAGAGGGAGACGCAATGGGAGGAGGAAAGGGCAAAATCAGTGTTTATCCATGGGCTTCACGAGAGAGAGGAAAGGACACACACTGAAAGACGGCAGGAAGAAAGAAAGGAAATTGAGAAAATCACCACGGAAATAGGTGAAGAAGACATGGACGAGATTGTAAATTTTCAGAGAATAGGGGGGTACTTGAAGGGGAGAAACTGACCGATCAAGCTGATTCTCAGGACAGAAACAGTGCAGAACAAGATCCTCCAAAAGAAACCACGGTTGAAATACTCGGAAGAGTACAAGTGGGTGTTCCTAGACAGAGACAGAACACAAACAGAATGACAGCAGCTGAGGGAGAGGACAAAAAAGCGAAAGGAGCTAGGAAAGGAGACAAGGATGGAACTAGCAGAGGTAAGTCAGAGCAGAACAGAGCAGCAAGGGCAAACACACACACAACTATCCTCAGAACCCCACAACCTACACACACTACAATCCATACCCACAGCTTCCACCCAACACCCAGCTATAGAATAACACAGTATGCTGCCAAGTCTCCCACCTTCACAGGCCCCCCAAAACACAGTGTTGGAAAGGAAACTAAAGGTATGGTACACAAATGCTGATTGAATAACAAATAAGTGGGAGGAATGGCAAAAAAAAAGAGTCAAAGAGGCATCACCGGACATCATAGCTCTCACAGAAACCAAGCTTACAGGTATGGTAACAGATGCCATTTTTCCAATGGGATACCAGAACCTGAGGAAAGACAGAGGGAACAGGGGGGTGGAGGAGTGGCATTGCTGATCAAAAATCGATGGAATTTTGATGAGCAGGAGAGAGGAGACAGCGGAGAAGAAAGTGATTACATAGTGGGAACGCTTCACTCTGGAGGTCCCAAGGTGGTAATTGCAATGATGTATAACCCACCACAGAACAGCAGGAGGCCAAGGCAAGAGTATGAGGAGAGCAATAGAGCGATGGTTGACACACTGGCTGCAGTGGCCAGAAGAGCTCATGCATGCAGGGCAAAGCTCCTGATCATGGGTGACTTTAGCAACAAGGAGATCAATTGGGAGAACTTGGAGCCACATGAGGGCCAAGATACATGGAGGGCTAAGATGATGGAGGTTGTACTGGAAAACGTTATGTACCAACACGTAAGGGACACTACAAGAGAGAGATGAGAGGATGAACCAGCAAGACTGGACTTAGTATTCACCTTGAGTAGTGTATCATGTGGGGTTCGAACCCGTGGATAGGGTAAAGTAATACTCACGTAGGCTGGTAGTACGTATATTATGGATAATGTGGGTAGCACCAAGCAGCTGGCCTGCCTCCTTGCTCACTCTCATATAACTGACCGCCCACAGTACCCATATGTGAGGGGGTCTTTGAATACTGCTGTGGTCAGCACAATATGAATACAGACAGTGACTCAGGCAGAGACGGTTGGTAGTGAGTCATCTACTGGTACACTGGTTACTGGTAACTGGTTACTACTACTGAGAGCTCGGCGACGCTAACGTATGTCGTCCCGACATACAACTAATACAAACTAGAGATGGCAGGTATACGGCTTGGGCTGATTCTATACAATGTCAAAGTACACAACAATTAAACATTATAACATACATAAGTAGAACATTGGAATGGAAGCTTACGTAACTGAAACTGTAATGCAATACAAGGTATAATATAGCACAACTCATCGAATGAAACTCAACGTTGGGATTACACAATAGAAGTGATAAAAAAAATTAGATCGATCGATCTGTATTCATGTGATCTACGGATTCTGAGGAAGAATATATACAAAGAAAGAAGTGTTTAACAGAAAGGCAGATTCGGTGCACTCAAATCTAGACTGTTAACTTTCAGAATTCGGAGAGAACATGAACACAAAAAAAAAATTCTTGAATACTGGTAAGTTGATACTGTAATTATTCATCTATACAGAATACAAGGTATTGGTTCTTTCTTACTGGAGGAATGAACAAACTCGGTGGAGTGGATGACTCCCCCCGGTTGAAAAAAATTAACGCTATAACACGCAATATGAGCAAGGGAGAACGAATCTACTATCTCAAACTGCAAGCACAGGAGAAAAGAAATGAACACAGTGAACAATGCTGATATTCTGAGTCGCACACAGTGACACGAGGTATCAACTATAAAGAAACTACACTTACAAACGTTAACAACGTGGAAGTTACTCGAGAAATAACTTCTTACAATGCACTGATTACTGTCAACTAGGATGGGATCACAATCTGAAACACAAGGGACAACAACAACACTCAAGTGAGCACACTAGCCACAGAAACGTCTTTCTGCATGGCTTGTGGCATCAGCAAGAGATGGCATAACTCGTTGCAAGTAAAGTTCTTCTCAAAGCGTCCCCTGGGAAGGAATGAATACTTGAACAAGTAGCCATCGCAAGGATAGTAGTCTCAGCACTATCCTGCGTGCATGATATTGTGGCTGGAGTCCAGACAGGAGTGACAGTATACTAGTGCCTGACCGCTCGGCTACGTTAATAAATAATTCACGGATCTATAGGAACTTAATCGGAACTTCACATTTCACAGCACTTTAACAAATCTCAGATACAAGCTGTGAGAACAAACACATTGCTCAAGGGCTAGGTATTGTCTTTCAGTCAGTAAGGGAATGTTGGTACTGTGGACTGATTCATATTGACTTTGACTGGCATGATACATTAAGTGAACATTCAAAAGGGACTGGGACATGATCTCAGGGAACTTACTCAAGGACATAAGGCAAAAAAAAAATAGAAGATGAGCGAATAACACTGAAAAATATTGCAAAAAAAAATGTCAAAGAAACACTGAGTCTACACTGAAAACACAAGGTTTAGAGTACACAGGAAATTCACTATAAATGTCTCACACACGCAAATGTCTTTAAATGCAAGAAAAATGTCTCTAAACAGAAAATTATCACTGAAGTCTGTAGTAGTCGATGGTGATGACTGGTGATGAGGAAGGTTGTCCTGCGCGGTGATGACGCCGACACTCACACTGTCGTCGTGAAGAAATGCGCTTTCTCGTTGAACTCACATAACTGGCTTTAACGGTGGCGCTCAGCTACAATCTCTTGACCAATTACGTGAGCCAAAACAGTTCTAGGACCCGGTACAAGGGTGCAAACAACCACAGGTAGATGAGGTGGGTGGCTGGTGGTGGGTGGTTGGTGGTGGGTGGGTGGAGGGAGAGTGTATAGCGGTGGGTGAGGTGGTGACTCTCGCTGGCGCTCTGGCGCGCACTCCACTCACTACCCACGAAGGTGGCTTGATAAGCCACTATGCCACAGGGATGGTGAAGACCACTCTTAGCATCCAACAGGGAGCACAAAGCGATATGAAAATACTTCAGAGGAACTTGCTTGGCTTACTTCTCTCTCTCAGCTGGGTTAGAAGCTGGGTTGGCTGACTGGCTTAACCCACGAGAATGGCTGACTGGAAGACGTGTAACGATGCACAAAGCACGGAGGAGCAGGTGGATGACAGGAGACAGGCTGGATGATAGGCTGAATGGCATTCACTTCCACAGTCTGGCTTACTGACTGGCTTAATTGCAAAATCCGGGTCAACCCCTCGGAGATTGAAGCAATTAGCACACGAACTAAGCCAGGAAGCTTGAAACGGCTGCAACAGGCTTGCAGGTTACAGGGTGGAGGTTGTGAGGGGAGCGAGTAGCTGGAGTGGGTGAGACGGTTCACCTTTGACCCGCCAGCTACTCACAAACAGTCTTCTAACGTCTTGAAATACCCGTAAAAACTTAAATCCACGCTCCACACCGGTGCCACCATTTATCATGTGGGGTTCGAACACGTGGATAGGGTAAAGTAATACTCACATAGGCTGGTAGTACGTATATTATGGATAATGTGGGTAGCGCCAAACAACCGGCCTGCCTCCTTGCTCACTCTCGTATAACTGACCACCCACAGTACCCATATGTGAGGGGGTCTTTGAATACTGCTGTGGTCAGCACAATATGAATACAGACAGTGACTCAGGCAGAGACGGTTGGTAGTGAGTCATCTACTGGTACACTGGTTACTGGTAACTGGTTACTACTACTGAGAAGTGCAGATATTGAGGACATCACATAAGAAAGACCCCTTGGGGCCAGCGATCATGTGGTTTTAAGCTTCGAATACACAGTAGAGCTACAAGTGGAGGGAGGCCGAATGAAGCCAAAATTCAAGAAAGAGGACTACATGGGAATGAGGAACTTCCTGAACGGGGTTCAGTGGGGCAGAGAACTGGCAGGGAAGCCAGTTAATGAGATGATGGAATATGTAGCAACAATGTGCAAGGAGGCTGAGGAGAGGTTTGTACCCAAGGGTAACAGGAATAATAAAAAAGCCAGGATGAGCCCATGGTTCACCCAAAGGTGCAGGGAGGCAAAAACCAAGTGACCTAGGGAATGGAAGAAATATAGAAGGCAAAGGGCCCAGGAGAATAAAGAGAGCAGTCATATTGCCAGAAACGAATATGCACAGATAAGAAGGGAGGCCCAACGACAATATGAAAACGACATAGCAGCGAAAGCCAAATCTGACCCAAAACTGTTATACAGCCACATCAGGAGGAAAACAACACTCAAGGACCAGGTAATCAGGCTAAGGAAGGAAGGAGGAGAGACAACAAGAAATGACCGTGAAGTATGTGTGGAACTCGACAAGAGATTCAAAGAAGTGTTCACAGAGGAAACAGAAGGGGCTTCAGAAAGATGGAGAGGTGGGGCACACCATCAAGTGCTGGACACAGTACACACAACCGAGGAAGAAGTGAAGAGGCTTCTGAGTGAGCTAGATACTTCAAAGACAATGGGGCCAGATAACATCTCCCCGTGGGTCCTGAGAGAGGGAGCAGAGGCGCTATGTGTACCCCTAAGAAAAATATTCAATACATCTATCGAAACAGGGAGAGTGCCTGAGGCATGGAAGACAACAAATGTAGTCCCAATCTTTAAAAAAGGAGACAGACATGAAGCACTAAACTACAGACCAGTGTCATTGACATGTATAGTATGCAAAGTCATGGAGAAGATTATCAGGAGAAGAGTGGTGGAACACCTAGAAAGGAATGATCTCATCAACAGCAGCCAACATGGTTTCAGGGACGGAAAATCCTGTGTCACAAACCTACTGGAGTTATATGACATGGTGACAGCAATAAGACAAGAGAGAGAGGGGTGGGTGGATTGCATATTCTTGGACTGCAAGAAGGCGTTTGACACAGTTTCACACAAGAGATTAGTGCAAAAACTGGAGGACCAAGCACCGATAACAGAGAAGGCACTACAATGGATCAGGGAATACTTGTCAGAAAGACAGCAGTGAGTCATGGTACGTGGCGAGGTGTCAGAGTGGGCACCTGTGACCAGCGGGGTCCCACAGGGGTCAGTCCTAGAACCAGTGCTGTTTCTGGTATTTGTGAACGACATGAAGGAAGGAATAGACTCCGAGGTGTCCCTGTTTGCTGATGACGTGAAGTTGATGAGAAGAATTCATTCGATCGAAGACCAGGCAGAACTACAAAGGGATCTGGACAGGCTGCAGACCTGGTCCAGCAATTGGCTCCTGGAGTTCAATCCCACCAAGTGCAAAGTCATGAAGATTGGGGAAGGGCAAAGAAGACCGCAGATGGAGTACAGTCTAGGGGGCCAGAGACTACAAACCTCACTCAGGGAAAAAGATCTTGGGGTGAGTATAACACCAGGCACATCTGAAACGCACATCAACCAAATAACTGCTGCAGCATATGGGCGCCTAGCAAACCTCAGAACAGCATTCCGACATCTTAATAAGGAATCGTTCAGGACCCTGTACACCGTGTACGTTAGGCCCATATTGGAGTATGCGGCACCAGTTTGGAACCCACACCTAGCCAAGCACGTAAAGAAACTAGAGAAAGTGCAGAGGTTTGCAATAAGACTAGTCCCAGAGCTAAGAGGTATGTCCTACGAGGAGAGGTTAAGGGAAATCAACCAGACGACACTGGAGGACAGGAGAGATAGGGGGGACATGATAACGACATACAAAATACTGAGAGGAATTGACAAGGTGGACAAAGACAGGATGTTCCAGAGATTTGACACAGTAACAAGGGGACACAGTTGGAAGTTGAAGACACAGATGAATCACAGGGATGTTAGAAAGTATTTCTTCAGCCACAGTGTAGTCAGGAAGTGAAATAGTTTGGGAAGCGAAGTAGTGGAGGCAGGATTCATACATAGCTTTACGCAGAGGTATGATAAAGCTCACGGTTCAGGGAGAGTGACCAAGTAGCGACCAGTGAAGAGGCGGGGCCAGGAGCTTGGACTCGACCCCTGCAACCTCAACTAGGTGAGTACCCACACACACACACACACACACACACACACACACACACACACACACTTTGTATTCTCCTTCAATTAATAATTCATATGCCTTGTACCTACAAAGTGATACGTCAATTTGCATGTTGATTCAGCACCTGCTCCCCAGCGTCGACTGGCCCCAGTGGTAATTCTAGTTATTACACATACTTTCACTCTATTCAGTGGGAGGAGGATGTGGATAGGTAATGGTACAAGGTACCGACAGGTGAGGTTGCATAGAATGCTTTAAGGATAAGGTTCCGCCTGAACCTCAAGTAGAGCACATCGGGTCACAGTATTTGTGTACTGATCATTTCGGCTTCACGCTGAGGCCATGTTCTGGCCTAAATGTAGAGTAATGAATAAAAACGCACAATTCCATGAATGGAAGAATACTCAGATAATCCGCACATTTGAGAAAGAAACTAATGACGACGTTTCGGTCCGACTTTGACCATTAACGAGTCACATACTAAATATACAGCACTTAAATGTCTCAATATGAGTTTCTCTGAATGCTACCCACAACAATCGACTGACTCACAGGTATCAGTTTATTGGTAAATCGACAGGGCAAGTGGTGTAAGGAGACTGCGAATACGTCTCTCCCTGCCAGTCAAAGTAAGTCACTTTGACTTTTTTTTTTTGGGGGGGGGGAGGGTTAGCCTAGGTAATTTACACATATGTTACTATGTATGATAATTTGTGCAACTGTGTTTATGTGTATCTGTACCAAAATAAACTTACTAGGATGCTGCCCGCAGCAATCACCTAACACACAGCTGCCTATGTAATGCTTGGGGAATATGTAACTCCCTAAGTGTTATCATACCAATAAATTAGAGGTTATAACCTAACGACGTTTCGGTCCATCCTGTTAGAAAACATGTTTCAGCAGATTGGTATCGGACTGGTGGCTCATATTGTTGTACAGAGGTTAACTAATCTAGTGGTGGCATTAAGGGGTGTCTTGTAATGTATGTGTGTTTATCTTGCTGTCTGTCTGTCTGTCTGTGTCTGTCTATATCTGTGTGTCTGTGTCTGTGTGTTTGTGTGTCTGTATCTGTCTGTCTGTGTCTGTGTTTTTGTGTCTGTGTGTCTGTATCTGTGTGTCTGTATGTGTGTGTATGTATGTTTGTGTATGTGTGTCTGTATCTGTGTGACTGCATCTGTGTCTGTATCTGTGTGTCTGTATGTTTGTCTGTGTGTCTGTATCTGTGTGACTGTCTCTGTGTGACTGTATCTATGTGCCTGTGTCTGTGTGTCTGTATCTGTGTGACTGTATCTCTGTGTCTGTATCTGTGAGTCTGTGTCTGTGTCTATGTGTATGTATATGTGTCTGTATCTGAGTACTCACCAAATTCACCTAATTGTGGTTGCAGGGGCGAGACTCAGCTCCTGGCCCCGCCTCATCACTGGTCGCTATTAGGTCCTCTCTCTCCCTGCTCCATGAGCCTCATCAAGCCTCGTCTTAAAACTATGTATGGTTCCTGCCTCCACTACATCACTTGCCAGACTATTCCACTTCCTGACAACTCTGTGACTAAAGAAATGCTTCCTAACATCGGAGTCTTCAACTTTCAAGTGAGACCCCTTGTTTCTGTGTTTTCCACTCGCTGGAGCATCCTGTCTCTGTCCACCTTATCTATTCCTAGCAGTATTTTGTACTTCGTTATGTCTCCCCTAACCCTCCTGTCCTCCAGTGTCGTCAGGCCGATTTCCCATAACCTTTCTTCGTTGGACATTTCCCTTAGCTCCGAAACTAGCCTTGTAGCAAACCTTTGCATTTTCTTTAATTTCCTGACGTGCTTGACCAGGTGTTGATTCCAAACTGGTGCTGCATACTCCAGTATGGGCTTAACGTACACGGTGTACGGAGTCTCGAACGATTCCTTACTGAGGTATCGGAACGCTATTCTCAGGTTTGCCAGGCGACCATATGCTGCAGCAGTTATCTGGTTGATGTGTGCTTCCGGAGACGTGCTCGGTATTATACTCACCCCAAGACCTTTGTCCTTGAGTGAGGTTTGCTGTCTTCGGCCGCCTAGCCTATACTCTGTCTGCGTCTTCTTTGCCCTTTCCCGATCTTCATGATTTTGCATTTGGCATGATTAAATTCTAGGAGCCAGTTGCTGGACCACGCGTCCAGCCTATCCAGGTCTCTTTGTAGTCCTGCCTGATCCTCATCTGATTTAATTTTCCTCATTAACTTTACGTCATCTGTAAACAGAGACACTTCTAAGTCTATCCCTTCCATCATGTCATTCGCATATACCAAAAATAGCACTGGTCCTAGGGCTGACCCCTGTGGGACCCCGCTCGTCACAGGCGCCCACTGTGATACCTCATCGCGTACTGTGACTCGTTGTTGCCTCCCTGTCAGGTATTCTCTGATCCACTGCAGTGCCCTTCCTGTTATACGTGGCTCATCCTCTAGCTTCTGCACTAATCTCTTGTGAGGAACTTTGCCGAAGGCTTTCTTGCAATCCAAGAAAATGCAATCAACCCACCCCTCTCTCTCGTGTCTTACTTCTGTTACCTTGTCATAAAACTCCAGTAGGTTTGTGACACAGGATTTGCCTTCCATGAATCCGTGCAGGTTGTCGTTTATAATCTTGTTCCATTCCAGGTGCTCCACCACTCTCCTCCTGATGATCTTCTCCATGACTTTGCATACTATACAGATCAGTGACACTGGTCCACAGTTTAGTGCCTCGTTTCTGTCTCCTTTCCTAAAAATGGGGGACTACATTTGCCATCTTCCATACCTCAGGTAGTTGCCCAGTTTCAGTGGATGTGTTGAAAATTGTTGTTAGTAGCACACACAGCATCTCTGCTCCCTCTCTAAGGACCCATTTAGAGATGCCCGGTCCCACCGCCTATGAGATATCAAGGTCACTTAGCAGCTTTTTCCCCTCCTCCTCGGTTGTGTATATTTTATCCTACATTTGTTGGTATATCCCTTGTTGGTGTACCCCTCTGTTCTGTCTTCACAGAGTCCTTCCTGTCTCCGCTGTAAATACTTCCTTAAAGCTCGTGTTGAGCTCCTCACATACTTTTTGGTCATTTCTTGTGAGCTCCCCACCTTCTTTTCTCAGCCTGATTACCTGGTCCTTGACTGTTGTCGTCCTCTTGATGTGGGCATAATGCAGTTTCGGGTCAGACTTGACTTTCGATGCTATGTTATTTTCGTACTGTAGCTGGGCCTCCCTCCTTATCTGTGCATACTCGTTTCTGGCTCTTCGACTAATCTCTTTATTTTCCTGGGTCCTTTGCCTTCTGTACTTTATCCATTCTCTAGTGCACTTAGGTTTTTCCTCTTTACACCTTTAGGTAAACCAAGGGCTCGTTCTGGTCTTCCCATTATTTCTGTTGCCCTTGGAAACAAACCTTTCCTCTGCCTCCTTCATTGCATTTTGTTGTTACATAGTCCATCAGTTTAGTGACTTTCCTACCAATTCTCTATCCCACTGAACCTCCTGAAAGAAGTCCCTCATACCTGTGTACTCCCTTTCTTTTGTAGTTTGGCTTTTTCCCATTCAGCTCCTGTTACCCTCTCCACTTGTAACTCTAATGTGTATTCAAAGCTCAGAACCACATGATCACTAGCTCTAAGGGGCCTTTCATATGTGATGTCCTCAGTGTCCAAGCTATTCAGGGTGAACAAGAAGTTCAGTCTTGCTGGTTCATCCTCTCCTCTCTCTTTGGTAGTGTCCCTAACATGTTGATGCATGAGGTTTTCCAGTACCTTGACCATTATCTTGGCTCTCCGTGTTTCGGGATCCCCTTGTGGCTCCAGGTTTTCCCAATAAATCTCCCTGTGGTTGAAATCGCCCATAACCAGTAACTTTGCTCTACTCGAGTGAGTTCTTCTGGCCACCTCAGCCAGTGTGTCCACCATTGCTCTGTTGTTCTCTTCATATTTCTCTCTTGGCCTCCAGCAGTTCTGTGGTTGATTATACATCACTGCAATGACTACCTTATGCTTCCCAGACTGAATTGTACGTACAATGTAACCCCTTCCTCCAATCTCATCCATGCCTTCCATTTCCTGAGATCTCCATCGTTTTTTTAAGAGCAGTGCAACCCTTCCTCCCCTTCTGATCTTTTTATCTTTCCCCAGGATCTGATGTCCAGGTGGGAAGATTGCATCTGTTATCATCCCAGTGAGTTTCATTTCTGTGACTGCTATGATGTTTGAGGACTTCTCTTTGATTCTTTCATGCCATTCCTCACATTTATTCATTTTTCCATCCGTGTTCATATACGAAACCTTCAACTTCTTTTCTAAAACTGTGATCCGGGGAGAATGATGGGGTTGGGAGAGCAGGAGCCCTGGCAGGGGCCTATGGGGAGGTTGCTGTGGGGATGGGGTTTGTGATGAAGGGGATGGGGGCAGAGGGCACAGTGTGGGGGTTTGGTTTAGATTGTTCTGTTGCACTGGGGTTGCCTTGGCTGGATTCCTTCTGTGGGTGGTTCTGGAGGAGGTTGTGTTTGCTCTTCCACCTGGGTCTCATTTCTCCTGTTTATCTGTATCATTGTCTCTTTGTACCCTCTGTTTCAGCATCCTCCTTTCTTTTTGTGTTCTGTCTCGGTCGAGGTACATTCTGGTAATCTGGCTTGTCCCTTTTTCATGCAGGATCCTGTTTCGAGCTGATTCTGCCTTGAAAATCACTTTGGCTGACCGTTTTTTGCCTCTTGCAAATTACACAGTTCTCCAAAAAATTGTCAACTGGGTCATGTCGTCCTCTACTATTGCTTTCATTATACTTTCAATCCCTTTTTTCTCCTCCTATTTTCTTGCTTCATAAGTTTCCCCTTCAACTTCCTGGAACTCGTATCTGTCTCTGTGTATGTATCTGTGTGACTTTATCATAGTCCATTATAAAGTCATTCACGACTTGATAATGGTTCGGAACGAACAGAAACGTCGTCCTATTTTCATTTTGAATTTCTGATTAAGCTGTGAGATGATTCCATTCATGTCTCAGTGGCCTCTTCTCCTGCCCCTTCCCGGTATTCTTTCGCTCCCTCACTCTACATAAAATCCCGACACTCGAAGAATGGGTCTAATGTTGCGGACAAAACAAGGAACAGCATTATCCTGGTCCTGGTGCGAACGTCGTAAATTTTACTGAAAAAAAGAGATAATTTTGCAACGAATGGTGAAATGTACTCCGACTTAGCTGCTTGATCATATTATTAAGGTCAACTGAAGATCAGTAATTTTGAAGTTGCAACTTCAAAAACTTACATAATGTGAAGACAAATTAGAATTGTTTATTTCATCATGGCTGTGTGTATATATATACATATATAAATATATATATTATAATATATATATATATATATATATATATATATATATATATATATATATATATATATATATATATATATATATATATAATATATATTTCTAGGTAGTAGGATGGTAGACAGCAACCACCCAGGGAGGTACTACCGTCCTGCCAAGTGAGTGTAAAACGGAAGTCTGTAATTGTTTTACACGATGGTAGGATTGCTGGTGTCTTTTTATTCTGTCTCATACATATGCAAGATTTCAGGTACGTCTTGCTACTTCTACTTACACTTAGGTCACACTACACATACATGTACAAGCATATATACACACACCCCTCTGGGTTTTCTTCTATTTTTTTCTAGTTCTTCTTCTTGTTTATTTCCTCTTACCTCCATGGGGAAGTGGAACAAGATTCTTCCTCCATAAGCCATGCGTGTTGTAAGAGGGGACTAAAATGCCAGGAGCAAGGGGCTAGTAACCTCTTCTCCTGTATATATTACTAAATGTAAAAGGAGAACCTTTCATTTTTTCTTTTGGGCCACCCTGCCTCGGTGGGATACAGCCAGTGTGTTGAAAGAAAGAATATATATTTCGGAGAGGGGAGGGAGGGAATCTTTCCCGTTGGTGGGATAGTTTCCTTGCAAGACTTCAGCAACAATAGCTTTGTTAGTTGGATCCAAATGTTTTGCTATCAAGAAAGGTAAAGGAAACACGCACACACACACACAAGTTGCAGAACATACATATTATTGGAGCATTTCGCTCCATGTAGAGCTTTTTCAAGTGGTGACTTAATGAAGCTCTGCACAGAGTATAATGTTGTCCCTGTAATAAAAGTTTGTTCTGACAAGTGTGTCCCTCGTTCACAACTTTCTTGTGTTTTTTTGTCGAAGGAGTTCTTTTGAAGTTGTCCCGAGTTCTTTCTAAAGTTGTCCCGAGTTTTTTTCTGAAGTTGTCCCCGAGTTCTTTCCGATGTTGTCCCGAGTTCTGAATTTGTCGAGAGTTCCTCCGAATTTGCCCTGGGTTCATGTGAAGTTTGCTCAGAGTTTTTCTAAATGTTTTCCAGATTACTGAACTTTTGTGGCGTTCTATTGAAGGCGCGTTTTGTTTGGACTGCCCAAAACCTTTAACCTTTCCTGCTGCACATTCGTTTCCGCAATGAGCGGGTTCAAGAGTGTATCATTAGTCGATCACTGGTCGACGTGACGATTGCAGCGCTGCGAGGTGTGTAGCTTGCGCCACTCTGTTGAACAATGCACGATTACCAACTGATTCTGGGAAAGAAGAAGGCATGCTGCTGCATCAATATTTTCTTTTCAGTTTTTGGACCTAAATATGAAGGCATATAAAGATTAGAGTTCAAAGCAACGATCAGCTTATTGGCACTCGAGGCTTCTCTGTCCTACCCCCGTCTTGTCTCTCTCTCTTGTGAGAAAAACAAATCAATGGCTCTTGAGGCTAATCTTTCCTTCCTCCCATGTCTCTTTCTCTGATGAGATTGATAAGTCAAGCAAAGCCCTATAACCCAGGAACGCCTTTCATTTACAACGTTTTGCCTACTGTGGAGCTTTCGTAAACAATGTCATTGGACAAAATACTATAATTCACCATTTGTCGCATTTTGCCATTTACTACCGAGGTAGACAAAATTTACTCACCATTCAGCACTAACAGTCCATAGTCACGTTATTAGCCCCAACAAGACGCAAGAATCAATTTAAAAGTCTCTCAGCGCAGGCTGGGTAATCCGGTGCTAATGTCCCTTGATAGCCGAAGTATCAATCAGAAAAAAGAAGACCGGATGATTAATTGTCACTTCATCTGTAGCCATTTGAAGGATGAGAAAAAATCAATAGTCATACATCTGTATAATGCAAAGGAGAAAACATATATATTACCAGTAGTAAGAGAGAGTAGTAAAAAACTGTTTACAACTGTCACCGGTTGCAGTTTTCTCCTGCGTACGGCGAGTACGTAGCCTTCTTTGTCAGCTGTACGCACCGTAACTAGAGCCATCATTCAGTGATATGCAGTGGAAGACCGACTGGTAACAAGTGTCCTGCGGCATTCTGATTTGTCAGGGAGGGGCTGAAGGGCGAAGGATCGGCTACATTATGAATACCGTTGCATCCTAATGCTCCCAGGTCGTCAGCAGCAATATATTCCTTTATTACCTGAGATTCTGCGTAACACTGTGTGTTTGATGTTATAAGTTAATTTGTGGTGAAAAACTTCCTTCAGTTCTATTTGGTACTGACGACCATCCACCTCCCCACCACATGGTACTGACGACCATCCACCTCCCCACACCACATGGTACAAACGACCATCCACTTCCCCACCACATGATACAAACGACCATCCACCTCCCCACCACATGGTACTGACGACCATCCACCTCCCCACCACATGGTACTGACGACCATCCACCTCCCCACACCACATGGTACAAACGACAATCCACTTCCCCACACATGATACAAACGACCATCCACCTCCCCACCACATGGTACTGACGACCATCCACCTCCCCACCACATGGTACTGACGACCATCCACCTCCCCACACCACATGGTACAAACGACCATCCACTTCCCCACCACATGATACAAACGACCATCCACCTCCCCACACCACATGGTACAAACGACCATCCACTTCCCCACCACATGATACAAACGACCATCCACCTCCCCACCACATGGTACTGACGACCATCCACCTCCCCACACCACATGGTACAAACGACCATCCACTTCCCCACCACATGATACAAACGACCATCCACCTCCCCACACCACATGGTACAAACGACCATCCACTTCCCCACCACATGGTACAAACGACCATCCACTTCCCCACCACATGATACAAATGACCATCCACCTCCCCACCACATGGTACTGACGACCATCCACCTCCCACACCACATGGTACAAACGACCATCCACTTCCCCACCACATGATACAAACGACCATCCACCTCCCCACACCACATGGTACAAACGACCATCCACTTCCCCACCACATGATACAAACGACCATCCACCTCCCACACCACATGGTACAAACGACCATCCACTTCCCCACCACATGGTACAAAGACCATCCACCTCCCCACACCACATGGTACAAACGACCATCCACTTCCCACCACATGATACAAACGACCATCCACCTCCCCACCACATGGTACTGACGACCATCCACCTCCCCTACCACATGGTACAAACGACCATCCACCTCCCCACACCACATGGTACAAACGACCATCCACTTCCCCACCACATAGTACAAACAACCATCCACCTCCCACCACATGGTACAAACGACCATCCACTTCCCTACCACATGGTACAAACGACCATCCACCTCCCCACCACATAGTACAAACAACCATCCACCTCCACCACATGGTACAAACGACCATCCCTTCCCCACCACATGATACAAACTACCATCCACCTCCAACCACATGGTAAAAACGACCATCCACTTCCCTACCACATGGTACAAACGACCACCCACCTCCCCCACCACATGGTACCAACGACCATCCATCTCCCCCACCACATGGCACAAACGACCATCCACCTCCCCACCACATGGTACAAACGACCATCCACCTCCCCCACCACATGGTACAAACGACCGTCCACCTCCCCCACCACATGGTATAAACGACCGTCCACCTCCCCACCACATGGTATAAACGACCATCCACCTCCCCACCACATGGTACAAACGACCGTCCACCTCCCCCACCACATGGTACAAACGACCATCCACCTCCCCACCACATGGTACAAACGACCATCCACCTCCCCCACCACATGGTACAAACGACCGTCCACCTCCCCCACCACATGGTATAAACGACCGTCCACCTCCCCCACCACATGGTATAAACGACCGTCCACCTCCCCCACCACATGGTATAAACGACCGTCCACCTCTCCCACCACATGGTATAAACGACCGTCCACCTCCCCCACCACATGGTATAAACGACCGTCCACCTCCCCACCACATGGTATAAACGACCGTCCACCTCCCCCACCACATGGTATAAACGACCGTCCACCTCCCCCACCACATGGTATAAACGACCGTCCACCTCACCCACCACATGGTATAAACGACCGTCCACCTCCCCCACCACATGGTATAAACGACCGTCCACCTCCCCCACTACATGGTATAAACGACCATAATTTAAGGTCTTGGGTCATGGCTTATTTCCTTCCTTATTCCATTACCACAGTGACTTGTCCCTTTAATTTTTCTTTTTTTTATTCCCTTTCCGTCTCCTCTCCTCTTTTCTTCTTCCTCCTATTCCCCTTCCTGAACCTCCACCTGAACCTCCACCTAAACCTCCACCTGAACCTCCACCTGAACCTCCACCTGAACCTCCACCTGAACCTCCACCTGAACCTCAACCTGAACCTCCACCTGAACCTCCACCTGAACCTTCACCTAAACCTCCACCTGAACCTCCACCTGAACCTCCACCTGAACTTCCACCTGAACCTTCACCTGAACCTCCACCTGAACCTCTACCTGAACCTTCACCTGAACCTTCACCTGAACCTCCACTTGAACCTCCACCTGAACCTCCACCTGAACCCCCACCTGAACTTCCACCTGAACTTCCTCCTGAACCTTCACCTGAACCTCCACCTGAACCTCTACCTGAACCTTCACCTGAACCTTCACCTGAACCTTCACCTGAACCTCCACTTGAACCTCCACCTGAACCCCCACCTGAACTTCCACCTGAACTTCCTCCTGAACCTTCACCTGAACCTCCATCTGAACTTCCACCTGAACCTCTTCCTGAACCTTCACCTGAACCTTCACCTGAACCTCCACCTGAACCTCCACCTGAACTGAACCTCCACCTAAACCTCCACCTGAACCTCCACCTGAACCTTCACCTAACCCTCCACCTGAACCTCCACCTAAACTTCCACCTGAGCTTCCACCTGAACCTTCACCTGAACCTCCACCTGAACCTCTACCTGAACCTCCACCTGAACCTTCACCTGAACCTCCACCTGAACCTCCACCTGAACCTCCACCTGAACCTTCACCTGAACTTCCACCTGAACTTCCACCTGAACCTTCACCTGAATCTCCATCTGAACCTCCACCTGAACCTCCACCTGAACCTTCACCTTCACCTGAACCTGCACCTGAACCTCCACCTGAACCTTCGCCTTAACCTGCACCTGAACCTGTACCTGAACCTGCACCTAAACCTGCACTTGAACCTTCACCTGAACCTTTACCTGAACCTCCCCCTAAACCTCCACCTGAACCTCCACCTGAACCTCCACCTGAACCTCCACCTAAACCTTCACCTTAACTTCCACCTGAGCCTCGACCTGAACCTGCACCTGAACCTGCACCTGATCCTCCACCTAAACCTCCACTTGAATCTCCTCCTCCTCCTTTTCCTCCTCCTTTTTTTCTCCTCCTTTTCCTCCTCCTTTTCCTCCTCCTTTTCCTCCTCCTTTTCCTCCTCCTTTTCCTCCTCCTCCTCTTCCTCTTCCTCCTCCTTTTCTTCCTCATCCTACTCTTCCTCTTCCTCCTCCTCCTCCTCCTCCTCCTCCTCCTCTTCCTCCTCTTCCTCCTCTTCCTCCTCCTCCTCCTCCACCTCTTCCTCCTCCTCACACACTTGGACTCAAATAACCTGTTTACACTCTGAGTCCTCGAGAAAAAATTATATTTCACACGCGTTTTCCGGCGTCTTAGCGTCTTTAAATATCCTCGCGTCACCACCAGCCTTGCGTCTCGCAAGACTCTCTGAGGAGACTGTCTAGGGAAACTGTCTGGGGAGAATGTCTGGGGAGACTCTCTGGGGAGATTCTCTGGGGAGGCTGTCTAGGTAGACTGTCTGGGGAGACTCTCTGGGGAGGTTGTCTGGGTAGACTGTCTGAGGAGACTCTCTGGGGAGACTCTCTGGGGAGACTCTCTGGGAAGGCTGTCTAGGGAGACTGTCAGGGGAGATTGTCTGGGGAGGCTGTCTGGGGAGACTGTCTGGGGAGACTTTCTGGAGAGACTGTCTGGGGAGGCTTTCTGGGGAGAATGTCTGGGGAGATTCTCTGGGTAGACTGTCTGGTGAGACTGTCTGGGGAGACTCTGGGGAGACTCTCTAGGGAGATTCTCTGGGGAGACTCTCTGGTTAGACTGTCTGGGGAGACTGTCTGGGGAAACTGTCTGGGGAGACTCTCTGGGGAGGCTGTCTGGGGAGGCTGTCTGGGGAGGCTGTCTGGGGAGACTCTGGGGAGGCTGTCTGGGGAGACTCTCTGGAGAGACTCTGTGGGGAGGCTGTCTGGAAAGACTCTCTGGGGAGACTCTCTTTAGGAGACTGTCTGGTGAGACTGTCTGGGGAGACTCTCTGGGGAGACTGGGAAGACTTTGTGGGGAGACTGGGGAGACTCTCTGTGAAGAATGTCTGGGAAGACTCTCTGGGGAGACTCTCTGGGGAGACTGTCTGGGGAAACTCTTGGGAAAGACTGAAGAGACTTTCTTGGAAGATTGGGGAGACTCTCTGGGGAGTTTGAGAAGACTGAAAAAACTGAAATGACTCTTGGGAGACAAGGGAGACTCCCTGGGGAGACTGGGAAGACTTTCTGGGGAGACTATGGAAACTCTCCAGGATGACCACCTGAGAGAGACACTTTCCTTTGCGTAGATATGATTTGGTAAATATTTCTCAAGCGTCACGTATGTGATAAGGGACATTTGTAATTTTCTCGTGTGTGTGTGTGTGTGTGTGTGTGTGTGTGTGTGTGTGTGTGTGTGTGTGTGTGTGTGTGTGTGTGCGTGCGTGTGTGTGTGTGTGTGTGTGTGTGTGTGTGTGTGTGTGTGTGTGTGTGTGTGTGTGTGTGTGTGCGTGTGTGTGTGTGTGTGTGTGTGTGTGTGTGTGTGTGTGTGTGTGTGTGCGCGTGTGTGTGTGTGTGTGTGTGTGTGTGTGTGTGTGTGTGTGTGTGTGTGTGTGTGTGTGTGTGTGTGTGTGTGTGTGTGTGTGTGTGCGTGTGTGTGCGTATGTGTGCGTGTGTGTGTGTGTGTGTGTTGTGTGTGTGTGTGCGTGTGTGTGTGTGTGTGTGTGGTGTGTGTGTGTGTGTGTGTGTGTGTGTGTGTGTGTGTGTGTGTGTGCGTGTGTGTGCGTATGTGTGCGTGTGTGTGCGTGTGTGTACTCACCTAGTTGTACTCACCTAGTTGAGGTTGCGGGGGTCGAGTCCGAGCTCCTGGCCCCGCCTCTTCACTGATCGCTACTAGGTCACTCTCCCTGAGCCGTGAGCTTTATCATACCTCTGCTTAAAGCTATGTATGGATCCTGCCTCCACTACATCGCTTCCCAAACTATTCCACTTACTGACTACACTGTGGCTGAAGAAATACTTCCTAACATCCCTGTGATTCATCTGTTTCTTCAGCTTCCAACTGTGTCCCCTTGTTACTGTGTCCAATCTCTGGAACATCCTGTCTTTGTCCACCTTGTCAATTCCTCTCAGTATTTTGTATGTCGTTATCATGTCCCCCCTATCTCTCCTGTCCTCCAGTGTCGTCAGGTTGATTTCCCTTAACCTCTCTTCGTAGGACATACCTCTTAGCTCTGGGACTAGTCTTGTTGCAAACCTTTGCACTTTCTCTAGTTTCTTCACGTGCTTGGCTAGGTGTGGGTTCCAAACTGGTGCCGCATACTCCAATATGGGCCTAACATACACGGTGTACAGGGTCCTGAATGATTCCTTATTAAGATGTCGGAATGCTGTTCTGAGGTTTGCTAGGCGCCCATATGCTGCAGCAGATATTTGGTTGATGTGCGCTTCAGGAGATGTGCCTGGTGTTATACTCACCCCAAGATCTTTTTCCTTGAGTGAGGTTTGTAGTCTCTGACCCCCTAGACTGTACTCCGTCTGCGGCCTTCTTTGCCCTTCCCCAATCTTCATGTGTGTGTGTGTGTGTGTGTGTGTGTGTGTGTGTGTGTGTGTGTGTGTGTGTGTGTGTGTGTGGTGGTGTGTGTGCGTGCGTGTGTGTGTGCGTGTGGGTATGTGTATGTTTTTTTTTTCCAGTGCTGTCTCTGAGCTCTGGAGTCGTTACCTCACTGGTTGACATAGATTTCCGTAATTCACGCTTCCAGTTCTTCTGATTTATATGTAGTCGTCTCCCTGGCTACTGTTGGACTGAGGATCGAGCCTCCACCACTCCCTGTGCTAAGTGAATCATGTGGGTTCGGCGATTCGTTAAAAATCTAAATGGACTGCATCTTTCTGTAGCATAACAGAACTTTCTAGTGAGACTTTCCGTCCTCTCCTGTGTTGTCTCTTTTGTCATTTCCTCCTGAGCTCCGGTTAGGAAATATCTCCTCTTCGCGTAGTCCTCTATTAGTCTACTACCAGGTCCCACCTCTACCCTATATTAAAACAATAAGTTTGTGATGTATGCTTCGACCAGGGCAAAAACCAGATCTAGTCTTGCTGGCTCCTCTCCTCTGGGTATTGTGGTTAATAACATTGTTTCACACATTTCTCCCACTTCTGTATCAGTTTTTCTCTGCACCTTGCTGAAGCACCGTGCGGGTCTGTTTCTCGTTGACTCAAGTTCTCGAATATCATTAGCACAGCGTTATTAGACCTATTTGTTTTTTGTGCTGCTTTCACTATGATGTACATTGTTTACACCTGTGATGCTGTAGCACTCCTTTCTACCTGTTGTATCGTTGTAGGTAAAAGACACGCATGCACTTATAAACACATTTATTAATTAAAAGTTTCGTCACGTGTGTCTTCTTCAGTCCACTTGTGGCAAATCATTTCCTTAATAAATGTCTTGATCAGTACATACCGGTAAGTCTTTTATTATGACATGTCTGTGTGACCATACCAATGCTACCACGTCGCTTAGTTTGGTTAGTTGTATGTAACTGCCAGTGTGCGTCATTACTTAACTCTAGTACTCAGGCAGAGACATGCTGGTAGTGACCTCCTTCTGTATTTACTCTGTCACTGAAGTTTAAGAATATTCAATTCACTCTATCATGCATGAGCTCCATCAACCTTTCATAGTTCAATACATTTAATCTGGTGTAAGGATGGATGAACCTGGAGTTTTATGGTACATAATTGTTCTAAGCTGATACTGAGCCGCCTCCTAGACGTGTAGATGGATAAAATAATCTAGCGAGCGCCAATCTGTCATTCCTGAGGAATTCGAACATCCAGGATGGCTGCCATGGTGGTTACTGATCATTCAAGAGCACTAAAAGACCTTCATCAACCTGAATATTGAGTATTTTAATCCAATTTTTTGCTGCCAACATAATTTTTCGGTAAATTAAGTCATGATTTGTAGTTTCGTGGTGATGGGGATGCTGGTAGAATGATACCATATAAATCAGTCAACAAAGAACGCGGATTACAGGTACCGACACACCTGAGACTTCTCTGTTAGGAAGAGCAATGAAAGTTAACTGTACAGCATTTATAGTTTACCTGGAGTTTTCTTGGAGAGGGTTTCTGGGATCAACGCCCCCGCGGCCCGGTCTGAGACCTACATTTATTATGGGTAAGATTCAGAGAACATTAACCAATTATTTTACCTTGTACCTACAGATGACAGCTCAATAAACATTGATGTTCAGTTGTAAACACGACAGTATATGTGACACACTCAGTTGATTATCAACATTAAATGGTCTCATTCTTGCCCAATAACTTGATAAAGAACAAAGAGGCACAATACCGTGACTGGAGCAATACACAAATAACCTGCACATAGGAGAATGAACCTTATAACGTTTCGGCCCGACTTGAACCATTAACTAGTCCATTTAATGGTCCAAGACGAACCAAAATGTCGTCATAAGTTTCTTTCTCCTTCGTGCGCGTTACTAGTACATTGTCTTGTATTTTTACTTGATGCTAAAATTATTATTTACAGTTACTTCGCTATGGAAGAAAACGAGGAAGTAATGAGAAGAAACGAGCGTAAAACAAACTAGAATCATTCGATAAAACGAAAGACTAGCGTGAGGAACTAAGCAGTAATAATGCCAGAAGGTCTCACTTTCAAGTATTGCAACAATGTCATTATCACAACCGCAAGGAAAATAATAATAATAATAATAATAATAATAATAATAATAATAATAATAATAATAATAATAATAATAATAATAATAATAATAATAATAGGCTGGATCACTAGATCTTTTAAAACAAAGAATGTCAAGACAGTGATGGAACTCTTCAAGTCACTTGTTCACTCTACGGTCTTATAAATTTAATGAAGCACCTAAATTATTGGGAACACTTGAAATCCCTCGAACTGTACTCCTTAGAACGTAGGCGAGAGAGGTACACTATAATTTTCACTTAGTAAATTCCATAAAGAACTGTCCCAAATCTGCTCATATAGAAAAAATCACTCCTTATGAAAGCAAGAGGCTTGGTAAAAGGCTTAAAATACCCCAGTTAAAATCAGAGGTGCAATGAGTACATTAAGAGTTAAATAACATAAGAGGAATTATTAGTTCCTCATGTTAATTCCTGATTAGCTTGGCTGTGGTAGATTCTCTGGACTGCTTGAGGCTAGCACCAACACACTTGATCTGGGGCCGGGGAGCAGGAACACTGATCCCCCGAACAGTGCGCCCAACCGCATGGTATTGATAAATGGTTGTTAACATTACGTCCTCTCATGTCTGATGGACAAAGTAATAATATCGTCATATGAATAAAGTATAAACATGTTCAACACATGAGGCTTGATGGTGGTGCTGCGGTGAGTGTTGCAGCACCACCAGCTTGATGGTGGTGCTGTGGTGAGTGTTGCAGCACCACCAGCTTGATGGTGGTGCTGTGGTGAGTGTTGCAGCACCACCAGCTTGATGGTGGTGCTGTGGTGAGTGTTGCAGCACCACCAGCTTGATGGTGGTGCTGTGGTGAGTGTTGCAGCACTACCAGCTTGATGGTGGTGCTGTGGTGAGTGTTGCAGCACTACCAGCTTGATGGTGGTGCTGTGGTGAGTGTTGCAGCACCACCAGCTTGATGGTGGTGCTGTGGTGAGTGTTGCAGCACCACCAGCTTGATGGTGGTGCTGTGGTGAGTGTTGCAGCACCACCAGCTTGATGGTGGTGCTGTTGTGAGTGTTGCAGCACCACCAGCTTGATGGTGGTGCTGTGGTGAGTGTTGCAGCACCACCAGCTTGATGGTGGTGCTGTGGTGAGTGTTGCAGCACCACCAGCTTGATGGTGGTGCTGTGGTGAGTGTTGCAGCACCACCAGCTTGATGGTGGTGCTGTTGTGAGTGTTGCAGCACCACCAGCTTGATGGTGGTGCTGTGGTGAGTGTTGCAGCACCACCAGCTTGATGGTGGTGCTGTGGTGAGTGTTGCAGCACCACCAGCTTGATGGTGGTGCTGTGGTGAGTGTTGCAGCACCACCAGCTTGATGGTGGTGCTGTGGTGAGTGTTGCAGCACCACCAGCTTGATGGTGGTGCTGTGGTGAGTGTTGCAGCACCACCAGCTTGATGGTGGTGCTGTGGTGAGTGTTGCAGCACCACCTGCTTGATGGTGGTGCTGTTGTGAGTGTTGCAGCACCACCAGCTTGATGGTGGTGCTGTGGTGAGTGTTGCAGCACCACCAGCTTGATGGTGGTGCTGTGGTGAGTGTTGCAGCACCACTAGCTTGATGGAAGTGCTGGGGTGAGTGTTGCAGCACCATTAGCTTAATAGTGGTGCTGGGGTGAGTGTTGCAGCACCACTAGCTTGATGATAGTGTTGGGGTGATTGTTACTGCACCATTAGCTTGATGTTGGTGCTGGGGTGAGTGTTGCAGCACCACTAGCTTGATGGTGGTGCTGGGGTGAGTGTTGCAGCACCACTAGCTTGATGGTGGTGCTGATGTGAGTGTTGCAACGCCACTAGCTTGGTGGTGGTGCTGGGGTGAGTGTAGCAGCACCACTAGCTTGATGATAGTGTTGGGGTGATTGTTACTGCACCATTAGCTTGATGTTGGTGCTGGGGTGAGTGTTGCAGCACCACTAGCTTGATGATAGTGTTGGGGTGATTGTTACTGCACCATTAGCTTGATGTTGGTGCTGGGGTGAGTGTTGCAGCACCACTAGCTTGATGGAAGTGCTGGGGTGAGTGTTGCAGCACCATTAGCTTAATAGTGGTGCTGGGGTGAGTGTTGCAGCACCACTAGCTTGATGATAGTGTTGGGGTGATTGTTACTGCACCATTAGCTTGATGTTGGTGCTGGGGTGAGTGTTGCAGCACCACTAGCTTGATGATAGTGTTGGGGTGATTGTTACTGCACCATTAGCTTGATGTTGGTGCTGGGGTGAGTGTTGCAGCACCACTAGCTTGATGATAGTGTTGGGGTGATTGTTACTGCACCATTAGCTTGATGTTGGTGCTGGGGTGAGTGTTGCAGCACCACTAGCTTGATGATAGTGTTGGGGTGATTGTTACTGCACCATTAGCTTGATGTTGGTGCTGGGGTGAGTGTTGCAGCACCACTAGCTTGATGGTGGTGCTGGGGTGAGTGTTGCAGCACCACTAGCTTGATGGTGGTGCTGATGTGAGTGTTGCAACGCCACTAGCTTGGTGGTGGTGCTGGGGTGAGTGTAGCAGCAGCATTAGCTTGATGGTGGTGCTGAGGTGAATGTTGTAGCACCACTAGCTTGATGGTGATGCTAGGGTGAGTGTTGCAGCACCACTAGCTTGATGGTGGTGCTGATGTGAGTGTTGCAACGCCACTAGCTTGGTGGTGGTGCTAGGGTGAGTGTTGCAGCACCACTAGCTTGGTGGTGGTGCTAGGGTGAGTGTTGCAGCACCACTAGCTTCATGGTGGTGCTGGGGTGAGTGTTACAGCAACACTAGGTTGTTGGTGGTGTTAGGGTGAGTGTTGCAGCACCATTATCTTGATGATGGTGCTAAGGTGAATGTTGCATCACCACTAGCTAGGCTGACCTGGGTTCATACTCACAGTCGCACCACACTTAAACATCTGTCATCAGCAAACTGTGGACTGAGGATCGAGCCTTCACCATTCACAACTCAGCACACTCTCTAGGGGCTTAGTGCTTGGCGCGAACTGTAAATAAAATATCCGTTCGTGAAGTGTAAAATCTCGGCGAGGAAGCTGACTCTGTTATCTGACCAGTGCTTGCAAGATTGCACGGCGCGATTCCTTCGAGTCAACACATTCTCAAATCGCGAAAGTTTCGGTCGTAATCCGAGAGACGAGGTAGCGGCGGGGAGCGCTACCCGCTACCAGTTGTCAAACGTTGGCATCACGGCCTTCCCAGACTGCGACATCAGATCATTCAGTCCAGGTCAGCATCGATGAAATTGGTCGATAGATCTAGATGGGAGTGTCCCTGGATGGAGGACTCAGTTCGCTCTTAGTGTCACGGGATGGTGGACTCAGTTCACTCTCGGTGTCACAAGATGGTTGACTCAATTCACTCTGTGTCACGAGATGGTGGACTCGTTTCACTCTCCATGTTACAGGATGGTTCACTAAGCTCATTCTCAGTGTCTCATGATGGTCAAGTCAGCTTACTCTCAGCGTCACGGGATGTCTGACTCAGCTCCCTCCCCTCATCCTCCCCTCCCTCATACACCCTCACAGATGGTGGACTCATCTCACTCTCCATGTTACAGGATGGTTCACTAAGCTCATTCTCAGTGTCTCATGATGGTCAAGTCAGCTTACTCTCAGCGTCACGGGATGTCTGACTCAGCTCCCTCCCCTCATCCTCCCCTCCCTCATACACCCTCACATGGCAACACGATCCTTGACTGGCAAGGTTCACCAACACAGTTGACTTTCTTCAAGTCTCGTTGTCAACAACAGATCGCATTACATTGCATCTGTCACTCAATTCATCGTCTCTGTAATTCGTAGGATTTATCTCCGCCTTAGAAGGATTAAAATGATGCTGCATGTAGCGTGCGGGAGACAGGAGTTGGAGCCTGTATCATCTCAACTTCAGCAAGAAGTTACAATGTGTCATCACAAGGTGCAGCTGTGTCATCACAAGGTGCAGCTGTGTCATCACAAGGTGCAGCTGTGTCATCACAAACTACACAGCATTCCAAAAAAACATCGCATTATAACAATTCCTAATTCAAAGTTTCCTCCGAACAGTGACATGTGCTCACACTGCGTCAACATAGAAGGTACTGCACGAACGACAGTGAGAGTGTTTCCTCTTTCTTTACTACATCACCTGCCTACAAGAAGAGTTGGCAGCCGGTATGGTGCCACTATGTATATATATATATATATATATATATATATAATATTTTAATATATATATATATAATATATATATATATATAATATATGTCGTGCCGAATATGTAAAACTGGTCAATTAGCAAGAACTCATTTAAAATTAAGTCCTTTCTATAATTTTCTCTTATACGTTTAAAGATATATTTTTTTCATTATTGTTGATATAAAAATTTATAATTTTGCACCAAAAGGAACTTAGAAAACTTACCTAACCTTATTATAACAAGAACAATTTATTTTAGCCTAACCCAACAAAATGTATTTTAAATACGTTTACAATAATTTAGTACTAAACAGACACAATCAAATATATTTTTTTCGTTAGGTTCAGAATGATTTTGGCGAAATTATTGCATACACAAATTTTCACTTGTTCTATATGGCAAGATGAGCGTTGCTATTTAAGCCAAGATCGCAAGTTCTGCCTATTCGGCACGACATATATATAATATATATATATAATATATATATATATATATATATAATATATATATATATATATAAATGAAACCTCGAAAGAAGTGGTATTGAATCATTTACCAACCTGAGGTCGGCCGGGACTAGATCCTGTGACACATTCTTCCGCCTCAAGAGACAGAACAATGTTCACGTTGCCTTAACAACTTAACCAGCAATCCTACAAACATTATGCACCCAGCAGAGATAGATGTTGTACATGATCCAAGGACACTCGTGGTAGTGGTAAGCTCAAGGCTAATTTCAATACCAGCCTCCACAAGCAATTTGTATAGTAATGAAACCACTACCACGAGTGTCCTCGGATCATGAACAGCACCTAGCTCTGCTGGGTGCATGATTTTTGTAGGATCGCTGTTTAAGTGATTAAGGCGATGTGAACGTTGTTTTCTTTCTTGCGGCAGGAGAATGTGTCGCAGGAGCAAATCCCGGTTGGCCGCAGTTTGGTAAATGATACATATATAATTTTCCAACAAATCTTAAATTACTTCTAAAAACAAAAAAAAAAAACAAAAAAAAAAGAGGAAAAAAAAACAGTAGACGTTCAACCGGAAAAATAAAAGAATTTTTCCCACCTGAGTCCATTCTGGAATGCTCTCGGGAAAACTCCATTCTCCAGGGTATAGAATTTTGACCATATTTTCCCGGAAGGTGATTATATCTTTATAACACCGAGTTTCCTGACTACCTCCGCTCTCTCCACGTTGCTTATCTCTCTCTTTCCTAACATCCTATTTCCAGTTATCGTTCCTCTTATTTTTTTTTTTTTTTTTTTGGCTTTTAATGTGTTTTCATCTCTTCCATCGTCATATACGTCTCTCTCAGAGTGTTTATTGCTGCCACTTATCCACTCCCTCCTCCTTTTCCTCTTCCTCTTCCTTTCTCTCTCTCTCTCTCTCTCTCTCTCTCTCTCTCTCTCTCCTCCTCTCTCTCTCTCCTCTCTCCTCTCCTCTCTCCTCTCTCTCTCTCCTCTCTCTCTCCTCTCTCTCTCTCTCTCTCCCCTTCCTCGCTCCCTTTTTACCTTCTCCATAATGTGTTATTGGCGCTTTTGTCTTTTTCTCGATCTCCTTTCACTTTGGCTTCTTATGTTACTCTAACCTGGAGGGAGCGAGGCGTGAGGAGTGAAGACAGGGCTAAAGAAGGAAATGAAAGGGCAAGATAAAGGATGTAGAGGGCAAGATGAAGGAAAGTAAAGAGGGAGGGAACAAAAGGGCAGAGGGGGAAGTCGTGGGAATGAAAGATGGAAAGAAGATAAAGCAGATAAGAGAAAGTAAAGGAAAGGTGGAGCAGAAGAAGAGGATTATGAGAGAGGAAAGTGAGGGGGTTATGAATATGGAACAGGTATAGGAAAGCCGGAAAAGGGGAAAGAAAAAGGGTGGGAAATGACTCTGGAATTAAAATGAGAATGAAGAGAATTGAACAGGGATGAGAGGGAATTACAGCAGGAATGTTAGCACTGTGAGGTGAAGAAATGTCAGGTGAGAATGTAACAGTCACCCCCTGTTTATTGGTACTGCCAGCGTCTTGTACCAATGGTACTGCCAGCGTCTTGTACCAATGGTACTGCCAGCGTCTTGTACCAATGGTACTAACAGCGTCTTGTACCAATGGTACTGCCAGCGTCTTGTACCAATAGGACTTCCAGCATCTTGTAACAATAGAACTGCCAGCGTCTTGTACCAATTGTACTGCCAGCGTCATGTACCAATGGTACTGCCAGCGTCTTGTACCAATGGTACTAACAGCGTCTTGTACCAATGGTACTGCCAGCGTCTTGTACCAATAGGACTTCCAGCGTCTTGTAACAATAGCACTGCCAGCGTCTTGTACCAATGGTACTGCTAGCGTCTTGTAACAATAGTACTGCCAGCGTCTTGTACCAATGTTATTACCAGCGTCTTGTACCAATGGTACTACCAGCGGCTTGTACCAATGGTACTAACAGCGTCTTGTACCAATGGTACTGCCAGTGTCTTGAGCCAGTGGTACTGCAAGCGTCTTGTAACAATAGTACTGCAAGCGTCTTGTACCAATGGCACTACCAGCGTCTTGTACCAATGGTGCTTCCAGCGTCTTGTACCAATGGCACTGCCAGCGTCTTGTAACAATAGTACTGCCAGCGTTTTGTACCAATGGTACTACCAGCGTCTTGTACCAATGGTACTTCCAGCGTCTTGTACCAATGGTACAGCCAGCGTCTTGTGCCGATGGTACTACCGAGAGTCTTGTACCAATGTTACTGCCACCGTCTTGTACCAATGGTATACCGACACCGTCATGTACCAATGGTACTTCCAGCGTCTTGTACCAATGGTACTGCAAACATCTTGTACCAATGGCACTGCCAGCGTCTTGTACTAATGGTACTGCCAGCATCTTGTACCAGTGGTACTGCAAGCGTCTTGTAACAATACTACTGCCAGCGTCTTGTACCAATGGCACTGCCAGCGTCTTGTAACAATAGTACTGCCAGCGTCTTATACCAATGGTACTACCAGCGTCTTGTACCAATGGTACTTCCAGCATCTTGTACCAATGGAACTGCCAGCGTCTTGTAACAATAGTACTGCCAGCGTCTTGTACCAATGGTACTACCAGCGTCTTGTACCAATGGTACTGCAAGCGTCTTGTACCAATGGTACTGCCAGCGTCTTGTGCCGATGGTACTACCAGAGTCTTGTACCAATGTTACTGCCACCGTCTTGTGCCAATAGTATCCTGACACCGTCATGTACCAATGGTACTACCACCGTCTTGTACCAATGGTACTGCCAGGGTCTTATACCAATAGTACTTCCAGCGTCTTGTACCAGTGGTACTGCAAGCGTCTTGTACCTATTGTACTGCCAGCGTCTTGTACCAATAGTAATGCCAGCGTCTTGTAACAATGGTACTGCCAGCGTCTTGTACCAATAGTACTACCAGCGTCTTGTAACAATAGTACTACCAGCGTCTTATAATGCAACAATAGCATCATGGATGTTCTCAAAGTTGGGCCAGGAGACGGAACAAGAGTATATTAACCTGGTATACAAGAGTGAGACAAGCAACACATCTCAGATGCTGAAGTGACAAGGTCCATCCCCGAGGAGTCGAGGCTGGTTGTTCACTCCTCTTACTTGTCCAGAAATCAGAGATAAACTGAGAGAGGGGACAGACTCTCCTTGAGAATGGTACTCACACTAGAGGTGGAAGAGGGAGGGGAAGTAAATATGCGAGTGAAGAGGGAGTGAAGAGAGAGAGAAAGGACGGGCAGTGGAGGGGACGGTAAAGGGCAGTAAATGGGGAGGGAATGAAAGAGAGAGGTAAAGAGAGAAAGGACAGTAATAATAGGAGGGGAAAGGAGAGGGATGGGGAGAAGAGCAGAGAAGAGGAAAGGAATTTTTCTGAAACTGTTGTAGATTCCACAGCTGAAGTGACTGACATCAGTGACACTGACTTGTAGTGAATCACAGCGGTTTAACACTGACTTGTAATGCCTGACAGCGGTGTGACATTGACCTGT
Source organism: Cherax quadricarinatus (assembly GCF_026875155.1). Taxonomy (NCBI): domain Eukaryota; kingdom Metazoa; phylum Arthropoda; class Malacostraca; order Decapoda; family Parastacidae; genus Cherax; species Cherax quadricarinatus. The sequence goes on from NC_069410.1 coordinate 45,948,662, forward strand.
AGTGAGGGACAGCTGTGTAACACTAACCTATAGTGACTGACAGCGGTCACATTGACCTGTAGTGACTGGCAGCGGTCACACTGACCTGCAGTGACTGGCAGCGGTAACACTGACCTGCAGTGACTGGCAGCGGTCACACTGACCTGCAGTGACTGGCAGCGGTCACACAGACCTGCAGTGACTGGCAGCGGTCACACTGACCTGCAGTGACTGACAGCGGTCACACAGACCTGCAGTGACTGGCAGCGGTCACATTGACCTGCAGTGACTGACAGCGGTCACACAGACCTGCAGTGACTGGCAGCGGTCACACTGACCTGCAGTGACTGGCAGCGGTCACACTGACTGCAGTGACGCACGTGCACACTACCTGCAGTGACTGGCAGCGGTCACACTGACCTGCAGTGACTGGCAGCGGTCACACACACCTGCAGTGACTGGCAGCGGTCACACTGACCTGCAGTGACTGGCAGCGGTCACACACACCTGCAGCGACTGGCAGCGGTCACACTGACCTGCAGTGACTGGCAGCGGTCACACTGACCTGCAGTGACTGGCAGCGGTCACACACACCTGCAGTGACTGCAGCGGTCACACTGACCGCAGTGACTGGCAGCGGTCACACACACCTGCAGTGACTGGCAGCGGTCACACTGACCTGCAGTGACTGACAGCGGTCACACACACCTGCAGTGACTGGCAGCGGTCACACTGACCTGCAGTGACTGGCAGCGGTCACACTGACCTGCAGTGACTGGCAGCGGTCACACTGACCTGCAGTGACTGGCAGCGGTCACACTGACCTGCAGTGACTGGCAGCGGTCACACACACCTGCAGTGACTGACAGCGGTCACACACACCTGCAGTGACTGGCAGCGGTCACACTGACCTGCAGTGACTGGCAGCGGTCACACACACCTGCAGTGACTGACAGCGGTCACACACACCTGCAGTGACTGACAGCGGTCACACACACCTGCAGTGACTGACAGCGGTCACACACACCTGCAGTGACTGACAGCGGTCACACACACCTGCAGTGACTGACAGCGGTCACACACACCTGTAGTGACTGACAGCGGTAACACTGACCTGCAGTGACTGACAGCGGTAACACTGACCTGCAGTGACTGACAGCGGTAACACTGACCTGCAGTGACTGACAGCGGTAACACTGACCTGTGTCTTCTTTTCAAATGGCACTACACCGACCTCCTTCCACAAGGTGGACCATTTCACTCCTCGGTTCCACAAGGTGCACCACTTCACCCCGTGGTTCCACAAGGTGTATCACTTCATCCCGTGGTTCCACAAGGTGTACCACTTCACCCCGTGGTTCCACAAGGTGTACCACTTCATCCCGTGGTTCCACAAGGTGGACGATTCACCCCGTGGTTCCACAAGGTGCACCACTTCACCCCGTGGTTCCACAAGGTGTAACCATTCACCCAGTGTTCCACATAGGGTGACTCATTCACCCGTGGTTTCCACAAGGTGCATCCAATCAGACCCGTGGTTCCATCAAGGTTAACCACTTCACCGTGTTCCACAAGTTGGACGATTCTACCGTGTTCCACAAGGTGAACCACGTTCACCCGTGGTTCCACAGGTGGACGCATTCACACCCTCGTGTGTTCCACAAGATGTAACCATTCACCCCTGGTTCACAAGTGAAAACGATACACCGTGGTTCCACAAGGTGTACCACTTCACCCCGTGGTTCCACAAGGTGGACGATTCACCCCGTGGTTCCACAAGGTGTACCACTTCACCCCGTGGTTCCACAAGGTGGACGATTCACCCCGTGGTTCCACAAGGTGTACCACTTCATCCCGTGGCTCCACAAGGTGTACCACTTCATCCCGTGGCTCCACAAGGTGTACCACTTCATCCCGTGGCTCCACAAGGTGGACGATTCACCCCGTGGTAGGCAGAGTGGATGGAGGTGAGTGAGAGTTCATTACTCAACACAATACTGAGCTGCTGCTGTCAGTGTTTCCTGAGTCTACTGCTCAAGCGAGGAGCCTCATGTCTTCATGTCGAGAAACACACTTATGTACAGTTCAGGACACTTGTTAAAGGAAACGTTTCGCCACGAGTAGCTTCATCACGCCTAACACAGAGATGTTGTACAAGAATGGTATACAATACCGACAAGATGAAAACTGAGACACTATAAAGATATCCTGATGTTGCACATGTGTCTCAGTTTTCATTAATGCAGAGATGATTAAGAAACGAGTTTCTCTGTGTTAAGACTGAAGAAACCTCTATTGGCGAAACGTTTCTATAAACGTCTTTTTCCACATCTCGTCGATACCACTACACCACTCGTTATAAGCACTGGACGTTACTTGCGGTGATTCATTGTTTATTTTTAAATGGTTTGGAAAATCTAGTTGTGGTTAGACAGCGAATGCTTAGCTACTAGATGGATGGATCATCATCCATCAAAGACCAGCGTCAGTAGAAGCTGGAAGATTCCTAACAAGATAACCACCACTTGTTTCTCTGGTCGTGAGCAACTTAGCAGAGGAATAGTACTCTAGCACATCATTTTCTGAAGCGTTTGTTGCTACTAAAGTTTCTCTGGTGATTATCTCTTGTCAGGATTTGAACATCGACCAGCTCACTCTTCCTTGTTAATATTTCATTTTTTGTGTCCTTTTATATCGAGAGAGCTCTCAGCGTTGAGTGTGACTGCAAGTAAATAGTATAGTGATACCGACAAGAAATGGAAAAACACCATTATTTTGGTGTTAATAGTCACTTTTGTACAATTGATAGTTACTTCCTGGTAGGCTTGTCTGTAAATATCCTGCAGCGCTGTATAGCCCTTGTGGCTTAGCGCTTTTTTTTATTATAATAATAATAATGTAAATATTCTCGCCATGGAAAGATGTTCTATGTTCATCCTTTAAGCCTCAGAACTTGGAAGATGGACAAACTAAGCCCAGGGCTTGGTTGTCAATGTTACACCGACGCAATGTGTCTCGTTAGATGAGTGCAGCCTTGAGCGAGGGTCTGCTCAGTTTACCTTCTTTCAAAGCCAAGTTGTAAGAGTTAAAACATCCCTCTCCATCTTCTAGTGTGCGGGTCCCGGGATATACACATGTTGTAGAGGACACTGTTTCCAGGTGACGAGAAATGACAACATCGGTGAGATATGTGAATTACAATGCCTGTCACGTCGCATCAATAAAGTCTAGCCATTAGCTTCAGGGATCTCTTACTGAGTCCTGTAGTCCAGTAATATTATCAGTATGACAGTCATTTCAGAAAAAAACATGTATGAAAAAAGAAAAACATTGCAGAACAAACTCTTACTAGGAGAATGTTGAGCTCACTGTAGAGGTTTACCAGCCACGACTTGATAAAAACTTGTTGCGTAACCGTCTTTTCTTCACCACAGACCAATGATGATGTAAGAGGATCAACATCAACAGAGTACGAGAAGGAAACACTGAGTTCTAGTGTATGTACACTAGAACTTAGTGAGGGACACTTGTGTACACTAGAACTTAGTGAGAGACACGTGTGTACACTAGAACTTAGTGAGGGACACTTGTGTACACTAGAACTTAGTGAGGGACACGTGTGTACACTAGAACTTAGTGAGGGACACGTGTGTACACTAGAACTTAGTGAGGGACACGTGTGTGCACTAGAACTTAGTGAGGGACACGTGTGTACACTAGAACTTAGTGAGGGACACGTGTGTACACTAGAACTTAGTGAGGGACACGTGTACACTAGAACTTAGTGAGGGACACGTGTGTACACTAGAACTTAGTGAGGGACACGTGTGTACACTAGAACTTAGTGAGGGACACGGTCTACACTAGAACTTAGTGAGGGACACGTGTGTACACTAGAACTTAGTGAGGGACACGTGTGTACACTAGAACTTAGTGAGGGACACGTGTGTACACTAGAACTTAGTGAGGGACACGTGTGTGCACTAGAACTTAGTGAGGGACACGTGTGTGCACTAGAACTTAGTGAGGGACACTTGTGTGCACTAGAACTTAGTGAGGGACACTTGTGTACACTAGAACTTAGTGAGGGACACGTGTGTGCACTAGAACTTAGTGAGGGACACTTGTGTACACTAGAACTTAGTGAGGGACACGTGTGTGCACAAGAACTTAGTGAGGGACACTTGTGTGCACTAGAACTTAGTGAGGGACACGTGTGTACACTAGAACTTAGTGAGGGACACGTGTGTGCACTAGAACTTAGTGAGGGACACGTGTGTGCACTAGAACTTAATGAGGGACACGTGTGTACACCTGAACTGAGTGAGGGACACTTGTGTGCACTAGAACTGAGTGAGGCACACTTGTGTGCACTAGAACTTAGTGAGGGACACTTGTGTGCACTAGAACTTAGTGAGGGACACTTGTGTGCACTAGAACTGAGTGAGGGACACTTGTGTACACCTGAACTGAGTGAGGGACACTTGTGTACACTAGAACTGAGTGAGGGACACTTGTGTACACTAGAACTGAGTGAGGGACACTTGTGTACACTAGAACTGAGTGAGGGACACTTGTGTACACTAGAACTGAGTGAGGGACACTTGTGTGCACTAGAACTTAGTGAGGGACACTTGTGTACACTAGAACTGAGTGAGGGACACTTGTGTACACTAGAACTGAGTGAGGGACACTTGTGTGCACTAGAACTTAGTGAGGGACACTTGTGTGACACTAGAACTGAGTGAGGGACACTTGTGTGCACTAGAACTTAGTGAGGAACACTTGTGTGCACTAGAACTTAGTGAGGGACACTTGTGTACACTAGAACTTAGTGAGGGACACTTGTGTGCACTAGAACTTAGTGAGGGACACTTGTGTGCACTAGAACTGAGTGAGGGACACTTGTGTACACTAGAACTGAGTGAGGGACACTTGTGTGCACTAGAACTTAGTGAGGACATTGTGCACTAGAACTGAGTGAGGGACACTTGTGTACACTAGAACTGAGTGAGGGACACTTGTGTGCACTAGAACTTAGTGAGGAACACTTGTGTGCACTAGAACTTAGTGAGGGACACTTGTGTGACACTAGACACTTGAGTGAATATGAGGACACTTGTGTACACTAGAACTTAGTGAGGGACACTTGTGTGCACTAGAACTTAGTGAGGGACACTTGTGTGCACTAGAACTTAGTGAGGGACACTTGTGTGCACTAGAACTTAGTGAGGGACACTTGTGTGCACTAGAACTTAGTGAGGGACACTTGTGTACACTAGAACTTAGTGAGGGACACTTGTGTACACTAGAACTTAGTGAGGGACACTTGTGTGCACTAGAACTTAGTGAGGGACACTTGTGTGCACTAGAACTTAGTGAGTGACACTTGTGTGCACTAAAACTGAGTGAGGGACACATGTGTGCACCTGAACTGAGTGAGGGACACTTATGTGCACTAGAACTTAGTGAGGGACACTTGTGTACACTAGAACTTAGTGAGGGACACTTGTGTGCACTAGAACTTAGTGAGGGACACTTGTGTGCACTAGAACTTAGTGAGGGACACTTGTGTGCACTAGAACTTAGTGAGGGACACTTGTGTGCACTAGAACTTAGTGAGGGACACTGTGTGCACTAGAACTTAGTAGGGACACTTGTGTACACTAGAAACTTAGTGAGGGACACTTGTGTACACTAGAACTTAGTGAGGGACACTTGTGTGCACTAGAACTTAGTGATGACACTTGTGTGCACTAAAACTGAGTGAGGGACACATGTGTGCACCTGAACTGAGTGAGGGACACATGTGTGCACCTGAACTGAGTGAGGGACACTTGTGTACACTAGAACTTAGTGAGGGACACTTGTGTGCACTAGAACTTAGTGAGGGACACTTGTGTGCACTAGAACTTAGTGAGGGACACTTGTGTGCACTAGAACTTAGTGAGGGACACTTGTGTACACTAAACTTAGTGAGGGACACTTGTGTGCACTAGAACTTAGTGAGGGACACTTGTGTCACTAGAACTTAGTGAGGGACACTTGTGTGCACTAGAACTAGTGAGGGACACTGTGTGCACTAGAACTGAGTGAGGGACACTTGTGTGCACTAAACTGAGTGAGGGACACATGTGTGCACCTGAACTGAGTGAGGGACACTTGTGTGCACTAGAACTAGTGAGGGACACTTGTTGGTGTGACACTTAAGAACTTAGTGAGGGACACTTGTGTGCACTAGAACTTAGTGAGGGACACTTGTGTCACTAGAACTTAGTGAGGGACACTGTGTGCACTAGAACTGTAGTGAGGGACACTTGTGTCACTAGAACTTAGTGAGGGACACATGTGTGCACTAGAACTTAGTGAGGGACACTGTGTGCACTAGAACTTAGTGAGGGACACTTGTGTGCACTAGAACTTAGTGAGGGACACTTGTGTGCACTAGAACTGAGTGAGGGACACTGTGTGCACTAAAACTGAGTGAGGGACACATGTGTGCACCTGAACTGAGTGAGGGACACTTGTGTCACTAAAACTTAGTGAGGGACACTTGTGTCACTAGAACTTAGTGAGGGACACTGTGTGCACTAGAACTTAGTGAGGGACACTTGTGTGCACTAGAACTTAGTGAGGGACACTTGTGTGCACTAGAACTTAGTGAGGGACACTTGTGTGCACATAGAACTTAGTGAGGGACACTTGTGTACACTAGAACTTAGTGAGGGACACTTGTGTGCACTAGAACTTAGTGAGGGACACTTGTGTGCACTAGAACTTAGTGAGGGACACTTGTGTGCACTTAACTGAGTGAGGGACACTTGTGTGCACTAGAACTGAGTGAGGGACACATGTGTGCACCTGAACTGAGTGAGGGACACTTGTGTGCACTAGAACTGAGTGAGGGACACTTGTGTGCACTAGAACTTAGTGAGGGACACTTGTGTGCACTAGAACTTAGTGAGGGACACTTGTGTGCACTAGAACTTAGTGAGGGACACTTGTGTGCACTAGAACTGAGTGAGGGACACATGTGTGCACCTGAACTGAGTGAGGGACACTTGTGTGCACTAAAACTGAGTGAGGGACACTTGTGTGCACTAGAACTTAGTAGGGACACTTGTGTGCACTAGAACTTAGTGAGGGACACTTGTGTACACTAGAACTGAGTGAGGGACACATGTGTGCACCTGAACTGAGTGAGGGACACTTGTGTGCACTAAAACTGAGTGAGGGACACATGTGTGCACCTGAACTGAGTGAGGGACACTTGTGTGCACTAAAACTGAGTGAGGGACACGTGTGTGCACTAGAACTTTGTAAGGGACACGTGTGTGAACTAGAACTTAGTGAGGGACACGTGTGTACACCTGAACTGAGTGAGGGACACGTGTGTGCACTAGAACTGAGTGAGGGACACGTGTGTGCACTAGAACTGAGTGAGGGACACGTGTGTACACTAGAACTGAGTGAGGGACACGTTTGTGCACTAGAACTGAGGGACACATGTGTGCACTAAAACTGAGTGAGGGACACGTGTGTACACCTGAACTGAGTGAGGGACAGATGTGTGCACTAGAAGTGAGTGAGGGACACATGTGTGCACTTGAACTGAGTGAGGGACACATGTGTGCACTTGAACTGAGTGAGGGACACTTGTGTGCACTTGAACTGAGTGAGGGACACTGTCACATATGCTCCAGTGTAGAATTCGCGAATTCTAAACATTATAAAAATCTCTCGTCGGTCGATGCATGCAGGGGATGAGATGAAAAGATGAAAGCTATCTGCATGAAAGCTGGCTGTCTTGGATCAAAACGTCTAGCGATAGCTTTGTGCCAAGGTACTGGACCAGTGTGGTACGGTGGTAGAGCACTGAGTACCGTGGTCCGTGGTTCGTAGATTCGAATCTCCTTCGACCTGAGATTAATATATATAGCCAATGAAACTAAAACAAGTCCTGTGTTTCAAAAATTACAGTAAATTAAGAAAGTTTTGAGCCAAGGTATTTATGAGATACGAATACTGTACTGGGATGTTGACAGAAAACGAAATTCCTCCTTAAGTAACACCTTCCTTTCTTATTTCTTAAACTAACGAAGACTCAAAGCAGCGTCATTTATGGTAGGCACTTTAAAATAATGTTACCGTATACTACACTATCGTTAGCACATGCTGGGTACTTTCAGCCACTAGCGACTGTTTCACCAGTTCAAACTGAGAGATCATCGGGGTAAGGTAGTCCTGCACCATTTGTTTAGACAGTGAAATATTTTGAAAATCCAGGATCAATGAGAAACGAATTTTAATAAGATTATCTCCACCATATTGCGGTACCATAAATTTTTACATTTTCTGAACCGGTGCCCATTTTTGTATGATGGCTGGGAAGAAGAAACTTGCATACACCATACATTTTAAATTATTAGTAGTCGATTATGCCAAAATACATGGCAACAGACCTGCAGATAGGGAGTTTGGGTCGACACCTACTGAGAAAATGATAGCGTGGCGTCAACATGAAAACAGACTGAGGACAACATAGAAGAAAAAGCATAATCTTCGTCATAAACCAGCAAGATGGCCAGCACGGGAAGATGAAATTAAGGACTGGGTAATAAATGGAAGGAATTGTGGTCGTGCTGTGTCTACATCAACTGTAATGAATGAGGCCAGAACCTGGGCAGAACAAAATATGATTGAAGATTTTCGTGGAACTGCAAGCTGGTGTTACCGGTTTATGAAACAGTGGATTATCAGTGAGTGCCCGCACTAGGATTGCCCAGAGAATACCTGATGAATACGAAGATAAAATCATAGAATTTCACAGGTTTGTGATTAATTTAATGTTTGTGATGAATTTGTCAAGACTGGTGAGGATTTCAAACTGAAATAAGGTGTTCGGGTGAGCACTAGGCCTATCGTATGTTTTGATCTACCCATAAATCAAACGTAACCTTATCTCTGCATGTAAAATTACCATAGGTTTCAGTGGAGTAAATATTACTTGGTATTAGGCACTCAACTTTTTTCCTGATTATTACCTTCTAAATTGGGAAGCATGTAATGCGTTGGAGCGTCTCATAAGCCGCGAAATACGGTATATATATACTTCTGTCTAGACTGATGACTGAACACATATATCCAGGCTGAGGGAATGATTACCTCAAACTCCTCATCTCCCGCCGTTTTTCTCTGTATTCTACTGAAGAAGCCACTGGCTAGCGATACGTTTCCACAGTAAAGATACCCAAGTTTTGTTAAAGTGTCTCGTTCATCATCTTGTCGGCTTGCTTAACTATTTATGTAATACCACATCTTCAGTAATTACGACACGAGATTTACAATCTCTCTGCGTAACCAATCCCACACACACACACACCGAGGAGGAAGTGAAGGAGCTGCTAAGTGAGCTAGATACATTAAAGGCGGTGGGGTCGGATAACATCTCTCCGTGGGTCCTGAAAGGGAGAAGAGACGCTCTGCGTACCACTAACAACAGTCATCAACACATCTATCGAAATAGGGCGGCTGCTTGAGGTATGGAAGACAGCAAATGTAGTACCAATTTTTAAAACAGGAGACAACCACGCAGCATTAAACTACAGACCAGTGTCATTGACATGTATAGTATGCAAAGTCATGGAGAAGATTATCAGGAGAAGAGTGGTGGAGCACCTAGAAAGGAATGAGTGCGTCACAAACCTACTGGAGTTCTATGACAAGGTGACAGCAGTAAGACAAGAGAGAGAGAGCAGGGTGGGTAATCTGCTTTTTCTTGGACTGTAAGAAAGCATTAGACACAGTTCCACACAGGAGATTAGTGCGAAAGCTGGAGGACCAGGCAGGTATAACAGGGAAGGCACTGCAATGGATCAGAGAATACCTGACGGGAAGGCACCAGCTAGTCATGGTACTTGACGAGGTGTCAGAATGGGCGCCTGTGACGAATGGGGTTCCACAGAGGTGAGTCCTAGGTCCGATGCTGTTTCTGAATGACATGATGGAAAGAATAGACTCAGAAGTGTCCCTGTTTGCAAACGCTATGAAGTTATGAGGAGAGTCAAATCGGAGGAGGATCTGCAGAACTTGAAAGGCTGTAGGCCTGGTCCAGTAACTGACTTCTGGAGTTCAACCCTACCAAGTGCAAGGTCATGAAGATCGAGGAAGGGCAAAGCAGGCCGCAGACAGAGTACAGTCTAAGGGGCCAGAGGCTACTAACCTCACTCAAGGAAAAGGATCTTGGGTATAATACGAAGCACATCTCTTGAGGCGCACATCAACCACATAACTGCTGCAGCATATGGGCGCCTGTCAAACCTAAGAGTAGCATTCCGACATATCAGTAAGGTCCCTGTATACCGTGTACGTCAGGGCCATATTGGAGTATGCAGCACCATTTTGGAACCCACACCTGGCCAAGCTCATCGGGAAACTAGAGAAAATTCAAAGGTTTGCAACGAGACTACTCCCAGAGGTAAGGGGCATGTCTTACGAGGAGAGGTTAAGGGAAATCAACTTGACGACACTGGAGGACAGGAGAGAGAGGGGGGTACATATAAAATACTGAGAGGAATCGACAAGCTGGTCAAAGACAGAATGTTCCACAGATGGGACACAGCAACAAGGGGTCACAATTGAAAGTTGAAGACTGAGATGAGTCACAGGGAGGTTAGGAAATATTTCTTCAGTCACAGAGTTGTAAGGAAGTGAAATAGTCTGGAAAGGAGGTGGCAGAGGCAGGATCCATATGTAACATTAAGAGGTATAATGTAGCTCATGGAGCAAGGAAGGAGTGACCTAGTAGTGACCAGTGAAGAGGCGGAGGACAGGAGCTATGAATCGACCCTTGCAACCACAATTGGTGAGTACACACACACACACACACACACACACACACATACACACATACACACACACACACACACATACACACATACACACACACACACACACACACACACACACACACACCACACACACACACACACACACACACACATACACACATACACACACACACACATACACACATACACACACACACACACACACACACACACACACACACACACACACACACACACACACACACACACAACACACACACAAAGGAAGTGGAAATAATGAGAAAAGATTTATCATTGAAAAACATGCATATATACACAGGGACGTGTACACACAAGGACGTGTGCACACAGGGACGTGTACACACAGGGACGTGTGCACACAATGACGTGTACACACAAGGACGTGTGCACACAGGGCCTTGTACACACAGGGACGTGTATATTCATACACAGGGACGTGTATATTCGTACAGAGGAACGTATATACATGTGTTTGGGTCTTCATGCAAGACCTTTTACTAGAATGTTCAAATATTGCCCTGTTACCGTGACTGCAGGTGCAGGTCACCTGACCTGGTGGTCAGGTACAGTGACTGCAAGTGCAGGTCACCTGACCTGGTGGTCAGGTACAGTGACTGCAGGTGCAGGTCACCTGACCTGGTGGTCAGGTACAGTGACTGCAGGTGCAGGTCACCTGACCTTGGTGGTCAGGTACAGTGACTGCAAGTGCAGGTCACCTGACCTGGTGGTCAGGTACAGTGACTGCAGGTGCAGGTCACCTGACCTGGTGGTCAGGTACAGTGACTGCAGGTGCAGGTCACCTGACCTGGTGGTCAGGTACAGTGACTGCAGGTGCAGGTCACCTGACCTGGTGGTCAGGTACAGTGACTGCAGGTGCAGGTCACCTGACCTGGTGGTCAGGTACAGTGACTGCAGGTGCAGGTCACCTGACCTGGTGGTCAGGTACAGTGACTGCAGGTGCAGGTCACCTGACCTGGTGGTCAGGTACAGTGACTGCAGGTGCAGGTCACCTGACCTGGTGGTCAGGTACAGTGACTGCAGGTGCAGGTCACCTGACCTGTGTGGTCAGGTACAGTGACTGCAGGTGCAGGTCACCTGACCTGGTGGTCAGGTACAGTGACTGCAGGTGCAGGTCACCTGACCTGGTGGTCAGGTACAGGTCACCTGACCTGGTGGTCAGGTACAGTGACTGCAGGTGCAGGTCACCTGACCTGGTGGTCAAGTACAGTGACTGCAGGTGCAGGTCACCTGACCTGGTGGTCAGGTACAGTGACTGCAGGTGCAGGTCACCTGACCTGGTGGTCAGGTACAGTGACTGCAGGTGGCAGGTCACCTGACCTGGTGGTCAGGTACAGTGACTGCAGGTGCAGGTCACCTGACCTGGTGGTCAGGTACAGTGACTGCAGGTGCAGGTCACCTGACCTGGTGGTCAGGTACAGTGACTGCAGGTGCAGGTCACCTGACCTGGTGGTCAGGTACAGTGACTGCAGGTGCAGGTTACCTGACCTGGTGGTCAGGTACACTGACTGCAGGTGCAGGTCACCTGACCTGGTGGTCAGGTACAGTGACTGCAGGTGCAGGTCACCTGACCTGGTGGACAGGTACAGTGACTGCAGGTGCAGGTCACCTGACCTGGTGGTCAGGTACAGTGACTGCAGGTGCAGGTCACCAGACCTGGTGGTCAGGTACAGTGACTGCAGGTGCAGGTCACCTGACCTGGTGGTCAGGTACAGTGACTGCAGGTGCAGGTCACCTGACCTGGTGGTCAGGTACAGTGACTGCAGGTGCAGGTCACCTGACCTGGTGGTCAGGTACAGTGACTGCAGGTGCAGGTCACCTTACCTGGTGGACAGGTACAGTGACTGCAGGTGCAGGTCACCTGACCTGGTGGTCAGGTACAGTGACTGCAGGTGCAGGTCACCAGAACCTGGTGGTCAGGTACATTGACTTCAGGTGCATGTCACCTGACCTGGTGGACAGGTACAGTGACTGTAGGTGCAGGTCACCTGACCTGGTGGACAGGTACAGTGACTGCAGGTGAAGGTCACCTGACCTGGTGGACAGGTACAGTGACTGCAGGTGCAGGTCACCTGACCAGGTGGTCAGGTACAGCGACTGCAGGTGCAGGTCACCTGACCTGGTGGACACGTACAGTGACTGCAGGAGCAGGTCACCTGACCTGGTGGTCAGGTACAGTGACTGCAGGTGCAGGTCACCTGACCTGGTGGTCAGGTACAGAGACTGCAGCTGCAGGTCACCTGACCTGGTGGTCAGGTACAGCGACTGCAGGTGCAGGTCACCTGACCTGGTGGACACGTACAGTGACTGCAGGAGCAGGTCACCTGACCTGGTGGTCAGTACTGTGACTGCAGGTGCAGGTCACCTGACCTGGTGGTCAGGTACAGTGACTGCAGGTGCAGGTCACCTGACCTGGTGGTCAGGTACAGTGACTGCAGGTGCAGGTTACCTGACCTGGTGGTCAGGTACACTGACTGCAGGTGCAGGTCACCTGACCTGGTGGTCAGGTACAGTGACTGCAGGTGCAGGTCACCTGACCTGGTGGACAGGTACAGTGACTGCAGGTGCAGGTCACCTGACCTGGTGGTCAGGTACAGTGACTGCAGGTGCAGGTCACCAGACCCTGGTGGTCAGGTACAGTGACTGCAGGTGCAGGTCACCTGACCTGGTGGTCAGGTACAGTGACTGCAGGTGCAGGTCACCTGACCTGGTGGTCAGGTACAGTGACTGCAGGTGCAGGTCACCTGACCTGGTGGTCAGGTACAGTGACTGCAGGTGCAGGTCACCTGACCTGGTGGACAGGTACAGTGACTGCAGGGTGCAGGTCACCTGACCTGGTGGTCAGGTACAGTGACTGCAGGTGCAGGTCACCAGACCTGGTGGTCAGGTACATTGACTTCAGGTGCATGTCACCTGACCTGGTGGACAGGTACAGTGACTGTAGGTGCAGGTCACCTGACCTGGTGGACAGGTACAGTGACTGCAGGTGAAGGTCACCTGACCTGTGGACAGGTACAGTGACTGCAGGTGCAGGTCACCTGACCTGGTGGTCAGGTACAGCGACTGCAGGTGCAGGTCACCTGACCTGGTGGACACGTACAGTGACTGCAGGAGCAGGTCACCTGACCTGGTGGTCAGGTACAGTGACTGCAGGTGCAGGTCACCTGACCTGGTGGTCAGGTACAGTGACTGCAGGTGCAGGTCACCTGACCTGGTTGTCAGGTACAGTGACTGCAGGTGCAGGTCACCTGACCAGGTGGACAGGTACAGTGACTGCAGGTGCAGGTCACCTGACCTGGTGGTCAGGTACAGCGACTGCATGTGCAGGTCACCTGACCTGGTGGACAGGTACAGTGACTGCAGGTGCAGGTCCCCTGACCTGGTGGTCAGGTACAGAGACTGCAGCTGCAGGTCACCTGAAGTGAGGTGCCTTGTTGACGATAAAGGATCTTGATCCAAGGAATTGGTGCCACTCTTTCTTTCTTTCGATCAAACCTAATTGCTTCTCATCCCTCATGTATTCTATGACCCTTGCGGGTTTTGCGCTTCCCCTTATAATGATGATGATAATAAAAATAATTAATAATAATAATAATTTCCTCAGCGTTACCTTCCTCATAACTTGGGAAGTTAACTTACTGCTAACTTGGGAAGTTAACTTACTGCTAACTTGGGAAGTTAACTTACTGCTAACTTGGGAAGTTAACTTACTGCTAACTTGGGAAGTTACCTTCCTCATAACTTGGGAAGTTAACTTACTGCTAACTTGGGAAGTTAACTTACTGCTAACTTGGGAAGTTAACTTACTGCTAACTTGGGAAGTTAACTTACTGCTAATTTGGGAAGTTAACTTACTGCTAACTTGGGAAGTTAACTTACTGCTAACTTGGGAAGTTAACTTACTGCTAACTTGGGAAGTTAACTTACTGCTAACTTGGGAAGTTAACTTACTGCTAACTTGGGAAGTTAACTTACTGCTAACTTGCGAAGTTAACTTACTGCTAACTTGGGAAGTTAACTTACTGCTAACTTGGGAAGTTAACTTACTGCTAACTTGCGAAGTTAACTTACTGCTAACTTGGGAAGTTAACTTGCTGCTAACTTGGGAAGTTAACTTACTGCTAACTTGGGAAGTTAACTTACTGCTAACTTGGGAAGTTAACTTGCTGCTAACTTGGGAAGTTAACTTACTGCTAACTTGGGAAGTTAACTTACTGCTAACTTGGGAAGTTAACTTGCTGCTAACTTGGGAAGTTAACTTACTGCTAACTTGGGAAGTTAGCTTACTGCTAAATTGGGAAGTTAACTTACGGCTAACTTGGGAAGTTAACTTACTGCTAACTTGGGAAGTTAACTTAGTGCTAACTTGGGAAGTTAACTTACTGCTAGCTTGGGAAGTTAACTTACTGCTAACTTGGGAAGTTAACTTACTGCTAACTTGGGAAGTTAACTTACTGCTAACTTGGGAAGTTAACTTACTGCTAACTTGGGAAGTTAACTTACTGCTAACTTGGGAAGTTAACTTACTGCTAACTTGGGAAGTTAACTTACTGCTAGCTTGGGAAGTTAACTTACTGCTAACTTGGGAAGTTAACTTACTGTTAACTTGGGAAGTTAACTTACTGCTAACTTGGGAAGTTAACTTACTGCTAACTTGGGAAGTTAACTTATTGCTAACTTGGGAAGTTAACTTACTGCTAACTTGGGAAGTTAACTTACTGCTAACTTGAGAAGTTAACTTACTGCTAACTTGGGAAGTTAACTTACTGCTAACTTGGGAAGTTAACTTACTGCTAACTTGGGAAGTTAACTTACTGCTAACTTGGGAAGTTAACTTACTGCTAGCTTGGGAAGTTAACTTACTGCTAACTTGGGAAGTTAACTTACTGCTAACTTGGGAAGTTAACTTACTGCTAACTTGGGAAGTTAACTTACTGCTAGCTTGGGAAGTTAACTTGCAGCTAAAATGGGAGGTTAACTTACAGTTATAATGGGAAGTTAACTTACAGTTATAATGGGAAGTTAACTTACAGCTATAATGGGAAGTTAACTTACTGCTAACTTGGGAAGTTAACTTACTGTTAACTTGGGAAGTTAACTTACTGCTAACTTGGGAAGTTAACTTACAGTTATAATGGGAGGTTAACTTACAGTTATAATGGGAGGTTAACTTATAGTTATAATGGGAGGTTAACTTACAGCTAAAATGGGAGGTTAACTTACAGCTAAAATGGGAGGTTAACTTACAGCTAAAATGGGAGGTTAACTTACAGGTAAAATGGGAGGTTAACTTACAGCTATAATGGGAGGTTAACTTACAGCTAAAATGGGAGGTTAAGTTACAGCTATAATGGGAGGTTAACTTACAGCTAAAATGGGAGGTTAACTTACAACTAAAATGGGAGGTTAACTTACAGCTAACTTGGAAGGCTAACTTACAGCTAACTTGGGAGGTTAACTTACAGCTAACTTGGGAAGTTAACTTGCAGCTAAAATGGGAGGTTAACTTACAGCTAAAATGGGAGGTTAAATTACAGCTAACTTGGAAGGTTAACTTACATCTAACTTGGGAGGTTAACTTACAGCTAACTTGGGAAGTTAACTTGCAGCTAAAATTGGAGGTTAACTTACAGCTAACTTGGGAGGTTAACTTACAGCTAACTTGGAAGGTTAACTTACAGCTAACTTGGGAAGTTAACTTGCAGCTAAAATGGGAGGTTAACTTACAGCTAACTTGGGAGGTTAACTTACAGCTAACTTGGAAGGTTAACTTACAGCTAACTTGGGAAGTTAACTTGCAGCTAAAATGGGAGGTTACCTTACAGCTAACTTGGGAGGTTAACTTACAGCTAAAATGGAGGTTAACTTTCTTCTAACTTGGAAGGATAACTGACAGCTAACTTGAAAGGATAATTAACAGTTAACTTGGGAGGATAATTAACAGCTAACCTGGGAGGTTAACTTACAGCTAATATGGAGGTTAACTTACAGCTAACTTGGGAGGTTAACTTACAGCTAAAATGGGAGATTAACTTGGGATGATAATTAACAGCTAACTTGGGAGGTTAACTTATAGCTAAAGTGGGAGGTTAATTTACAGCAAAATGGGAGTTACATTACAGCTAAATTGGGAGGATAACTTACAGCTAACTTGGGAGGTTAATTTACAGCTAACGTGTGAGGTTACTCTGGAGCTAATTTAGAATGTTAGCTTACAGCTAACGTGGAAAGCTAACTTATAGCTAACGCGGGAGGCTAACTTACAGTTAACAGGGAGATTAACTTACAGCTAACATGGGAAGTTAACATACATCTAACGTGGGAGGTTAACTTACAACTAACGTGGAAGGTTAACTTACAACTAACGTGGGAGGTTAACTTACAGTTAACATGGAAGGTTAACCTACAACTAACGTGAGAGGTTAACTTACAACTAACATAGAAGGTTAACTAACAACTAACATGGAAGGTTAACTTACAACTAACGTGGGAGGTTAACTTACAATTAACATGGAAGGTTAACCTACAACTAACGTGAAAGGTTAACTTACAACTAACATAGAAGGTTAATTAACAACTAACATGGAAGGTTAACTAACAACTAACGTGGAAGGTTAACTTACAACTAACATGGAAGGTTAACCTACAACTAACGTGAAAGGTTAACTTACAACTAGCATATAAGGTTAACTAACAACTAACATGGAAGGTTAACTAACAACTAACATGGAAGGTTAACTAACAACTAACATGGAAGGTTAACTAAGAACTAACATGGAAGGTTAACTTACAACTAACATGGAAGGTTAACTTACAACTAACATGGAGGTTAACTACAAAACAGTGAAAGGTTAACTACAACTAGTAAAGGTTAACTACAACTAACATGGAAGGTTAACTAACAACTAACATGGAAGGTTAACTTACAACTAACATGGAAGGTTAACTTACAACTAACATGGAAGGTTAACTTACAACTAACATGTTTCTTGCAGTATGATCCTGCATCACTCACTGCGGCACAATTCACGCTATTGTCCTGTGAGGTGATTACACTAGTGTGAGAGAGAGAGAAAGAGAGAGAGAAGCGACCCCACTGGAGATCTGATTAGGACTCCACGTTCTCTTTTTCTCTCTCTCTCTCTCTCTCTCTCTCTCTCTCTCTCTCTCTCTCTCTCTCTCTCTCTCTCTCTCTCTCTCTATAGAGCCAGATCACAGAAGCCACCCCACTCACTAACTCACCTGTCCACCACAAAAATCATTTCCTCTTCCACGTCCTCTCTCTCTCTCTCTCTCTCTCTCTCTCTCTCTCTCTCTCTCTCTCTCTCTCTCTCTCTCTCTCTCTCTCTCTCTCTCTCTCTCTCTCTTGTTTCCTCAATTTGCTGTTCCTCCAGTGGTTGTCCATAGAGTAAGGTAATAATTGTGGAGTGACAGAGTGTTGGTGGTGGAGTGAGGGGAGTGTTGGAGGTGGGATCTGCCTGGAAGGTGTTCGTGGGGGTCAACGCCCCTGCGACCCGGTCCATGACCAGGCCTCCCGGTAGATGATGGCCTGCTGAACCAGACTGTTAACGTTGGCCGCACGCAGTCCAACGTATGAACCACAGCCCGGCTGCTCAGGAAGCAACTTTAAGAACCTATCCAGTGACCTCTGGAAGACAGCCAAGGTCTCTTGGTAATCCATCTTATGTATTATGGGTGACTGTTGAATAGTCTTGGGCAGCTTGTGTTTATTGTGTTGTCTCAGCATAATTTTCATTGTGGTATTTTTCATTATCTGCCGAGCCTCTGTATTTCGTAGGGAGTGACTTCTATGTGCAGATTTGGGATCACGGCTTCTTGGATTTTCCTGACGCAAATTATTATGTACACTTATGCCTTTCGTTCCAAGGAGTACAGGTCAACCTTTCCCAGTAATTTAGGTGCTTGATTCAGCTTACACGTGCAGTGAAGTTTCTATATCTTCTCCAGATATACAATTTCGTCTGCCATAAAAGAGGTTGTTAGCGTGCAGTAATATTCCAGCCTAGAGAGAACAGGTGACCTGAAGTAGAACCATGACTGGCTTGGCATCCCTTGTTTTGGACGTTCTTGTTTATCATCCTGTCATTTCTCCCCCTCGATGTTGTGATAATGACACTGTTGTGTGGGAGTGTTGGTGGTGGAGTGAGGGAGTGTTGGTGGTGGAGTGAGGGAGTGTTGGTGGTGGAGTGAGGGAGTGTTGGTGGTGGAGTGAGAGAGTGTTGATGGTGGAGTGAGGGAGTGTTGGTGGTGGAGTGAGGGAGTGTTGGTGGTGGAGTGAGGGAGTGTTGGTGGTGGAGTGAGGGAGTGTTGGTGGTGGAGTGAGGGAGTGTTGGTGGTGTAATGAGTGTTGGGAGTGGTAGTGGTGCGAAAATATTTATCACTGTTGGTGGGAGAACGTTGATAGTTCATGGTGCCAGAACTAGCTTACCACTGCAGTTTATCTAAGACATCCCATTGAAGCAATGGAGCCACACCAGGACGCACTAACTTTGTACCGCTGCACCAATGTTCTCCCCCATCCTCCCCTTCTTTCCTCTCCTCCCCCTCCCCTCACTCACGAGAGAGAGAGAGAGAGAGAGAGAGAGAGAGAGAGAGGAGAGAGAGAGAGAGAGAGAGAGAGAGAGAGAGAGAGAGAGAGAGAGAGAGAGAGAGCACGCACAGAGCGAAAGCATAAGAAAAAAGTAGATGGCAATGAAGAGAAGAGTAAGGAAGCAACTGTGGTAGGAAGGTAAGTGACTCCAGACACTGAGGGAAACGAACGGGAAGGTATTTAAATGAGAATATTTTTCTTGAAGACGTTTCGCCCCTCTGACCTTGAACACTTGAAATAAATATATTTGAGTTATTATTATTATTATTATTATTATTACTACTACTACTACTACTACTACTACTACTACTACTACTACTACTACTACTACTACTACTACTACTATTACTACTACTACTACTATTACTACTATTGTTTTTGTTGTGGTTAGTGAATTCAGAGAGAGCGCTAAATACGATGGGGATCAAATAGCACCTGGAAGAGTGGAAAGTTATTCAGGTTCGACTCAGGAAACTGGAGCACAGGCTCAGTTACCCCAGATCAAGAGCCCCATAGCAGCATGAAGGAGCCTTCCCTGAGAGGAACATGCATTACCAGTCATCAAGGGTCCAGGGACAAGAAGG
This sequence comes from Cherax quadricarinatus, assembly GCF_026875155.1. NCBI lineage: Eukaryota > Metazoa > Arthropoda > Malacostraca > Decapoda > Parastacidae > Cherax > Cherax quadricarinatus. Next base: position 45,968,725 of record NC_069410.1, read on the forward strand.
TCATCAATAGGGGCGCCCTCAGTGAGTGTATTAGTGTCCATTACCCTGGGACGGTAGTTACTGAAGTCCAGAGTGATATTGTCAGTGTGATCTATTGTACTGCCAGTGTGATCTATTGTACTGCCAGTGTGATCTATTGTACTGCCAGTGTGATCTATTGTACTGCCAGTGTGATCTATTGTACTGCCAGTGTGATCTATTGTACTGCCAGTGTGATCTATTGTACTGCCAGTGTGATCTATTGTACTGCCAGTGTGATCTATTGTACTGCCAGTGTGATCTATTGTACTGCCAGTGTGATCTATTGTACTGCCAGTGTGATCTATTGTACTGCCAGTGTGATCTATTGTACTGCTAGTGTGATCTATTGTACTGCCAGTGTGATCTATTGTACTGCCAGTGTGATCTATTGTACTGCCAGTGTGATCTATTGTACTGCCAGTGTGATCTATTGTACTGCCAGTGTGATCTATTGTACTGCCAGTGTGTTTCTATTGTATGCAGTGTGATCTATTGTATCCCAGTGTGATCTATTGTATGCCAGTTTTGATCTATTGTACTCCCAGTGTGATCTATTGTATGCCAGTGTGATCTATTGTACTGCCAGTGTGATCTATTGTACTGCCAGTGTGATCTATTGTACTCCAGTGTGATCTATTGTACTCCCAGTATGATCTATTGTACTGCCAGTGTGATCTATTGTACTGCCAGTGTGATTATTGTACTCCCAGTGTAAATCTATTGCACTGCCAATGTTATTTTTATATGCCAATGTTATCATTGTACTGCAGTGTGATTATTGTACTGCAGTGTGATCTTTTGTACTCCCAGTGTGATCTATTGTACTGCCAGTGTGATCTATTGTACTGCCAGTGTGATCTATTGCACTGCCAATGTTATCTATTTATGCCAATTTTTATCTATTGTACTGCCAGTGTGATCTATTGTACTGCCGTGTGATCTTTGTCTGCCGTGTGATCTATTGTACTGCCAGTGTGATCTATTGTACTGCCAATTTGTGATCTATTGTAGTGCCGTGTGATCTATTGTACTCCCAGTGTGATCTATTGTATGCCAGTGGGGATCTATTGTACTGTAGTGTGATCTATTGTAATGCCAATGTGATCTTTTGTATGCCAGTGTGATCTATTTTTACTGCCAGTGTGATCTATTGTACTGCAGTGTGATCTATTGTATACCAGTGTGATCTATTTTTACTGCCAGTGTGATCTATTGTACTGCCAGTGTGTTTCTTTTGCACTGCCAGTGTGATCTATTGTACTCCCAGTGTGATCTATTGTACTACCAGTGTGATCTATTGTATGCCAGTGTGATCTTTGTACTGCCAGTGTGATCTATTGTACTGCCAGTGCGATCTATTGTACTGCCAGTGTGATCTATTGTACTGCCAGTGCGACCTATTGTACTGCCAGTGCGATCTATTGTACTGCCAGTGTGATCTATTGTACTGCCAGTGGACCTATTGTACTCCCAGTGCGATCTATTGTACTGCCAGTGTGATCTATTGTACTGCCATTTGCGACTATTGTACTGCCAGTGCGATCTATTGTACTGCCAGTGCGATCTATTGTACTGCCAGTGTGATCTATTGTACTGCCAGTGCGACCTATTGTACTGCCATGTGCGACCTATTGTACTGCCAGTGCGATCTATTGAAATGCCAGTGTGATTATTGTACTGCCAGTGCGACCTTTGTACTGCCAGTGCGATCTATTGTACTGCAGTGTGATCTATTGTACTGCCAGTGTGATCTATTGTATGCAGTGTGATCTATTTGTACTGCTAGTGTGAACTTTTATACTGCTAGTGTGATCTATTGTACTGCCAGTGTGATCTATTGTACTGCCAGTGTGATCTATTGTACTGCCAATGATATCTATTGTACTGCCAGTGTGATCTATTGTACTGCCAATGTTATCTATTGTACTACCAGTGTGATCTATTGTACTGTCAGTGCGATATATTGTATTGCCAGTGCGATCTATTGTATTGCCAGTGCGATCTATTGTATTGCCAGTGTGATCTATTGTATTGCCAGTGTGATCTATTGCACTGCCAATGTGATCTATTGTACTTCCAGTGTGATCTACTGTACTGCCAATGTCATCTATTGTACTGCCAGTGCGATCTATTGTATTGCCAGTGTGATCTATTGTATTGCCAGTGTGATCTATTGTACTGCCAATGTGATCTATTGTACTTCCAGTGTGATCTATTGTACTGCCAATGTGATCTATTGTATTGCCAGTGTGATCTATTTAACTGCCAATGTGATCTATTGTATTGCCAGTGTGATCTATTGTACTGCCAATTGTTCTATTGTAGTCCAAAGTGTGAATCTTTGTATTCCCAAAAGTGATCTATTGTATTGCAGTGCGATCTATTGTACGGGCCAGTGTTTTTTTATTGTACTTCCAATGTGATCTATTGTAGTGCCAGTGTGATCTATTGTACTGCCAATGTGATCTATTGTAGTGCCAGTGTGATCTATTGTAGTGCCAGTGTGATCTATTTTACTGCCAATGATATCTATTGTACTGCCAGTGTGATCTTTTGTATGCCAAAATTTTGATCTATTGTATGCCAGTGTGATCTATTGTACTGCCAATGTGATCTATTGAAATTGCCAGTGTGTTTCTATTGTACTGTCAGTGTGATCTATTGTACTGCCAATGTGTTCTATTGTAGTGCCAGTGTGATCTATTGTACTGCCAGTGTGATCTATTGTACTGCCAAAAGTTATTTATTTTTACTGCCAATGTGATCTATTGTACTGCCAATATGATCTATTGTACTGCCAATGTGATCTATTGTAGTGCCAGTGTGATCTATTGTACTGCCAGTGTGATCTATTGTACTGCCAATGTTATCTATTGTACTGTCAGTGCGATCTATTGTACAGTCAGTGTGATCTATTGTACTGCCAATGTTATCTATTGTACTGTCAGTGTGATCTATTGTACTGCCAGTGTGATCTATTGTACTGCCAATGTTATCTATTGTACTGCCAGTGCGATATATTGTATCTTAAGCTAACCACGCTGTTATCTCACGCCTGTCTTACATGTTATTTTCCAGCGTTAACACAGCTGTTATCTCCACGCTGTCTAACACAGCTGTTATCTCCACGCTGTCTAACACAGCTGTTATCTTCACGCTGTCTAATACAGCTGTTATCTCCACGCTGTCTAACACAGCTGTTATCTCCATGCTGTCTAATGCAGCTTTTTGTCTCAACGCTGTCTAACACGCTGTTATCTCCCGTTTGTCTTACACAGCTGTTATTCCTCACTGTTTTAAACAGCTGTTATCTCCACGCTGTCTAACACAGCTGTTATCTCCACGCTGTCTAACAGCTGTTATATCCGCGCTGTCTTACACTGCTGTTATCTCCACGCTGTCTATACAGCTGTTATATCCCGCTGTCTAATACGCTGTTATCTCCACGGTGTCTAAACAGCTGTTATCTCCATCCTGTTAACACAGCTGTTATTCACGCTGTTTAACACAGCATTATCTCCACGCTGTCTAAACAGCTGTTATCTCCTGTGTAGAGTGTGCTAACACTAAACGTAAGAAGTATCATGGAATTCTAACACAGCTGTTTCCCTCCCTGACTTCCTTAATCACAAGTGTTATCTACGCTATTATCTATAAGTGTTATATCTCCTAGCTGTACTAACACACTAGTATATCACGTGTCTAACACAGCTGTTATCTCCACTGCTAACAACTGTATCTCACAGTGTTAAACAGTGTTATCTACGTGTCAAACAGTGTTATTCAGTGTTGAACAAGTAGTTATTCAGGATGCTAAGAGCAGCTGATAATCAATGAGGATCAAAACACTGTACCACGGCTAACAAAGTACTCAGCTGCAAAAGTGTTATTCCACGTGTTACATGTACTCCACGCTGGATCTAGACACGGTCATATATTTTCTCCAGCTTGTCTACCAATGAACATAAAAGGTCTTCTCTACTTAAAAGCTATTATCTCCAGGATAGTCTACACAGCTGTTATCTACACTGTCTAACTAGCTTTATCCACGTGTCTACACAGCTGTATCTACTGTGTACTACCACTGTTATCACGATGTACTAACCATGTGTTATTGTCACGTGTCTCATGTTATCTCAGGTGTAGCCAGTGGATCATCACGCTTCTAACAGTGTTATCTCATCTGTCTACATGTGATCTCACTGGCTACAGCTCAGTTATCTCATTGTCAATAGCCAGTTTATCATCACGTGTACTCCAGTGTGATCTCCATGTTAACATCAGTGTGATCCCAGGTGTACTAAGCACAGTGTTATCTATTGTACTGCCAGTGTGTATCTATTGTACTGCCAGTGTATCTCATTGTACTGCCAGTGTGATCTATTGTACTGCCAGTGTATCTATTGTTAACGTTTTCCCAGGTGTGCTTATTGTACTGCCATGTGATCTATAACTGTATCCATCGGTGTCTAACTGTACTGCCAGTGTACATTGTTACTCCAGTGTCTAACAATGTATCCCAGGTGATCTACATGTACTGCCAGTGTGATCTATTGTTATCTCCAGATGTGATCTAAGTGTACTGCCAGTGTGATCTATTTACTGCAATGTGATCTATTATGCCAGTGTGATCTATTACAGCCAGTGTTGATTCATTGTACTAACAGCATGTGTATCTATTGTACTGCCATGTGATCTAGTTGTCTCCAAGTGTTATCCAGTGTCTACACAGTGTTATCTACTGTAACACAGTGTTATCTATTGTACTGCCAGTGTGATCTATTGTACTAACCAGTGTTTATGTATCTGCTAACACAGTGTTATCTATTGTCTGACACATGTGATCTATTGTCTAACAGCCATGTGATCTATTGTACTAGCACATGTTATCTCACCTGTACTGCCATGTGATCTATTGTACTAACACATGTGATCTCACTGTACTGTCTAGTGTGATCTCATGTACTGCACAGTGTATCTATTGTATACCCTGTTACTCAGTGTCCAAGTGTTATCTATTGTTAATGCAATGTATCTATTCAGTGACTGACCAGTGTGTATCTATTGTACTGCATGTTTATCTCAGTGTACTGCCAGTGTGATCTCATTGTTACCATGTTATCTAGCCATGTGATCATGTTATCTGCCAGTGTGATCTATTGTACTGCCACTGTGATCTATTGTATTACTGCTTACATGCTGTGATCTATTGTACTACCAATGTTATCTATTGTTAACTGTTCCACGTTTTATCTGATTGTCCACGCTGCTACAGTGTTGATCTATTGTATACCAGTCTACGTGATCTATATGTACTGCCAGTGTGTCTATTGTAGCTGTCTAGTGTATCATGTACTGCCAGTGTAATCTATTGTACTGCCAAGTGATCTACATGTATCTGCCATGTGATCTATAAGCTGTTATCTGCCAGTGTCTATCAATGTTACTGCCACGGTGTCTATGCACTGTTCTTCACGTGATCTATATGTACTCACTGGCCAGTGTTGATCTACGTTGTACTGACAATGTTATCTACTTGTACTGACCAGTGTTATCTATTGTACTACCAGTGTATCTCACTGTCTACCAGTGTTTTCCAGTGATCTAATTGTACTTCCAGTGTCTACTAATTGTACTGCCACGTGTGATCTAATGTATTTCTCCAGTGTTAGAACGTGTTACTCATGTACTGCCAGTGTTATCTATTGTACTGTCCCAGGTGTCTATACGTGTTACTGCCAGTGTGATCTATAATGTACTGCCAGATGTCAACTAGTTGTATCTCACGCTAACACTGTTATCTCCACGTGTCTAACCAGCTGTTATCTCACGCTGTACTAAACTCAGTTTTTATCCAGGTGATCTACTGTACTCCACGCTGTCTAACACATGTTATCTCATTGTCTCCATTGTACTGCCAACGTGATCTAAACGTTTACTGCCACGTGTCTAAACTGTACTGCCACTTGTTACTACTCTGTATCTCCCGCGCAAAGTGTTATCTCATCTGTACTCCACGTTGATCTATTGTACTAAGCCAGTGTATCTATTGTTACCCTGTTATCCAGCTGTCTAAACACAGCTGTTATCTCCACTTGTCTAACCCTGTTCCCACGCTGTCTAACACAGTGTTATCTCCATCTGTTACACACTGTATCTCCACGCTGTCTAACACACTGTTATCTCCACGCTGTCTAACACAGCTGTTATCTCCACGCTGTCTAACACAGCTGTTATCTCCACTCTGTCTAACACACTGTTATCTCCACGCTGTCTAACACACTGTTATCTCCACGCTGTCTAACACAGCTGTTATCTCCACTCTGTCTAACACACTGTTATCTCCACGCTGTCTAACACAGCTGTTATCTCCACGCTGTCTAACACAGCTGTTATCTCCACTCTGTCTAACACACTGTTATCTCCACGCTGTCTAACACAGCTGTTATCTCCACTCTGTCTAACACACTGTTATCTCCACGCTGTCTAACACACTGTTATCTCCACGCTGTCTAACACACTGTTATCTCCACGCTGTCTAACACAGCTGTTATCTCCACGCTGTCTAACACAGCTGTTATCTACACGCTGTGTAACACAGCTGTTATCTCCACGCTGTCTAACACAGCTGTTATCTCCACGCTGTCTAACACAGCTGTTATCTCCATGTCTAACCACAGTGATCTCACCTGTAACACACTGTTATCTCCACGCTGTCTAACACAGCTGTTATCTCCACGCTGTCTAACACAGCTGTTATCTCCACTGTGTCTAACACAGCTGTTATCTCCACGCTGTCTAACACACTGTTATCTCCACGGTGTCTAACACAGCTGTTATCTCCACGCTGTCTAACACACTGTTATCTCCACGTGTCTAACACAGCTGTTATCTCCACGCTGTCTAACACAGCTGTTATCTCCACGCTGTCTAACACAGCTGTTATCTCCACTGTGTCTAACACAGCTGTTATCTCCACGCTGCCTAACACAGCTGTTATCTCCACGCTGTCTAACACAGCTGTTATCTCCACGCTGTCTAACACAGCTGTTATCTCCACGCTGTCTAACACAGCTGTTATCTCCTGAGTGTATAATTCAGAGAAAAGTTGAAGACACAACAGATTCAAATTTTGTGAATGACAAATTCTGTTTTTGTCGGAACTTCCATTAGTTAGGAAAGATATAAGAGTGAGAGAGGTGGCGGCGGGTCCTCCTTACTCCTCCAGACGTAGCCTTAGATAACACTGTCTTGCTACCAGTATGGAACCTTATGATTAAGAATGAGACTCTTGTGCAATATTTGGAAATCTTTATAGAATAAACGTTCCGCATGTCAGTAGCTTCATCAGTGTAATACAGAGAAGAACGGCGGAAGATGAGAAGGAGTTTGAGGTAATCAGTCCCGCCGCCTGGATTCAACTCCTGGCTGAGGGACTGATCACCTCAAACACCTTCTCATCTTCTACCGTTCTCTCTACTGGACTGAAGAAACCACTGGCTAGCGAAACGTTTCCTCAGTATAGATTTCCAAATATTGCACATGTGTCTCATTCTTCAACTTTTGGGTTTTCCAAAGCGTCTACATCACGTACAAACACTTGCCAACTGACAGAAAGTCCTAGTCAAGAACCTGAGGTTGACAGGTCACCACGTCATCCCTGAGAGAACAGTCTTAGCTGACACACTCAGACAAATTTTGATGATTTTTAAAGACTATAAAACAGATTGATGAATTATAAATCTTCAGGGAATAAATGATATGTAGGAAGTTACTTGAGTAAACAATAAGTTTTTTTAGGCAGGGTCCACAGGAATAATACGATGCTTTTCCAGAACGAATCTGGTACAGAGGTGTTAAAGTGAAGACTCGGAGAAGCAAGCGACCACTACATCTTAATCTTGTAGTTCATCATGAAGGTGGGACTGAAGGAAAGGGAGAGAGAGAGGAGGGAAATATAATAAGAGGGTAACATACAGAAGCAGGGAATGTGATGACATGGAACAAATTTTATCAAGCATGCTGTTAGTTATTGAAACTAGGTAAAAAAGTGTGTTTGCAACGGCTTGACAATCTCCTGGAAAGCGAAACGTTGCCACAGTATAATATCACATTAGTTGCATATGCGTCCATTTATCTAACACAAAAATATGTCGTACAGACATTCTAAGGGAGGACGGGGACGGAGACGAGTATTTGGTTAGTCAGGAAAAAATTGAAAACATTTCTCTCGACGCAGGACTTAGTCATTAAATAACTTGCTCACCTGCGTCATGGATCTTATCATTTGACTGAGGCCTTCCATTGGCTTACCAGTATACACCGTCACACATTAAATATTGCATCATAAGATACAAATATAGAACTTGTTTGATGTGAGGACTGTGGTAAAGTGAGAGGCACTGATGCACTAGGGAGCCGAAGCAAACTCCATGCATTGCTTCTTAAGAAAGTATGACACAGAACCCGGTACACGACGGCTACACCACTTGTGAAGAGTAACGCCACCAGTAACTAGTAACGTAGTGGCAGTATACCTCAGATAACGAGCTGAGGAAGGATAACAGCTGCTAGGCTAGATCCAACTAGTTTACTGCAAACAATGATGAAAAAATGTTCTGGTTGCTCTTTATCTAAACAAATGCTTCAGACGGAATAGTTGTCCCACTGCAAGTTTAATCTGAAATCATTTTTCTTCAGCTTTCAGCTTGTAAATATTACGTGTCAAAAACTGTGACAAGCCTTAAATGAGATGTGGGGAAATGAGCTAATATTATTATGACTCCTTCAACAGGCTTGATCAAGGTTGTCAAAAGCGCAACATTGTCTCCAGTGAAGTCTTTGCTTTCTTGGCACCATTTTTATTTGGTAGATGAGCAAGATTTATGAGCAATAGTTACTGTCGAAACATAGACTTTGCTTTACAAGCTTCTTCAGTCGAATACTGCGGTGACGAAACATTGGAGACAACAAGGGTGGAGACATGAGGTAAGGAGTCCCATAGTTCTGAGATAGTACTTATAAAGTGATCAGTCTGTCAGCCTGGCGGTGTTTAGGTCCAATGTTTTGATCAGTGTAAAACAATAAAAATACCCAGGTACTGTACATGTCCTACACACTTATCTACCTATGTTATCTATCTATCCATATATATATATATATATATATATATATATATATATATATATATATATATATATATATATATATATATATATATATATATATATATATATATATATATATATATATATATATATATATATATATATATATATATACGTATCAATTAATTTCTTATAATTGCTGATAACCATTGTCATATGTCGAGATTCGTCTAAATGAAGGTTTGGAAGCGAGATCCAGAAACTGGAGCTCAACCCAAATTCAAACAAAACGGTATATACACAATTGAAAATACACATATACACACGAGAGGCTACATTTTAAAATTGCAGAAGTTACATAAGATATTATTTTATAATGAGACTGACAAGTAATACTAAAACTTTATTATGGAAAATGAAACACTGCGAGCAAGTCAGTTCCTGTAGCTATACGATAGTCGATACAGATACAAACAAAACTACGACAAAAAAGAACAGTAGATCTTCGTCACGAGATTCAGGACTGGCGAGGAGGAAGGCGAGGACGAAGAACCAGGCAGATTCCTCGCTCCCTTGTCCCTGTGTACAGAGTTAATGTGTTGATGCTCGACTTCCAGACTCTAGTGTTGCAATTAAGAGGAACAAGGAGGCTACATCGGTGGGGATGACAGACTCGGTCTCAAGAGGACCGGAAAATACCGAAGACCGGGTACCAGAGTGAAGGAAAATTAAGTAAGATATTCAGATACTTAGGATATGGGGAAAAAGTGTGAAGGTAAGTGAGTGAAGAAGCAAGCAGGAGCGACCTTCCATCTAGGCTGAAGAGAATAATGATAAGGAAGGAGTTTGATAAGCGGTTATGCATATAGCCTCATTTTTTCTTGGATAAGAAAAACTGCGAATAAACCGAGCCTGGCAGAAATAAAATAGTATATATAAAGTGAACAGAATCATTGGCACACTTTCTTATACAAATTTTGCGGGACTAATTTCAAAACAACCATCTCTCGCGAATTTAAGGGCATTCTGAAATGCGTCGTTTAAGGTAAATTACATGACCTGACCTGACCTGAACTGGGAACTCGCCTATGCATCTGTATTACAAGTTTATTTTGATTTTAATCTCTCTTAATGATTATAATCATAACCATGACTTTTTAAAGAGATGGACCGGTAAGCCAGCGGAAGTCCTCCGTCAGATGACAAAAAGCTCCAGTTGTGGGTCATCATATGACTAAGATCCGCTTCCTGTTTCCTGACAAACATTATACCTACTTAACATGCCCCTCACTACTGACTTGGACCTGGGAGCTTCCTTAGGACCTTACCTGACTTGTGACCTTTCCTGACCTGACCTTATCACTAGTAACATAACCATTATCTCCATTTGGCCTCACCCGCGACCTTTAAAGGCATCCATCACAAAGAGAAATGTGTTTTCACATCGGACACTGGAAAGCCACGCCAATATCGGCACTTGTGACGCCTGACGCCATCAAGACCACATGCAATATTACTGCCCACTCCACAGGCAGCAGTATCATGCAGGGAAGCTCTGGCCTCTGATACGGCAACGCTCTTATGATAGCTGAACACTCAACGAGAGTATAACAGACAAATGTAGTAGTAGCAGCGACAACACACACAGCAAGAGGCATTCTTGAGCTTCCCTAGCGCTCGGGCTTAATGCCCAAAGCCAGGGTGTGACTCCAAAAGGGTACTGTATTGCTTACTGCCTTGGCACCTCTTGACATCGTCTACTGATATGCAGCTGCCACACCCTTCGAACCCAGTGTGGGCGGGGTTTGTGGCAACCCAAGGTGCCTAGCTTCTCCCTCCGATCCCCGTGGGGGCGGGGAATGTGGCTAGGCCTGCGGACAGCTGGTCACAGAAGACGAGGAGGTACTTGTACCTCCTCCCATGGCCCGGCCTTGGCTCCCTCGACGGGGAGCCAAGGCCGGGCCACCTCTTGCAAAAGGCCTGGGCCGGGCGATTATACCGGCGAATCTACAACAGAACATGAACACTCGACTAAAACTTTTCGTGTTAAATTTGCGAATAAAAATGAAGCAATTGCGGCCGAATACGAGAAAGAACAGCGCTTCCCCGACCAACAGCAAGTGTAGGTTCCTGCTATCTTAGTTTGATCTTTGATGAAATTGTGAGATTTCAGTTTTCATATAGAGTGGAGCAGAGAATATGAACTAACGTTATTCAATGATGGTGTGTAGAAAATGATTACAGGCAACAGTAATTATCCCTCTCTTCCTACTGACTAATGAATTTATAAGAGCAGTGATGAATATATGTATAAAGTGAGTAAAGAAAGTTATAAGTGAACATAGATAAGAGTAAGGTGATGGGCATCAAGCAATTTAGGTAAAGGAAAATTTGATATCACATTGGAGGGAGGGAGATATTTGGGAGTAGATTTGTCAGCAGATTGGTTTATGAAGGACGAGGTTAACCATAGAAGTAATGAAGGAAAAAAAGGCGAGTGGAGCATGGAGGTATCTGTGGAGACAAAAAACGTTATTCTTGGAGGCAAAGAAGGTAATGTACGAGAGTATAGCGGTACCAACACTCTTACATGGGTGTGCACCATGGGTTGTACATGCTGCAGCGAGGAAGGAGGCTGCAGGCAGTGGAGATGTCGTGTCTAAGGGCAATGTGTTTTTCAGACGGCTGAAGAGGAGTTATTGAAGAGGATGGAGCAAAAATGAAATTATAAATTTGTATATAAATTTGTGTATAAATTTGTAGTGGAGGGGGAGGGGGGGTAGGGGTCGTCCTAGGAAAGGATGGAGGGAAAAGAGTAAAAGAGGTTTTGTGTACGAAGGGCCTGGACAAGCAGCTGGCATGTGTGAGAGTGTTAGATAGGAGTGAATGGAGACGATTGTTTTTTTATGATCTGACGAGCTGTTGGAGTGTGAGCAGGCTAATATTGTGTTAAGGGATTCTGGGAGACCGGTTAGCCAAACTTGAGTCCTGGAGGTGTGAAGTACAATACTTGTACTTTAAAGGACGGGTGTGATATACTGGCTGTTTGGAGGGACATCTAAACTGTCATATCTAGGTACCTCCGCGAAAACAGTGATTATTTTTGAATGATGGTTAAAGTGTTAATTTTTTTTTAGGTCACCCTGCCTCAGTGGCAGACGGCCGGTATCCTTGGTGCAGTGCAACAAGGATGCGAGAGCCAAGGCTAGTACACCAAAGATGAGTGAGCCTAACTTAAAGCACCAGAAATGTGTAAGCTAGCTTGGTGCACAAAGGATGCGTGAGCCTAGCTTGGAGCACCAAGGATGCGTCAGCCTAGCTTGGAGCACCAAGGATGCGTGAGCCTAGCTTGGTGCACAAAGGATGCGTGAGCCTAGCTTGGTGCACCAAGGATGCGTGAGCCTAGCTTGGTGCACCAAGGATCCATGAACCTAGCTTGGTGCACCAAGGATCCATGAACCTAGCTTGGTGCACAAAGGATGCGTGAGCCTAGCTAGATGCACGATGGATGCGTGAGCCTAGCTTGGTGCACCAATGATGCGTGAGCCTAGCTTGGTGCACCAAGGATCCATGAACCTAGCTTGGTGCACAAAGGATGCGTGAGCCTAGCTTGGTGCACCAAGGATGCGTGAGCATAGCTAGGGGCCAAAAGGGTGCGTGAGCCTAGCTAGGTGCACCAAGGAAGCATGAGTCTAGCTAGGTGCACCAAGGATGCGTAAGCCTATCTAGGTGCATCAAGGATGCGTGTTCCTAGCAAGGATGCGTGTTCCTACCAAGGATGCGTGAGCCTAGCTAGGTGCACCAAGGATGCGTGAGTCTAGGTTGGTGCACCAAGAATGCGTGAGCCTAGCTAGGTGCACAAGTATGCGTAATCCTAGCTATGTCCTCCAAGGATGCGTGAGCCTAGCTAGGTGGCCAAGGATGCGTGAGTCTAGCTTGGCGCAACAAGGAAGAGCGAGCCTGTCTAGGTGCACCAACGACGCGTGAGCCTAGCTAGGTGCACCAAAGATGCATAAGCCTAGCTTGTGCACCAGGGATGCGTGAGCCGAGCTTAGTGCATCAAGGATTCCTAAGCCTAGCTTTGTGCACCAAGGATGCGTGAGCCTAGCTTGGTGCACCAAATATGCGTGAGCCTATCCATGCACCAAGGATGAGTGAGACTAGCTAGATGCACCAAGGATGCGTGAGCCTAGTTAGGTGCAACGAGGATGTGTGAGCTAGCTAGGTGCACCAAGGATGCGTGAGTCTAGCTAGGTGCAACAAAGATGCGTGAGTCTAGCTAGGTGCAACAAGGATGCGTGAGTCTAGCTTGGTGCACCAAGGATGCGTGAGCCTATCAAGGTGCATCAAGGATGTGTGATCCTAGCTCTGTCCTCCAAGGATGCGTGAGCATAGCTAGGTGCACCAAGGATGAGTGAGCATAGCTAGGTGCACCAAGGATGCGTGTGCCTAGCTAGGTGCACCAAGGATGCGTGAGCCTAGCTTGGTGAACGAAGGATGCGTGAGCATATCTAGGTGCACCAAGGATGCGTGAGCCTAGCTTGGTGCACCAAGGATGCATGAACCTAGCTAGGCGCACGAAGGATGCGTGAGCCTAGCTTGGTGCACCAATGATGCGTGAGCGTAGCTTGATGCACCAAGGATCCATGAACCTAGCTTGGTGCACAAAGGATGCGTGAGCCTAGCTTGGTGCACCAAGGATGCGTGAGCCTAGCTAGGTGCACAAAGGAGCGTCAGCCTAGCTTTGTGCACCAAGGATGCTTGAGCCTAGCTAGGTACACCAAAGATAAGTGAGCATAGCTTGGCGCACCAAGGATGCGTGATCCTAGTTAGGTGCACCAAGGATGCGTGATCCTAGCTAGGTGCACCAAGGACAAGTGATCCTAACTAGGTGCACCAATGATGCGTTAGCCTAGCTAGGTGCCCCAAGGATGCGTGAGCATATCTAGGTGCACCAAGGATGCGTGAGCCTAGCTAGGTGCACCAAGGATGCGTGAGCCTAACTTGGTGCACCAAAGATGTGTGAGCTTATCTAGATGCACCAAGGATGCGTGAGCCTAGCTAGGTGCTCCAAGGATGCGTGAGCCTAGCTTGGTGCACCAAGGATGCGTGAGCCTAGCTTAGTGCTCCAAGGATAAGTGAGCCTATCTAAGTGCTCCAAGGATAAGTGAGCCTCGTTAGGTGTACCAAGGGAGCGTGAGCCTAGCTAGGTGCACCAAGGATGCGTGAGTCTAGCTAGGTACACCAAGGATGCGTGAGACTAGCTAGGTGCACCAAGGATGCGTGAGACTAGCTAGGTTCACCACGGATGCGTCAGTCTAGCTAGGTGCACCAAGGATGCGTCAGACTAGCTAGGTGCACCAAGGATGCATGAGACTAGCTAAGTGCACCAAGGATGCGTGAGACTAGCTAGGTGCACCACGGATGCGTCAGTCTAGCTAGGTCAACCAAGAATCCGTGAGTCTAGCTAGGTGCACCACGGATGCGTGAGACTAGCTAGGTGCACCACGGATGCGTGAGACTAGCTAGGTGCATCATGGATTCGCGAGACTAACTAGGTCCACCAAGGATCCGTGAGTCTAGCTAGGTGCACCAAGGATGCGTGAGACTAGCTAGGTGCACCAAGGATGCGTGAGACTAGCTAGGTCCACCAAGTATCCGTGAGTCTAGCTAGGTGCACCAGGGATGCGTGAGACTAGCTAGGTGCACCAAGGATGCGTCAGACTAGCTAGGTGCACCAAGGATGCGTGAGTCTGGTTAGGTGCACCAAGGATGCGTGAGACTAGCTAGGTTCACCAAGGATGCGTGAGTCTGGCTAAGTGCACTAAGGATGCGTGAGTCTAGCTAGGTGCACAAAGGATGCGTGAGACTAGCTAGGTGCACCACGGATGCGTCAGTCTAGCTAGGTGCACCAAGGATGCGGGAGACTAGCTAGGTGCACCAAGGATCCGTGAGTCAAGCTAGGTGCACTACGGATGCGTGAGACTATCTAGGTGCACCAAGGATGCGTCAGTCTAGCTAGGTGCACCAAGGATGCGTCAGTCTAGCTTGGTGCACCAAGGATGCGTCAGTCTAGCTAGGTGCACCAAGGATGCGTCAGTCTAGCTAGGTGCACCAAGGATGCGTCAGACTAGCTATGTGCACCAAGGATGCGTGAGACTACCTAGGTGCACCAAGGATGCATCAGTCTAGCTAGGTGCACCAAGGATGCGTCAGTCTAGCTAGGTGCACCAAGGATGCGTCAGTCTAGCTAGGTGCACCAAGGATGCGTCAGTCTAGCTAGGTGCACCAAAGATGTGTGAGACTAGCTAGGTGCACCAAGGATACGTCAGACTAGCTAGGTGCACGAAGGATGCGTGAGACTATCTAGGTGCACCAATGATGCGTCAGACTAGCTATGTGCACCAAGGATGCGTGAGACTACCTAGGTGCACCAAGGATGCATCAGTCTAGCTAGGTGCACCAAGGATGCGTCAGTCTAGCTAGGTGCACCAAGGATGCGTCAGTCTAGCTAGGTGCACCAAGGATGCGTCAGTCTAGCTAGGTGCACCAAAGATGTGTGAGACTAGCTAGGTGCACCAAGGATACGTCAGACTAGCTAGGTGCACCAAGGATGCTTGAGACTAGCTAGGTGCACCAAGGACGCGTGAGACTAGCTAGGTGCACGAAGGATGCGTCAGTCTAGCTATGTGCACCAAGGATGCGTCAGTCTAGCTAGGAGCACCAAGGATGCGTGAGACTAGCTAGGTGCACCAAGGATGCGTCAGTCTAGCTAGGTGCACCAAGGATGCGTCAGTCTAGCTAAGTGCACCAAGGATGCGTGAGACTAGCTAGGTGCACCAAGGATGCGTGCACCAAGGGTGCACCAAGGATGCGTGAGACTAACTAAGTGCACCAAGGATGCGTCAGTCTAGCTAGGTTCACCATGGATGCGTGAGACTAGCTAGGTGCACCAAAGATGCGTCAGACTAGCTAGGTGCACCAAAGATGCATGAGACTAGCTAGGTGCACCGAGGATGCGTCAGACTAGCTAGGTGCACCAAGGATGCGTGAGACTAGCTAGGTGCACCAAAGATCCGTCAGACTAGCTAGGTGCACCAAGGATGCGTGAGACTAGCTAGGTGCACCGAGGATGCGTGAGACTTGCTAGGTGCACCAAGGATGCGTGAGACTAGCTAGGTGCACCAAGGATGCGTCAGTCTAGCTAGGTGCACCAAGGATGCGTTAGTCTAGCTAGGTGCACCAAGGATGCGTTAGTCTAGCTAGGTGCACCAAGGATGCGTCAGTCAACTAGGTGCACCTAGGATGCGTCAGACTAGCTAGGTGCACCAAGGATGCGTGAGACTAGCTAGGTGCACCAAACATTCGTCAGACTAGCTAGGTGCACCAAGGATGCGTGAGACTAGCTAGGTGCACCAAGGATGCGTCAGACTAGCTAGGTGCACCAAGGATGCGTCAGACTAGCTAGGTGCACCAAGGATGCGTCAGTCAACTAGGTGCACCTAGGATGCGTCAGACTAGCTAGGTGCACCAAGGATGCGTGAGACTAGCTAGGTGCACCAAGGATGCGTGAGACTAGCTAGGTGCACCAAGGATGCGTCAGACTAGCTAGGTGCACCAAGGATGCGTGAGACTAGCTAGGTGCACCAAAGATTCGTCAGACTAGCTAGGTGCACCAAGGATGCGTGAGACTAGCTAGGTGCACCAAGGATGCGTCAGTCTAGCTAGGTGCACCAAGGATGCGTCAGACTAGCTAGGTGCACCAAGGATGCGTCAGACTAGCTAGGTGCACCAAGGATGCGTCAGACTCTGGCAGGTGACCGCACCAACGCTACAATGATCCATTGTCACATTAACTTTGAACGTGAATTTATTTGATGCACACTACCGTTGACCACCACTCTTCACACCATCTCTTCCCACCACCTCCACCTCCTCCACCACTCTCTCCACCACCACCCTCTCCACCACCACCCTCTCCTCCACCACTCTCTCCACCACCACCCCTCCTCCCTCTCCACCCTCTCCCACTCCACCACCTCTCCACCACACCACCTCTCTCTCCACCACCCTCTCCTCCCACCACTCACTCCCCACCACCCTCTCCACCACCACCCTCTCCAACCACCACCCTCTCCACCACCACCACTCTCTACCACTCCATCCACCCTCTCCCTCAACCACTACCACCTCTCCCACCACCCTCTACCACCCTCTCCACCCAACTCCACCACCCTCTTCACCACCACCACCTTCTCACCACCCTCTCCAATCACACCCTCTCCACACCTCTCTCAACATCACCACCTCTCCCACCACCGCTCTCTCACCACCCTCTCCACCACAACCCTCACTACCATCACCTCCTCTCCACCACCACCACCTCTCCACCACCACTCCCTCTTCAACCACCACCCTTCTCCACCACCCCTCCATCACCTCTCCACCACCACCCTCTCACCACCATCTCCACCACCCTCTCCACTACCATCACCTCCTCTCCACTCCACCCTCTCCTCCACCACCACCCTCTTCACCACCACCACCTTCTCCACCTCACCACCTCCATCACGCCTCTCCACCACTCTCTCCACCACCACCACCACCTCTCCCACTACCATCACCTCCTCTCACCACCACTCCACCTCTCTCCACCTACACCCCACCACCCTTCCACCACCACCTCTCCACTCACACCACGTCCACCACCTCTCCACCACCACCCTCTCCACCACCACTACCACTCTCATCCACCACCACACCACCATTCTCTCCACCACTACCTCAACACCTCTCCACCACCACCCTCTCACCCACTCCACCATCCTCTCCCCCTCTACCTCCTCCACTCCACCACCACCCTCTCAACCCACCACCACCATTCTCCACCGCTACCTCCCTTCCACACACTCACCCACTCCACCACTCTACCCTCACTCCCCCTACCACCCACTCACCTTTCCACTCCACTACTTCACTACCACTGCCAATCCACACACCACAACCACCACTACCACACTACACACCACCACCACTACTACAACACACAATCACCACTTCAACTGTAGCCACTCCACCACAACCACTACCCCACTACCACTTTTCCACTACCACCACAACACTACACCACTACCACTGTTTCACTACCACTCGCTACCCTGCCATTCCACTCCACCACCACCATCCACCTCTCACCACCCCACTCCCACCCACCACTATCAACTCTGTCTCTCTCTTCTCTCTCTTCTTCTTCTTCTTCTTCTTCTTCTTCCTTCCTTCCTTTCCCTATGTGTACATTTTTCGTACCCTTGTCCTTCTCCTGCCCCCTCGTTTTAATTTCCCTTCGTCATCCCCTTTCGTTTCCCCTCTTTTCCCTCCCTTCTCTTTCCCTCTTTTATTACTCATCCTTTTACCTCTACATCTTTCTGAGAAAAACATGTAAACACACAATGTTGCGCATCTTTACTCTAATGTGTTGGTTGACGGTCTTGCAACATACTGTGTTGCGCTTCCTTACTGTAATTTGTTAGCTGCTGGTCTTGCAATATATTGTGTTACGCATCCTTACTGTAATGCATTGTGTGATATTCTTGCAACATTGTGTTGTGCATCCTTACTGTAATGTGTTGGTTATGGTTGTACCACCCACAGGAATCAGAGAAACAATAGTCCAGTGTTGCAAAAAGGAAATTATCTATAAAGTATAGACATCTCCAGAGGCTACTAAAAGGTCTTCCCCTCTAGTATTCAGCCTGTTTCTGGCTTTTGTAACATGTAGTCAGAAAGTGTTCTCATTCAGTTATCCTTTAAAATTATGATAAATTTTAATAGTGCCTTAGGATTGCAACTGATAGGTTACTAACAAAATAAAAATTGAGAAGTTTATTAACAAATTTGTCTATGTGGACGAAATCAAAGTAAATGAATTTGATATAATTTATGATATATACTCATACACATAGTGTAAAGTTAAACTGTACATGTAGTAGTATACTGGCTGTTAGTCGACTAGTGTGGGTCGCATCCTGGGATAAAACTCACCTAATTTGCCCTAAATGCTCAGCATAACAAGGGACTTTCTATATAGTAGTATGTCATTGATGTCAGCTAGACCTGTATACCTTGTACATGTACTTTTAGTAAATAAAGATATTAAAGTGCTGAAGACACATTTCGTAACAGTACGACTCTTAAGTACCGTCTGGTACGTTATCATAAATAATAAAAATAATACTAGCATATACAAGCGTGTGTGTGAGAATGTGTGTATGTGCTCAAAGTTGTTCACTATGTCTCAGGAAGACTAGACTCGAATTAGACTTAAACAGTGACTGACTAAAAGCCCTCAAATAATCTATCTTCTTGACCAACAAGGCAATCAAAACAGCTTGCTTGAACAATATGACGAATTATTCGCCAACAGCATAATGTAACAAGTAGCAGCACAGCGTCAGGAACAAGGAGACAAAATAACGACCCTAACTGGGGACCATCAACAGATCCATAAAAGTCTTAATACTGAGTCTAAGTTCAGCATAACCAAATCCCCGACTACGACGGTGCGTAGATGCCACACAAAATAGGTCAGAAGCTTTAGCTTGGGTCCTGGGTTGACTTACTGTGTCATTATGACACACAACCTCAGTAAAACGTCACAAATCACTGTCTGAACAATGGTCTGTGAACAGAGTTACATGAGTTACAAGAAGTATGCTTCGACTCACCAGCGAAACCATACTCTACCAAAACAGTCTAAATAACGAACAAACAGCCAGAGACAAGAGAAATCCCTGGAGAGATGGAGAGAGGTACTGGTTGAGCGATATTCAGCTGTGGACAGAGAGCGATTTCTGGACTACAGGCCTCACATCAGGTGATATCATGTGACTCGCCCATGCTACTCCAGCAACGGTGTGAGGTATCGCCTGACACAAACAAGCGAGCGGTAGTTAGCAAGGCAGCATGCAATGGCGGACAGATAATCACAACTCTTCAATAGGGAGTAAAGTGAGAAGTGTAATTGTTACATCGTACCAACATAGATAGCTCATATAATATGTCAAATAATAATATAAAGCAAGATATTTTCATTTTAGCTATTAATGAAAATATTGGCAATATAAAATTATATGAAAAGGTAAATATATACATATAATTTACATTATATACATTGGGCCCCATTCAGGGGGCGCAATACCCAATATATATCGGAATGGAATGTTTTCATGAGGACATCCTCATCAGTTCTGCTAGCCTCGCGAAAGCTAGTTTTTGGGAAGATTATAGCGCCCACGTAATAGTCATTCCAGGCCTGCTGGAGCGAAATCCCCGGAGCTATATTAGCTACTGCACCCGTAGTGGAATATTTGACTATATCCTCACCACCTTACTGATGTTTCCCAGCTCAGGCTAACACACTTTCATTATACGTAGTTAGCCCATCCTGTATGATGGGGATGACTGATGTAACTGTTGTATAGTGTAGCGTGGGCGCACACTGCAGGTGTTCCTACTATTTAACTCGTATATTTCATAGCATAGTCGCACACTGCAGGTGTTGCTACCATGTAACTCGCATATTTCATAGTATATCCGCACACTGCAGGTGTTCACATAATGTAACTCGCATATTTCACAGTGTATCCGCACACTGCAGGTGTTCCCAACATGTAACTCGCATATTTCATAGCATATCCGCACACTGCAGGTGTTCCCACCATGTACTCGCATATTTCATAGTACATCCGCACACTGCAGGTGTTCCCACAATGTAACTCGCATATTTCATAGCGAAGCCGCACTGTAGTGTACCTGTGACTGGTTATATTAAAAAATACAAACAGAGAGCTTACGGTGCGAGTTGAGGGAAGAGGAGCGTCTGAGCCAGCCTGGACTCCTGCTAATTGCAGCTACGCCTGCTGGTCTGTCTGTCAGTCTCTTTTGTCCTTGTATCTTTCTGTCTGCTTGTAAAAAGTATTTGTTTGTTGTACCCTCGTCTGCCCATTAGCTTTTATGTCCTGGGGATAAGTGTGTCTGAGTGATTAATATTGTTTTTGTCTGATTGTAATTAAAATTAACGTGTTTAACACTTTGTGTACTCCCCTAGTTGTGGTTCCAGGGGTCGATTCACAGCTCCTGGCCCCGCCTCTTCACTGGCTGCTACTAGATCACTCTTCCTGCTCCATGAGCTTTATCATACCTCTTCCACTTCCTGACTGTCACTGAAAATATACTTCCTAACATCCCTGTGATTCATCTGAATCCTCAACTTCCAACTGAGACCCCTTGTTGCTGTGCCCCATCTCTGGAACATCCCGTCTCTGTCCACCTTGTCGTGTGTGTGTGTGTGTGTGTGTGTGTGTGTGTGTGTGTGTGTGTGTGTGTGTGTGTGTGTGTGTGTGTGTGTGTGTGTGTGTGTGTGTGTGAGTGTGTGTGTGTGTACTAACCTATTTGTGGTTGCAGGGGTCGAGTCATAGCTCCTGGCCCCGCCTCTTCACTGATTGCTACTAGGTCCTCTCTCTCCCTGCTCCATGAGCTTTATCATACCTCGCCTTAAAACTATGTATGGTTCCCGCCTCCACTACTTCACTTTCTAGGCTATTCCACGGCTTGACTACTCTATAACTGAAGAAATACATCCTAACATCCCTGTGATTCATCTGAATCCTCAACTTCCAACTGAGACCCCTTGTTGTTGTGTCCCATCTCTGGAACATCCTGTCTCTGTCCACCTTGTCGTGTGTGTGTGTACTCACCTATTTGTACTCACCAATTTGTGGTTGCAGGGGTCGAGTCTTACTCCTGGCCCCGCCTCTTCACCGGTTGCTACTGGGCCCTCTCTCTCCCTGCTCCATGAGCTCTATCAAACCTCGTCTTAAAACTGTGTATGGTTCCTGCCTCCACTACGTCATTTTCTAGGCTATTCCACTGCCTGACAACTCTACGACTGAAGAAATACTTCCTAATATCTCTCTGGCTCATTTGTGTCTTCAACTTCCAATTGTGGCCTCTTGTTTCTGTGTCCCCTCCCTGGAACATCCTGTCTTTGTCCACCTTGTCTACTCCACGCAGAATTTTATATGTCGTTATCATGTCTCCAATGACCCTCCTGTCCTCCAGTGTCGTCAGGCCGATTTCCCTTAATCTTCTACATAGGACTTCCCCTTAGCTCTGGAACTAACCCTTTGTCGCAAACCTTTGTACTTTCTCTAGTTTCTTGACGAGTTTTATCAAGTGCGGGTTCCAAACAGGTGCTGCATACTCCAGTATGGACCTGACATACACGGTGTACAGTGTCTTGGACGATTCCTTACTAAGGTATCGGAATGCTGTTCTCAGGTTTGTCAGGCGCCCATATGCTGCAGCAGTTATCTGATTGATGTGTGCTTCCGGAGACATGCTCGGGTTATACTCACCCCAAGATCTTTCTCCTTGAGTGAGGTTTGCAGTCTTTGGCCACCTAGCCTATACTCTGTCTGGGGTCTTCTGTCCCCTTCCCCTATCTTCATGACTTGCATTTGGCAGGATTAAATTCGAGAAGCCATTGCTGGACCAGGTGTCCATCTGTCCAAGCCCTCTTTGAAGTCCTCCCTGGTCCTCATCTGATTAATTCTCCTCATTAACTTCACATCATCTGCAAACAGGGACACTTCTGAGTCTAACCCTTCCATCATGTCGTTCACATATACCAAAAATAGCACTGGTCCTAGGACCGACCCCTGTGGGACCCCGCTCGTCACAGGTGCCCACTGTGATACATCATTACGTACCATGACTCGTTGTTGCCTCCCTGTCAGGTATTCTCTGATCCATTGCAGTGCCCGTCCTGTTATATGCGGCTGATGCTCTAGCTTCTGCACTAATCTCTTGTGAGGAACTGTGTCAAAGGCCTTCTTGCAGTACAAGAAGATGCAATCAACCCACCCCTCTCTCTCGTGTCTTATTTCTGTTATTTTATCATAAAACTCCAGAAGGTTTGTGACGCAGGATTTGCCTTCCAGAATCCGTGCTGGTTCACATTTATACTCTTGTTCCGTTCCAGGTGCTCCACCACTCTCCTGATAATCTTCTCCATAACTTTGCATACTATACACGTCAATGACACAGCTCTATAGTTTAGTGCCTCTTTTCTGTCTCCTTTTTTAAAAATGGGAACTACATTTGCCGTCTTCCATACCTCAGGTAGTTGCCCAGTTTCCAGGGACGTGTTGAAGATTGTGGTAAGTGGCACGCACAACATATCTGCTCCCTCTCTAAGGACCCACGGGGAGATGTTGTCCGGTCCCATTGCCTTTGAGGTATCGATGTCCCTTAGCAGTTTTCTTCACCTCCTCCTCATCTGTATGTATGTCGTCCAACACTTGTTGGTGTATTCCTTGCTGGTGTCCCCATCTGGTCTGTCCCCCCACAGTCCTTCCAGTCTCTACTGTAAATACTTCCTTAAATCTCGTGTTGAGCTCCTCACATACCTCTTGATCGTTTCTTGTGAGTTCTCACCTTCTTTCCTCAGCCTTATCAAATGGTCCTTGACTGTTGTCTTCCTCCTAATGTGGCTATACAGCAGTTTCGGGTCAGATTTGACTTTCGATGCTATGTCGTTTTCATACTGTCGCTGGGCCTCCTCCTTATCTGTGCATACTCGTTTTCTGGCTCTTCTACTAATCTCCTTGTTTTTCTGGGTCCATGCCTCCTGTACCTTTCCATTCTCTGTTGCACTTAGTTTTTGCCTCCCTACACCTTCGGTAAACCAAGGACTCGTTTTGGTCTTCCTATTATTTCTGTTTCCCTTGGGAACAAACCTTTCCTCTGCCTCCTTGCACTTTTTTGCCACATATTCCATCATCTCGTTTACTGATTTTCCTACCATTTCTCTGTCCCACTGAACCTCCTGCAGGAAGTTTCTCATACCTGTGTAGTCCCCCCTTTTATAGTTTGGCCTGTCCCCTCAGTTCCTGTTACCTTCTCCACTTGTAACTCTACTATATAATCAAAACTCAGAACCACGTGATCTCTAGCTCCAAGGGGCCTCTCGTAAGTGATGTCCTCAATGTCTGAACTGCTCAGGGTGAACACAAGATCCAGTCTTGCTGGCTCATCCTCCCCTCTCTCTCTGGTTGTGTCCCTGACATGTTGATGCATGAGGTTTTCAAGTGTGTGAGTGTGTGTGTGTGTGTGTGTGTGTGTGTGTGTGTGTGTGTGTGTGTGTGTGTGTGTGTGTGTGTGTGTGTGTGTGTGTGCGTGCATGGGTGTGTGTGTCTGTCTGTCTGTGAGTGTTTACTGACCTGTTTGTGGTTGCAGGAGTCGAGTCATAGCTCCTGGCCCAACCTCTTCACTGGTTGCTACTAGGTACTCTCTCTCTATCCCTGATCCATGAGCTTTATCATACCTCGAGTTGAAACTATATATGGTTACTGCCTCCACTACATCACTTTCCTGACAACTCTGACTGAAGAATTACTTCTTAACATCCCTTTGACTCATGTGAGTCTTTTACGTCCAATTGTGACCCCGTGTATCTGTGTCCTATCTCTGAAACATACTGTCTCGGTCCACTTTGTCAATTCCTCGCAGCGTTTTTCATGGCGTTATCATGTCTCCCTTAACTCTCCTGTTCTCCAGTGTCGTCAGGCCGATTTCCCTTAACATTTCTTCGTAGGACATTCCCCTTAGCTCTGGGACTAGTCTTGTTGCGAACCTTGGCATTTTCTCTAATTTCTTGACATGCTTGACCAGGTGTGGGTTCCAAACTGGTGCTTCATACTCCAATAGGGGCCTAACGTACAATGTGTAAAGAGTCTTGAACGATTCCTCACTGAGGTGTCGGAAAGCTATTCATAGATTTGCCAGGCGCCCATATGCTGAAGCAGTTATCTGGTTGATGTGCGGCTCAGATGTATTTGGTATTATACTCACACCAAGATCCTTTTCTTTGAGTGAGGTTTGCAGTCTTTGGCCACCTAGCCTATACTCTGTCTGCGGTCTTCTTTGCCCTTCCCCAATCTTCATGACTTTGCACTTGGTGGGATTAAATCCCAGGAGCCAGTTTCTGGACAAGGCTTTCAGCCTGTTCAGGTCTCTTTCTAGTCCTGCCTGATCTTCTTCAGGTTTAATTCTCCTCATTAACTTCACATCATCTGCAAACAGGGATATTCCTGAGTCTATCTCTTCCGTCACATCATTCGCATATTCCAAAAACAGCACTGTTCCTAGGACTGACCCCTGTGGAACCCCGATCTTCACAGGTGTCCACTTTGACACCTCAGCACGTACCATGACTCGTTGTTGTCTCCTTGTCAGGTATTTTCTGATTCATTACAGTGGTTTTCCTGTTATGTGTGCCTGATCCTCTAGCTTTTGCACTAATCCCTTCTGAGAAACTGTGCCGAAGGTCTTCTTGCAGGTCAAGAAAATGCAAACTACCCACCCCTCTCTCTCATGTCTAACTTATGTTACCGTGTCATAAAACTCCAGTAGGTTTGTGACACAGGATTTCCCATCCCTGTAATCTTGCTGGTTGTCATTTATAAGCTTGTTCCTTTCTAGGTGCTCCACCACTCTCCTCCGAATAATCTTCACCATGCCTTTGCATACTATACAAGTCATTGACACTGGGCTGTATCTGTTTCCTTTCTTAAAAATTGGACTACATTTGCCATCTTTCATACCTCAGGTAGTTTACCGGTTTCAATGGATATGTTGAAGATTGTTGTTAGTTGCACACACAGCGTCTCTGCTCCCTCTCTAAGGACCCACGGAGAGATGTCCGGTCCCACCGCCTTTGAGGTATCAAGTTCACGTAACATCCTCTTCACCTACTCCTCGGTTGTGTGTATTTCATCCAGCACTTGTTGGTACATCCCTTGTTGGTGTACCCCCCTAGTCTGACTTTCCGGTGTCCTTTCTGTCTCCACTGTAAATACTTCTTTAAAACTTATGTTGAACTCCTAGTAAGCAAGTAAGTAAGTTTATTCAGGTATACACAAATACAATTACATTGATTATCATACAAAGCAGCATATGTGTAAAGAGCCTAGGTCTTTGACTGCTGTTTTTCTCCTGATGTGGCTATACAAAGCTTCGGGTCAGACTTGACTTTCAATGCTATGTCGTTTTCGTACTGTGGCTGGGCCTCCCTCGTTATCTGTCCATACTCATTTCTGGCTCTTCAGCTAATCTCTTTATTTCCTTGGGTCCTTTTTCTTCTGTACTTTTCTCATTCTCTAGTGCACTTATTTTTTGTCTCACTACACCTTTAGGTGAACCAAAGAACTCGTTCTGGTCTTCCCAATATTTCTGTTGCCCTTGGAATAGACCTCTCCTCTGCCTCCTTGCATTTTGTTGTCACGTAGTCAATCATTTAGTTTACTGATTTTTCCTACCAATTCTCTTTCCCACTGATCCCTTTTGTAGTTTGGCTTTTCTCATCCTACTCCTGTTACCCTCCACTTGTAACTCTACTATGTATTCAAAGTTCACAACTACGTGATTACTTGCTCCAATGGGCTTTTCGTATGAGATGTCCTTGATGTCCAAGCTACTCGAGGTGAATACGAGGTCCAGTCTTGCTGGTTCATCCTCACCTCTCTCTATGGTAGTGTCCTTAACATGTTAATGCATAAAGTTTTCCAGTACCACATCCATCACCTTAGGTGTCCATGTTTTCCATTCCCCATGTGGCTCTAAGTTTTCCCAATCAATCTCCTTGTGATTGAAATCACCCATAACTAGTAACTTTGCTCTACCCATGTGAACTCTTCTGGCCACCTCAGCTAGTGTGGCCACCATTGCTCTGTTGCTCTCTTCATATTCTCCTCTTTGCCTCTTTCAGTTCTGTGATGGGTTTTACATCACTGCAATTACCACCTTAGGCCCCAAGACTGAATTGTTTCTACTATGTAGTACCTTTTGCCCATTCAATCCATTCCTTACATCTCCTTAAATCTGCACCAGTTTTAAATGAGCAGTGCAACTCCTCCTCCCCCTGTGCTCCCTCTATCTTTCCTCAGGATCTGATATCCGGGTGGAAAGATTGTGTCCGTTATCAAGCTATTGAGCTTCGTTTCTGTGAATGCTATGATGTCTGGAGATGTCTCCTTGATTCCTTCATGCCACTCCTCACATTTATTTGTTATTCTGTCCACATTTGTATACCAAACCTTCAGCTTCTTTTCTAAAACTGTCGTCGGCAGAGTATGTTGGGGTTGGGGAAGCAGGAGACATGGTGAGGAACTAAGGGAGGTTGCTGTGAAGGTGGAGTTTCTGATGACGGGGGTGGGGGCAGTGGGTACAGTGTGTGGATTTTAGAATAGATTGCTTGGTTGTATTGGCGTTGTAAAAGTTGAGGGCCCTCTGTAGTTAGTTCTGAGGGAAGTTGTATTGGCTCTTCATCCTGAGTCTGGGTTCCCCTACCCCTCTCTGCCTTTGCCTCTCTTTCCTCCTTGTATTTTTGTTCCTTCTATTTTAGTTTCTACCTTTCTTCTTCTGTTTTGTCATGATTGAGGTACACCCTCCGGTGGGCCAGTAAGTCGCTTAGTCGTGCAGGATCCTGTTTCGAGTCGATTCTGCCTTGAAAATCACTTTGTCTGGCCGGTTTTCTCCTCTTGCAAAGTCTCCTTTTCATGCACACACACATACAGTGTGTGCGTGTGTGTGTGTGTGTGTATGTGTGTGTGTGTTTTTGGCCCCCCTAGCCTGAGCTCTGTCTACGGTCTTCTTTGCCCTCCTTCAGTCTTCGTGAATTTGCACTTGGTGGGGTTAATTAAACTCCAAGAGCCAGTCGGACAAGTCTTGTTGCAAACCTCTTCACTTTCTTTAATTTCTTAATGAGTGTGACTACTCTGTGTCTGAAGAAATACTTCCTAACATCCCTGTGATTCATCTGCGTCTTCAACTTCCAACTGTGTCCCCTTGTTACTGTGTCCAATCTCTGGAACATCCTGTCTTTGTCCAGCTTGTCAATTCCTCTCAGTATTTTGTATGTCGTTATCATATCCCCCTATCTCTCCTGTCCTCCAATGTCGTCAGGTTGATTTCCCTTAACCTCTTCTCGTAGGACATACCTCTTAGCTCTGGGACTAGTCTTGTTGCAAACCTTTGCACTTTCTCTAGTTTCTTTACGTGCTTGGCTAGGTGTGGGTTCCAAATTGGTGCCGCATACTCCAATATGGGCCTAACGTACACGGAGTACAGGGTCCTGAACGATTCCTTGTTAACGTGTCGGAATGCTGTTATGAGGTTTGCTAGGCGCCTATATGCAGCAGCCGTTATTTGGTTGATGTGCGCTTCAGGAGATGTGCCTGGTGTTATACTCACACCAAGATCTTTTTCCTTGAGTGAGGTTTGTAGTCTCTGGCCCCCTAGACTGTACTCGGTCTGCGGTCTTCTTTGCCCTTCCCCAATCTTCATGACTTTGCACTTGGTGGGATTAAACTCCAGGAGCCAATTGCTGGACCAGATCTGCAGCCTGTCCAGATCCCTTTGTAGTTCTGCCTGATCTTCGATCGAGTGAATTCTTCTCATCAACTTCAAGTCATCTGCAAACAGGGACACCTCAGAGTCTATTCCTTCCGTCATGTCGTTCACAAATACCAGAAACAGGGCTGGTCCTACGACTGACCCCTGTGGGACCCCGTTGGTCACAGATGCCCACTCTGACACCTCGCCACGTACCATGACTCGCTGCTGTCTTCCTGACAAGTATTCCCTGATCCATTGTAGTGCCTTCCCTGTTATCCCTGCTTGGTCCTCCAGTTTTTGCACTAATCTCTTGTGTGGAACTGTGTCAAACGCTTTCTTGCAGTCCAAGAATATGCAATCTACCCACCCCTCTCTCTCTTGTCTTACTGCTGTCACCATGTCATAGAACTTCAGTAGGTTTGTGACACAGGATTTCCCGTCCCTGAAACCATGTTGGCTGCTATTGACGAGATCATTCCTTTCTAGGTGTTCCACCACTTTTCTCCTGATAATCTTCTCCATGATTTTGCATACTATACATGTCAGTGACACTGGTCTGTAGTTTAATGCTTCATGTCTGTCTCCTTTTTTAAAGATTGGGACTACACTTGCTGTCTTCCATGCCTCAGGCAATCTCCGTGTTTCGATAAATGTATTGAATGTTGTTGTTAGGGGTACACATAGCACCTCTGCTCCCTCTCTCAGGACCCACGGGGAGATGTTATCTGGCCCCATTGCCTTTGAGGTATCTAGCTCACTCAGAAGCCTCTTCACTTCTTCCTCGGTTGTGTGGACTGTGTCCAGCTCTTGGTGGTGTGCCCCACCTCCCAATCTTTCCGGAGCCACTTCTGTCTCCTCTGTGAACACTTCTTTGAATCTCTTATTGAGTTCCTCACATACTTCATGGTCATTTCTTGTTGTCTCTCCTCCTTCCTTCCTTAGCCTGATTACCTGGTCCTTGACTGTTGTTTTCCTCCTGATGTGGCTGTATAACAGTTTCGGGTCAAATTTGGCTTTCGCTGCTATGTCGTTTTCATATTGTCGTTGGGCCTCCCTTCTTATCTGTGCATATTCGTTTCTGGCTCTATGACTGCTCTCCTTATTCTCCTGGGTCCTTTGCCTTTTATATTTCTTCCATTCCCTAGCACACTTGGTTTTTGCCTCCCTGCACCTTTGGGTAAACCATGGGCTCATCCTGGCTTTTTCATTATTCCTGTTACCCTTGGGTACAAACCTCTCCTCAGCCTCCTTGCATATTGTTACTACATATTTCATCATCTCATTAACTGGCTTCCCTGCCAGTTCTCTGTCCCACTGAACCCCATTCAGGAAGTTCCTCATTCCCGTGTAGTCCTCTTTCTTGTAGTTTGGCTTCATTCGTCCTGGCCTTCCTGCTTCTCCCTCCACTTGTAGCTCTACTGTGTATTCGAAGCTTAAAACCACATGATCGCTGGCTCCAAGGGGTCTTTCATATGTGATGTCCTCGACATCTGCATTACTCAAGGTGAATACTAAGTCCAGTCTTGCTGGTTCATTCTCTCCTCTCTCTCTTGTAGTGTCCCTTACGTGTTAGTGCATGAAGTTTTCCAGTACCACCTCCATCATCTTAGCCCTTCATGTATCTTGGCCCCCAATCTGGCTCCAGGTTCTCCCAATCGATCTCCTTGTGGTTAAAGTCACACATGATCAGGAGCTTTGCCCTGCATGAATGAGCTCTTCTGGCCACTGCAGCCAGTGTGTCAACCATCGCTCTATTGCTCTCGTCGTACTTTTGCCTTGGCCTCCTGCTGTTCTGTGGTGGGTTATACATCACTGCTATTACCACCTTGGAACCTCCAGAGTAAAGCATTCCAGCTGTGTAATCACTTTCTTCTCCGCTGTCTCCTCTCTCCAGCTCATCAAAATTCCATCGGTTTTTAATCAGCAATGCCACTCCTCCACCCCCCTGTTCCCTCTGTCTTTCCTCAGGATCTGGTATCCCTTTGGAAAGATGGCATCTGTTATCATACCTGTAAGCTTGGTTTCTGTGAGAGCTATGATGTCTGGTGATGCCTCTTTGACTCTCTTGTGCCACTCCTCCCACTTATTCGTTATTCCATCAGCGTTTGTGTACCATACCTTCAATTTCCTTTCCAACACTGTGGTTTGGGGGGCCTGTGAGGGTGGGAGACCTGGTAGCATACTGTGGGATTCTATAGCACGGTGTTGGGTGGAAGCAGTGTGTATGGACTGTAGTGTGTGTTGGGGTGGTGTGATAGGGTGCGGGGTTCTGGGGATAGTTATGTGTGTGCTTGCCCATGCTGCTCTGTTTTGCTCTGACTGACCTCTGCTAGTTCCATCCTTGTCTCCTTTCCTAGCTCCTTTCGCCTTTTTGTCCTCTCCCTCAGCTGCTGTCGTTCTGTTTGTGTTCTGTCTCTGTCTAGGAACATCCTCTTGTACTCTTCCAAGTATTTCAACCGTGATTTCTCTTGGAGGATCCTGTTCCGCACTGTTTCCGTCCTGAGAATCAGCTTGATCTGTCGGTTTCTTCCCTTCGAGTACCCCCCCCCCTCCTATTCTCTGAAAATTTACAATCTCATCCATCTCTTCTTTACCTATTTCCGTGATGATTTTCTCAATCTCCTTTCTTTCTTCCTGCCGCCTTTCAGTGTGTGTACTTTCCTCTCTCTCCTGAAGCCCATGGATAAACACTGATTTTGCCCTTTCCTCCTCCCACTGCCTCACCCTCTGTGACTCTGGATCCTGTCTGTATGTGGTCATTTTCTCCCTTGATTTTACCAGTGGCTCTTGGTAGCATGGTTGTGCCTCAGCGTTCGACCTATCACCCTCTGCATCTTCCCCCAGCTGTTCTTCCCTTTCACTCCTTGGCCCTTCGTGGCAGGTTGACATGACCTTAGCATAATTCATATCTCTTTCCTTCCTGTTCGGCCTCTCAGCTTCATATACAGTGTCTCTCTGGTCACTGCCCCTGTAACTCGCTTCAGCCTATTTATCTCAACTTCTAGGACCCTTATCCTGACCACTGCAGTTTCGACTTGTGCCTCCCAATTCTTTGTCTCCTTCTCCAACCTCTTTTCCAATTTCACAGAGAGCTCTTTCTCCATTTTTTCAGAAAGCTCTCCTAATTTTTTCTCCCACTCTTGTTCCATCCTTTTCCACTGCTCCTCCATCGACTCCTCCCTACCAGAACCATTCTCATCTGATCCCTGGTTCCTGCGAGTCCCCACCATTTTTTTTTTGTGAGAGAGAGAGAGAGAGAGAGAGAGAGAGAGAGAGACAGAGACAGAGACAGAGACAGAGAGAGAGAGAAGGGAAACGTCTACAATAAAGATACTCAGATGTTGCACATATGTCTTAATTTCATCTTGTCGGTATTATATACCATTCGTGCACAAGGAGAGAGAGAGGGGGAGAGTGAGATTGGAAAGGGGGAGAGAGAGAGTGAGAGAGAGGGGGAAAGAGAGAGAAGGGAAGGGTAGGAGAGGGGGAGAGTGAGAAGGGAAAATGGGGAAGAGAGAGAGAGAGAGAGAGAGAGAGAAGGGAAGGTAGATGGAGAGAGAGAGGGGGAGAGTGAGAAGGAAAAAGAGGAGAGAGAATGTGTGTGTGTGTGTGTGTACTCACCTAGTTGTACTCACCTAGTTGAGGTTGCGGGGGTCGAGTCCGAGCTCCTGGCCCCGCCTCTTCACTGATCGCTACTAGGTCACTCTCCCTGATCCGTGAGCTTTATTATACCTCTGCTTAAAGCTATGTATGGATCCTGCCTCCACTACATCGCTTCCCAAACTATTCCACTTACTGACTACTCTGTGGCTGAAGAAATACTTCCTAACATCCCTGTGATTCATCTGTGTCTTCAGCTTCCAACTGTGTCCCCTTGTTACTGTGTCCAATCTCTGGAACATCCTGTCTTTGTCCACCTTGTCAATTCCTCTCAGTATTTTGTATGTCGTTATCATGTACCCCCTATCTCTCCTGTCCTCCAGTGTCGTCAGGTTGATTTCCCTTAACCTCTCCTCGTAGGACATACCTCTTAGCTCTGGGACTAGTCTTGTTGCAAACCTTTGCACTTTCTCTAGTTTCTTCACGTGCTTGGCTAGGTGTGGGTTCCAAACTGGTGCCGCATACTCCAATATGGGCCTAACGTACACGGTGTACAGGGTCCTGAATGATTCCTTATTAAGATGTCGGAATGCTGTTCTGAGGTTTGCTAGGCGTCCATATGCTGCAGCAGTTATTTGGTTGATGTGCGCTTCAGGAGATGTGCCTGGTGTTATACTCACCCCAAGATCTTTTTCCTTGAGTGAGATTTGTAGTCTCTGACCCCCTGGACTGTACTCCGTCTGCGGCCTTCTTTGCCCTTCCCCAATCTTCATGACTTTGCACTTGGTGGGATTGAACTCCAGGAGCCAATTGCTGGACCAGGTCTGCAGCCTGTCCAGATCCCTTTGTAGTTCTGCCTGGTCTTCGATCGAGTGAATTCTTCTCATCAACTTCACGTCATCTTTGTCTCCTTCTCCAACCTCTTTTCCAATTTCACAGAGAGCTCTATCTCCATTTTTTCAGAAAGCTCTCCTAATTTTTTCTCCCACTCTTGTTCCATCCTTTTCCACTGCTCCTCCATCGACTCCTCCCTACCAGAACCATTCTCATCTGATCCCTGGTTCCTGCGAGTCCCCACCATTTTTTTTTTTGTGAGAGAGAGAGAGAGAGAGAGAGAGAGAGAGAGAGAGAGAGAGAGAGAGAGAGAGAGAGAGACAGAGACAGAGACAGAGACAGAGAGAGAGAGAAGGGAAACGTCTACAATAAAGATACTCAGATGTTGCACATATGTCTTAATTTCATCTTGTCGGTATTATATACCATTCGTGCACAAGGAGAGAGAGAGGGGGAGAGTGAGATTGGAAAGGGGGAGAGAGAGAGTGAGAGAGAGGGGGAAAGAGAGAGAAGGGAAGGGTAGGAGAGGGGGAGAGTGAGAAGGGAAAATGGGGAAGAGAGAGAGAGAGAGAGAGAGAGAGAGAAGGGAAGGTAGATGGAGAGAGAGAGGGGGAGAGTGAGAAGGAAAAAGAGGAGAGAGAATGTGTGTGTGTGTGTGGTGTACTCACCTAGTTGTACTCACCTAGTTGAGGTTGCGGGGGTCGAGTCCGAGCTCCTGGCCCCGCCTCTTCACTGATCGCTACTAGGTCACTCTCCCTGATCCGTGAGCTTTATTATACCTCTGCTTAAAGCTATGTATGGATCCTGCCTCCACTACATCGCTTCCCAAACTATTCCACTTACTGACTACTCTGTGGCTGAAGAAATACTTCCTAACATCCCTGTGATTCATCTGTGTCTTCAGCTTCCAACTGTGTCCCCTTGTTACTGTGTCCAATCTCTGGAACATCCTGTCTTTGTCCACCTTGTCAATTCCTCTCAGTATTTTGTATGTCGTTATCATGTACCCCCCTATCCTCCTGTCCTCCAGTGTCGTCAGGTTGATTTCCCTTAACCTCTCCTCGTAGGACATACCTCTTAGCTCTGGGACTAGTCTTGTTGCAAACCTTTGCACTTTCTCTAGTTTTTTCACGTGCTTGGCTAGGTGTGGTTTCCAAACTGGTGCCGCATACTCCAATATGGGCCTAACGTACACGGTGTACAGGGTCCTGAATGATTCCTTATTAAGATGTCGGAATGCTGTTCTGAGGTTTGCTAGGCGTCCATATGCTGCAGCAGTTATTTGGTTGATGTGCGCTTCAGGAGATGTGCCTGGTGTTATACTCACCCCAAGATCTTTTTCCTTGAGTGAGATTTGTAGTCTCTGACCCCCTGGACTGTACTCCGTCTGCGGCCCTTCTTGCCCTTCCCCAATCTTCATGACTTTGCACTTGGTGGGATTGAACTCCAGGAGCCAATTGCTGGACCAGGTCTGCAGCCTGTCCAGATCCCTTTGTAGTTCTGCCTGGTCTTCGATCGAGTGAATTCTTCTCATCAACTTCACGTCATCTGCAAACAGGGACACCTCAGAGTCTATTCCTTCCGTCATGTCGTTCACAAATACCAGAAACAGCACTGGTCCTAGGACTGACCCCTGCGGGACCCCGCTGGTCCACAGGTGCCCACTCTGACACCTCGCCACGTACCATGACTCGCTGCTGTCTTCCTGACATGTATTCCCTGATCCATTGTAAGTGCCTTCCCTGTTATCCCTGCTTGGTCCTCCAGTTTTTGCACCAATCTCTGTGTGGAACTGTGTCAACGCCTTCTTGCAGTCCAAGAAAATGCAATCCACCCACCCCTCTCTCTCTTGTCTTACTGCTGTCACCATGTCATAGAACTCCAGTAGGTTTGTGACACAGGATTTCCCGTCCCTGAAACCATGTTGGCTGCTGTTGATGAGATCGTTCCTTTCTAGGTGTTCCACCACTCTTCTGATAATCTTCTCCATGATTTTGCATACTATACATGTCAGTGACACTGGTCTGTAGTTTAATGCTTCATGTCTGTCTCCTTTTTTAAAGATTGGGACTACATTTGCTGTCTTCCATGCCTCAGGCAATCTCCCTGTTTCGATAGATGTATTGAATATTGTTGTTAGGGGTACACATAGCGCCTCTGCTCCCTCTCTCAATACCCATGGGGAGATGTTATCTGGCCCCATTGCCTTTGAGGTATCTAGCTCACTCAGAAGCCTCTTCACTTCTTCCTCGGTTGTGTGCACTGTGTCCAGCACTTGGTGGTGTGCCCCACCTCCCGTCTTTCTGGAGTCCCTCTGTCTCCTCTGTGAACACTTCTTTGAATCTCTTGTTGAGTTCTTCACATACTTCACGGTCATTTCTTGTTGCTCTCCCCTTCCTTCCTTACCCTGATTACCTGGCCCTTGACTGTTGTTTTCCCCCATGGGGCTGTCAAAAATTTCGGGTCGTTTTTGGCTCTCGCTGCTATGTCATTTTCATATTGTCTTTGGGCCTCCCTTTTTTCTGTGTATTCGTTTCTGGTCTACGACGTCCCCTTATTCTCCGGGTCCTTTGCCTTTAATTTCTTCCATTCCTAACACTTGGTTTTTCCCCCCTGCATTTTTTGGGAAAACCCAGGGGCTCATCCTGTGTGTGTGTGTGTGTGTTGGTGTGTGGTGTGTGATGTGTGTTTGTGGCGTGGTGTGGTGTGTTTTGTGTGTGTGGTGTGTGTGTGGTGTGTGTGGGGTGTGGTGTGTGTGTGTGTGTGTGTGGGTGTGTGTGTTGAAGGGGTGATTAAAACTGTTTTCGCGTCTGTGAAAAAAAATTGTCTGATCCCCGTTCTTCTCGGGAAACGATTGATGCTCAATCTTCGTATGTTTGTGTACGCAAATGCTGAGATTTCTGCAGCTTCCACGCGGGCCCGGATGGGGCTTCGTGATAAAAGGGGAAAGCCTCTGGCAGCACCCGACACAGTAACCCCTCAACAGAGCCCCTCGTGTCGGAAAGACGACCCAAAAATGGCCAATTGTGAGGACGGAACCCAAAAGGCATATTGGTCTCACCCAGAGTGTCGACTGGGCTTTTTAAAGGGGGACATTTAGGTCCTATGTGGTAAATGTTGGTGGGGGGTTGTTTGTGCGGTGGTGGTGGGGGGGGGTGGGGGTGGTGGGGGGGTGGTGGGGGTGGTGGGGGTGGTGTGGTGGTGGTGGTGGTGGTGGTGGGATGATGTGATGGTGGTGATGGTGATGGTGGTGATGGGGTGATAGTGGTATTAGTGGTGGTATGAGGGGTGGTGGTTTTTAATGGGGGTATGGTAGTGGTAGGGGTAGTTGGGGGGTGGGGGTTTTGGGGTTCAAATGGTGGGGGGTGAGGGGTAGGTGATATAGCGATGATGGTAATGGGGGGTTGGTGGGGTGGTTTTCAGTGGGGTGTATTATGGTCGCGATGATTTTAGTGGGGGGTAGCAGGGGTAGTGGGGGTGGTGGGGTGGTGGGGGATGGAGCAGTGATGGTAGTGGTGGTGGTTGGAGGGGTTGTTTTGTCGCGATGGGATGGTAGCAATGAAGGGTAGTGGGGTGTGATGGGGGTTTCGGGGGTAGTGTGGGGGGTGATGATGGTGGTGGTGGGGGTTGGTGCGGTGATGATTATGGGGGTGGAGTTGGTATGGTGAGGTTTGGGGTTTTCGGTATTGGGGGTTGGTCTTGGGGGGGGATGGTTTTAGAGGTGTATAATGGCAGCGATGGCGATAGCGGTGACCGGGGTCGTAAGGTGGGGAAAAAGGAAGGATAATGATGAAGGTGGGGGAGAAAAATAAAAGTGACAGAAGGGAGACTGAGACGAAAGGGATATATACTGTGTGGCCGAGATGGATCTTTAACGGGAAACTAGAGTGGGATCGAAGAAAAGCCTAAACAACTCTATGCAGAGGGAGAGAGGGGGGGAGGGGAGAAAGAAGGGAGGGGGGGAAAGAAAGGGGAGGAAGCACGTGTGACATAGCCTTGGTATAGGGGAATTTTACGGGGGAGGAAAAAGGCGGAAACGTCTGCATCTCACCCAAAAAGTGAAACATAAAATGTCCCAAGTCTAGATTGTTGCTTTCCTTCCTTGTTAGAATTTACTTTTTAGAAGTCCATTTCCCTTTAAAGGAAAAAACTTGGTGTGGTGGTGGAAAATAATAAAATATAAAATTTTTAATATATATAATATATATATATATATATATATATAATAAAAAATTATATTTTATATATATATATATATATATATAATATATTATATATAATAATATATATATAATATATATATAGGGGGCCGAATTTTAAAAAAGGTAAATTTACGAGAACTATTTAAAATTAAGTCCTTTCAAAATTTTTTCTTATACGTTTAAAGATATTTTTTTTTTTCATTAATTTAATGTAAAAAAAATTAAATTTTTGCCCCAAAAAGAATCTAAGAAAATTTACCTAATAAAATTAAAAACAAAAACAATTTATTTTAGCCTAACCCAAAACTAAATATATTTTTAGATTTGCTTACAAAATTAAAAAATAAAAAAACACAATCAAATCATTTTTTTCGTTAGGTTCGAATGATTTTGACAAAAATTTATTGCATCACAAATTTTCATTTGTCCTAATGGCAAGAGGGACGTTGCTATTTAACCCAAATCGCAAGTTCTCCCATTCGCACACATAAAATATATAAATATATATATATATATTATATAATTTAATATATATAAATATATAAATATTATATATAATATATATATATATAGTATATTTAAAATTTTAATATAATAATATATATATATATATATATATATATATAATATATTATATATAATTATATATATATATCTAATTAACAAAAAATTTTTTAATATGATTTACCATTGTCAATACTTACAGTTTCTTTTTTATTGAACTTTGTATTGTTTCTAAAAAAGTTTGTTTTTAATGGCGATATTTACACTCAGAAATTTGGTATGGGAAGGGGAAATCCTCCCCAAATTATCCTTAGCAATTTGGACATAAAATATTTAAAAAAAAAGATTGCTTAACAAAATACTTCCAATAACAAGTGGGTTTAGATTTTGATAATTTTTGTGTTAAGCCTAAAAATAAACACAAACCATTTCCTTGTTTAAAATTTTAATAATGTACTCATTCCCAAAAATTTTTCTGCTGAGGGGGAAAAAAAGCTCTTTGCCCCTTTTAGATGTTTTAATCAATAAGGGAAACCGGGAAACCTGATTTTAAAAATTTTAAAATTTTCAGAAAGCCAACAAAAGCTGTTCTTATGTACATTTTTATTCTTCACTTCAAAAAAGGTTAAAATTCCTGATTCTTTTAAAAGTTTTTGAGAGTTTTTACGTATTTCAACACAGACTTCATAGATGAAGAATTTTTGAAGATTTCTGAAATAGCTAATGATCAAAAAAATCCAAAAAAACCTTAACTGATAAACTTTTAAAAAAAGTTAGAAATAGTTTTTACAAATTTGAAAACAAACCAACCTCATTCAACCAAGAATATGTAGATTCTCCCTTCCCAAACAAAACTTTCTTTAAAAACCTTCCCCTACTTAGGAATTTTTTTATAAAAATTGTATTTTAAAAACTTTTAAAAAATAAAAATAAACTTTTCATTTTTAAAAATTCCCCCCCAAAAATGCTGAAGACGTGCTTAAATTCCTTGTAAAAATAATTATAAAATTCATTACAGTCAAATTGAAAAAGTGTTGAACGAAATTGAACAACATAAATATAGCATTTAAAATGGACAAAACCTTTGCTCTATTTTTTCATGTAGAAATTTTTTAAACATTTAATTGATTTTTAAAAGGCTATAAAGCTTTTTCGAGCAGGTCACGGGCGGAGAAATATATAAATCAAATTTATAAAAAAATTATAAATTAATATGAATATTGATTTTTTTGTTTTTTCAAATAGAAATCATTTATAATTTAAAAAATTTGGGGAAAAAATGTAAATTGGTAAATATAATTATTCTGGCAGGTCTTTGACCGCCCACTCACTTCATCATAAAAGGTTCAGGTGTTGTTTGTTGACTGCGAAGTGTAAACTCGCCCTTATATACCTTTTGCTATTTTTTTTTTTTTTATATTCTTGATAATTGAGAAACAAGAAAACGCTTGGGAAATTTAGTTTTCTTTTCACAGTGGGTTTTTACACATCACCCAGTAGCGACCAGTGAAGAACGGGGGGCCCGAGCTATGAAACGACCCCGCAACCACAACTAGGTGAGTAACACACACACACACCCCCACCACCCACACACTCACACCACACACACCACAACACAAACACACACACACACCCCACCACAACACACCACACACACACATAATTATATATATATTATATATATAATATTATATGTGTGTGTTGGGGTGTGTGTGTGTGTGTGTGTGTGTGTGTTTGTGGTGTGTGTGTGTGGTTTTATGTGTGTGTATACATTGCTGCTTGTCGTTTTTCTAGCTGCTACTGTTTTTTCGGCTGGTGACCTCTTTGATGATACTGCAGGGGAAACGACAACCTTGCACCATTCTCTTTAAGGGTCTGTGGATGCTGTCCGCTGTCTTCCTGGGAAAGAGATGAGCTGTTTCAACTTGTTTGTCGCGGCCTTTATTTTCTTTGAGAGTAGAAAGGATTCTTTGAGCTTTATTTTAGCAGTCGTTGATGAAATGTGAAAGAAACCTTAGTGTTGTGAAGATGTCTCTAGTGGTTGCTGGGTCACCGCATGGAGAAGTCCCGGGCGAAGACCCGTCGTGGAGAACTTACCTTTACTTGTCTCTAATGGTGTTGTATTCCTCTTCCAGGAATTCGTGGCTGCATATTCACTAGGAATATGCAGAATGCTATTAAAGTACTGTAGCATGCTAAGAGTATGTTACATTTTATTCGGCGTATGTCACTCACCAATATGGGCAATCCTCCTGAACAGTGAACCAGGTGCTAAGTGTTTAGCGAATATGGGCCCCATCATTATACCAGCTCCTTAGTTCAACCAGCCAAGCACAAGGAAGCCCGCTAAAAACTGTGAAGTGATGTGGAACACTCGTGAAGCAGCCTTGGTAGACTTACCTTCACTGCTGGTCGCTGTGTACTTGCATTTGCCTCATTGTGCATGGTTGTAAATACTGTACATAGGCTATACAAATACTGTAAATACCAGCTTGTTTTGGTGAAGGAAATACAATCATTTACTCTGGTGCCTTTTTGCTCGTTCCTAAGTAGTTAACGTGTTACAGCAAGGAGTGTAGGCCAAATAATCTACACCTGTGTTCATAATACTTACCATGTTTGGTTTTCTTATCATGATATGAGTGAGTGTGTTCCAAGTCATTTTTATTAGTAGGTTTGCGGTACACCTCAAACTTAATTAAGAGATTCTAATTAATAAGCTTAACATCAGTACAGGAAACAAAGGTGCTCTGTTTTTCCTCAAGTGTAAACTGGGTGATGATAATGTTACATTAAGTAGTCATGTTATAGACAAAATGGCCACCCTCAAAGAAATCTTTGCAGATGTTGCCAAGAATTACACTGATGGGGAATCCCATTGTCAGGCCAAACTTCTCTGTAAAAAAAAAATAAATAAAAAAAATCATAGTTTGCATAGGCCTATAAAACCTTAGTCTCATAGTCTGTGGTTTAAAAAGACAGTAGAACATATTTATTAAAAAGTGTTTGAGTCCTGTGACCTTGATTACTTCTGACATAGAGAGGTAAAAAATATTAGAAAATATAAGCTGCAAGTTGTGAGTGATGTGTAGTGACCAGATGAAACTGCAAGTAAGATTATTTGAAATGACGTCAAGCAGACCTTGAGGACAAGTGATTCCTGTGTTATAAGGTAGGTTGAGCTTACAGTAGACTGGCTGAGTATCATGAAATTTCTAGTATTATGTTCCAGTGTTGGTGTGGGCTATTAGTGAGGTTTCTAGGCACCGTTGGCGTCTAAGTGAGGACGAGTTGTACCTCATTCCAACTCATCAAATGTCCCGTGGAGTTTCTGGTGAGGACACAAGCATTCTTTTAAACGTCCCTGTTGCAGGTGCTTCGATGTTCACTTAGATGAACAAAGAGATTTCTACCTGCTTTGCTTACATATTTCTTGGGACAGTGTCCACAAGGGAAAGTGAAGATGTTTATTGTAGAAGTCAGAGGTGTGGGTCATTGTTTCATAGTAAGATCGTTGATGGGAGCTGATGGAAACAGATTTGCTTCTGGCAAGCACTTGTCGGGTATTCTCGGCAGCATCACCACACAGGAACCCTATGAAATGCTGTTTAGAGGACTGCTTTATGGAGGATTTGTTTAGGATAGCTTAATGCAGTTCCGGATGAAGCTAGGCTGAAAATGAAGGAATGTGAAGGTTTGTGTTATGTAGGCACATTAATCTTCAAGGAAACAATGGCTGGAGATGCCGCGAGTCATCGCAAAGAAACTATTAAATGATACTTCTTGTAGTGCGGGTGTCATGGTGGATTTCTGTGAGAGTTTTAACTTCAAGTATGAAGATAACTACTGCACAGTCAGTCATACACCACTACAGTTAGTCATATACTACTAAAGTCAGTCATACACTACTACAGTTAATCATACACTTCTACAGTCAGTCATACACTACTACAGTTAGTCATATACTACTAAAGTCAGTCATACACTACTACAGTTAATCATACACTTCTACAGTCAGTCATACACTACTACAGTCAATCATACACTACTACAGTCAGTCATACTCTACTACAGTCAGTCATACACTACTACAGTCAGTCATACACTACTACAGTCAGTCATACACTACTACAGTCAGTCATACACTACTACAGTCAGTCATACACTACTACAGTCAGTCATACACTACTACAGTCAGTCATACACTACTACAGTCAGTCATACACTACTACAGTCAGTCATACACTACTACAGTCAGTCATACTCTACTACAGTCAGTCATACACTACTACAGTCAGTCATACTCTACTACAGTCAGTCATACACTACTACAGTCAGTCATACACTACTACAGTCAGTCATACACTACTACAGTCAGTCATACACTACTACAGTCAGTCATACACTACTACAGTCAGTCATACTCTACTACAGTCAGTCATACACTACTACAGTCAGTCATACACTACTACAGTCAATCATACACTACTACAGTCAGTCATACTCTACTACAGTCAGTCATACACTACTACAGTCAGTCATACACTACTACAGTCAGTCATACACTACTACAGTCAGTCATACACTACTACAGTCAGTCATACACTACTACAGTCAGTCATACACTACTACAGTCAGTCATACTCTACTACAGTCAGTCATACACTACTACAGTCAGTCATACTCTACTACAGTCAGTCATACACTACTACAGTCAGTCATACACTACTACAGTCAGTCATACACTACTACAGTCAGTCATACTCTACTACAGTCAGTCATACACTACTACAGTCAGTCATACACTACTACAGTCAGTCATACACTACTACAGTCAGTCATACACTACTACAGTCAGTCATACACTACTACAGTCAGTCATACACTACTACAGTTAGTCATACACTACTACAGTCAGTCATACACTACTACAGTCAGTCATACACTACTACAGTCAGTCATACACTACTACAGTTAGTCATACACTACTACAGTCAGTCATACACTACTACAGTCAGTCATACACTACTACAGTCAGTCATACACTACTACAGTCAGTCATACACTACTACAGTCAGTCATACACTACTACAGTCAGTCATACACTACTACAGTCAGTCATACACTACTACAGTCAGTCATACACTACTACAGTCATCATACACTACTACAGTCAGTCATACTCTACTACAGTCAGTCATACACTACTACAGTCAGTCATACACTACTACAGTCAGTCATACACTACTACAGTCAGTCATACTCTACTACAGTCAGTCATACACTACTACAGTCAGTCATACACTACTACAGTCAGTCATACACTACTACAGTCAGTCATACACTACTACAGTCAGTCATACACTACTACAGTCAGTCATACACTACTACAGTTAGTCATACACTACTACAGTCAGTCATTACACTACTACAGTCAGTCATACACTACTACAGTCATCATACACTACTACAGTTAGTCATACACTACTACAGTCAGTCATACACTACTACAGTCAGTCATACACTACTACAGTCAGTCATACACTACTACAGTCAGTCATACACTACTACAGTCAGTCATACACTACTACAGTCAGTCATACACTACTTACAGTCAGTCATACACTACTACAGTCAGTCATACACTACTACAGTCAGTCATACACTACTACAGTTAGTCATACACTACTACAGTCAGTCATACACTACTACAGTCAGTCATACACTACTACAGTCAGTCATACACTACTACAGTTAGTCATACACTACTACAGTCAGTCATACACTACTACAGTCAGTCATACACTACTACAGTCAGTCATACACTACTACAGTTAGTCATACACTACTACAGTCAGTCATACACTACTACAGTCAGTCATACACTACTACAGTCAGTCATACACAGTCAGAGAGAACAAGAGGAGAGTAATGAGGTGTGTGGAACTCTCAGCTTTAACATCACTAAGTGTTTCCTCTCCCCTCTCTCCCCATCCCCTCTCTCCCCCTCCCCTCTCTCCCCCTCCCCTCTCACCCCCTCCCCTCTCTGTCTCCCTCCCTCTTTCTCCCTCCCCTCTTCCGTCTCTCTCTCTCCCTATCCTCATTCCCTCTCTCTCTCTCCCTATCCTCTTCCCTCTCTCTCTCTCCCTATCCTCTTCCCTCTCTCTCTCTCACTATCCTCTTCCCTCTCTCTCTCTCTCACTATCCTCTTCCCTCTCTTTCTCTTCCTTCCCTCTTCCCTCTCTCTATTCTCATCTTATTCCCACTTCTTCCCTCCTCTTAATAATACCATAGTTTTCCTTCCTTCTGTTCAACCTTCCTTACTACCTTCTTCCCTCTCTACATCCCCTACCTTCTCTACTACCCTTTTCCCCTCTCTACAACTCCTCTCGTAAGAACCTTCTTCCTCCCAGACACTCATTCTACCTCTCACTATCCCTCCTCCATCCACCTCCTCCTCCTCCTCCTCCTCCTCCATCCACCTCCTCCTCCTCCTCCTCCTCCTCCATCCCCTCCTCCTCCTCCTCCCCTCCTCCTCCCCTCCTCCATCCTCCTCCTCCTCCTCCTCCTCCTCCTCCTCCTCCTCCATCCTCCTCCGCCTCCTCCTCCTCCTCCTCCTCCTCCTCCTCCTCCTCCTCCTCCATCCTCCTCCGCCTCCTCCTCCTCCTCCTCCTCCATCCTCCTCCGCCTCCTCCTCCTCCTCCTCCTCCTCCATCCTCCTCCGCCTCCTCCTCCTCCTCCTCCTCCTCCTCCTCCTCTAGTGTACTCAGATAACATTTTCTTCAGCGTATTTTCACTGTGTGTTCAGTGCTCACACCATTACACTGTATGTGTGCTCAGTGCTCACACCATTACACTGTATGTGTGCTCAGTGCTCACACAATTACACTGTATGTGTGCTCAGTGCTCACACCATTACACTGTATGTGTGCTCAGTGCTCACACCATTACACTGTATGTGTGCTCAGTGCTCACACCATTACACTGTATGTGTGCTCAGTGCTCACACCATTACACTGTATGTGTGCTCAGTGCTCACACCATTACACTGTATGTGTGTTCAGTGCTCACACCATTACACTGTTATGTGTGTTCAGTGCTCACACCATTACACTGTATGTGTTCAGTGCTCACACCATTACACTGTATGTGTGTTCAGTGCTCACACCATTACACTGTATGTGTGTTCAGTGCTCACACCATTACACTGTATGTGTGTTCAGTGCTCACACCATTACACTGTATGTGTGCTCAGTGCT
This sequence comes from Cherax quadricarinatus, assembly GCF_026875155.1. NCBI lineage: Eukaryota > Metazoa > Arthropoda > Malacostraca > Decapoda > Parastacidae > Cherax > Cherax quadricarinatus. Next base: position 46,013,707 of record NC_069410.1, read on the forward strand.
CACACCATTACACTGTATGTGTGTTCAGTGCTCACACCATTACACTGTATGTGTGTTCAGTGCTCACACCATTACACTGTATGTGTGCTCAGTGCTCACACCATTACACTGTATGTGTGCTAAGTGCTCACAACATACACTGTATGTGTTTCAGTGCTCACACCATTACACTGTATGTGTGCTCAGTGCTCACAACAGTACACTGTATGTGTGTTCAGTGCTCACACCATTACACTGTATGTGTGCTCAGTGCTCACAACAGTACACTGTATGTGTGCTCAGTGCTCACACCATTACACTGTATGTGTGCTCAGTGCTCCACAACAGTACACTGTATGTGTGTTCAGTGTCCTCACAACCATTACACTGTATGTGTGTTCAGTGCTCACACCATTACACTGTATGTGTGTTCAGTGCTCACACCATTACACTGTATGTGTGTTCAGTGCTCACACACATTCATTACACTTGTATGTGTGTTCAGTGCTCACAACCATTACACTGTATGTGTGCTCAGTGCTCACACCATTACACTGTATGGTGTTCAGTGCTCACAACCATTACACTGTATGTGTGTTCAGTGCTCACACCATTACACTGTATGTGTGCTCAGTGCTCACACCATTACACTGTATGTGTGCTCAGTGCTCACAACAGTAACACTGTAGTGTGCTCAGTGCTCACACCATTACACTGTATGTGTGCTCAGTGCTCACAACAGTACACTGTATGTGTGTTCAGTGCTCACACCATTACACTGTATGTGTGTTCAGTGCTCACACCATTACACTGTATGTGTGTTCAGTGCTCACACCATTACACTGTATGTGTGCTCAGTGCTCACACCATTACACTGTATTGTGTGTTCAGTGCTCACACCATTACACTGTATGTGTGTTCAGTGCTCACACCATTACACTGTGTGTGTGCTCAGTGCTCACACCATTACACTGTATGTGTGCTCAGTGCTCACAACAGTACACTGTATGTGTGCTCAGTGCTCACACCATTACACTGTATGTGTGCTCAGTGCTCACACCATTACACTGTATGTGTGCTCAGTGCTCACACCATTACACTGTATGTGTGCTCAGTGCTCACAACAGTACACTGTATGTGTGCTCAGTGCTCACAACAGTACACTGTATGTGTGCTCAGTGCTCACAACAGTACACTGTATGTGTGCTCAGTGCTCACAACAGTACACTGTATGTGTGCTCAGTGCTCACAACAGTACACTGTATGTGTGCTCAGTGCTCACAACAGTACACTGTATGTGTGCTCAGTGCTCACAACAGTACACTGTATGTGTGTTCAGTGCTCACAACAGTACACTCTATGTGTGCTCAGTGCTCACAACAGTACACTGTATGTGTGCTCAGTGCTCACAACAGTACACTGTATGTGTGCTCAGTGCTCACAACAGTACACTGTATGTGTGTTCAGTGCTCACACCATTACACTGTATGTGTGCTCAGTGCTCACAACAGTACACTGTATGTGTGTTCAGTGCTCACAACAGTACACTGTATGTGTGTTCAGTGCTCACGACAGTACACTGTAATGTGTGTTCAGTGCTCACAACAGTACACTGTATGTGTGTTCAGTGCTCACGACAGTACACTGTATGTGTGTTCAGTGCTCACAACAGTACACTGTATGTGTGTTCAGTGCTCACAACAGTACACTGTATGTGTGTTCAGTGCTCACAACAGTAAACTGTATGTGTGCTCAGTGCTCACAACAGTACACTGTATGTGTGTTCAGTGCTCACGACAGTACACTGTATGTGTGTTCAGTGCTCACAACAGTACACTGTATGTGTTTTTCAGTGCTCACGACAGTACACTGTATGTGTGTTCAGTGCTCACAACAGTACACTGTATGTGTGTTCAGTGCTCACAACAGTACACTGTATGTGTGCTCAGTGCTCACAACAGTACACTGTATGTGTGCTCAGTGCTCACAACAGTACACTGTATGTGTGCTCAGTGCTCACAACAGTACACTGTATGTGTGTTCAGTGCTCACAACAGTACACTGTATGTGTGCTCAGTGCTCACAACAGTGCACTGTATGTGTGTTCAGTGCTCACAACAGTACACTGTATGTGTGTTCAGTGCTCACAACAGTACACTGTATGTGTTCAGTGCTCACAACAGTACACTGTATGTGTGTTCAGTGCTCACAACAGTACAATGTATGTGTGTTCAGTGCTCACGACAGTACACTGTATGTGTGTTCAGTGCTCACAACAGTACACTGTATGTGTGTTCAGTGCTCACGACAGTACACTGCATGTGTGTTCAGTGCTCACAACAGTACACTGTATGTGTGTTCAGTGCTCACAACAGTACACTGTATGTGTGTTCAGTGCTCACAACAGTACACTGTATGTGTGTTCAGTGCTCACAACAATACACTGTATGTGTGCTCAGTGCTCACAACAGTACACTGTATGTGTGTTCAGTGCTCACAACAGTACACTGTATGTGTGTTCAGTGCTCACAACAGTACACTGTATGTGTGTTCAGTGCTCACGACAGTACACTGTATGTGTTCTCAGTGCTCGCACCAGTTCTCTGTATGTGTGCTCAGTGCTCAAGCCATTACACTGTATGTGTGTTCAGTGCTCACAACAGTACACTGTATGTGTGTTCAGTGCTCACGACAGTACACTGCATGTGTGTTCAGTGCTCACGACAGTACACTGCATGTGTGTTCAGTGCTCACAACAGTACACTGTATGTGTGTTCAGTGCTCACAACAGTACAGTGCATGTGTGCTCAGTGCTCGCACTAGTACACTGTACGTGTGCACATTACTCACACCAGTTTACGGTGTGCACAGTACTCGCACCAACACACTGTGTATACAATGCACTCTGTATACAATACACTGTGTATACAATACAATGTGTATACAATACACTGTGTGTGTGAGTGTAACTTCCTTACTCAAGTCTTCAGTGACTTTCCCAAACAACAAAACAATAAACATTCACAGTCAGCAAAACAATGAACATTCCCAGAAAATAAAACAATAAACATTACCAAACAACAAACATTCCCCTACAACAAAACAATAAATATTCTCAGACAACAAAACAATAAACATTCCCGGACAAGAAAACAATAAACATTCCCAGACAACAACAAAAATATTTCTATAAAACAAAATTTACATTCCCATATAACAGGAAAATCAACATTCCCAGACAAAATAAAAATTACCAGACAACAAATCAATAAACATTACCCGACAAGAAGACGATAAACATTCTTAGAAACAACAAAATAAACGCTACCAGTCAACAAAACAGATATTGTTATACAACAGTGCAATAAGCAAAAGAGAGAAACTTACGACGACGTTTCGGTCCGACTTGGACCAGTCACGGTATTGTGCCTTTTTGTTATTTAGTGCAATAAGTATTCTCAGCAAACAAAACAATAAACATTCCCAGACAACGAAACAACAAACC
>NC_069410.1:46022190-46054690 GCF_026875155.1 Cherax quadricarinatus
GGTATGATAAAGCTCACGGTTCATGGAGAGTGACCTAGTAGCGACCAGTGAAGAGGCGGGGCCAGGATCTTGGACTCGACCCCTGCATCCTCATCTAGGTGAGTACAACTAGGTGAGTACACACACAGTGAAGAGGAGGGGCCAGGAGCTGTGTCTCGACCCCTGTAACCATAATTAGGTGAGTACAATTAGGTGAGCACACACACACACACACACACACACACACACACACACACACACACACACACACACACACACACACACACACACACACACACACACACACACACACTAATAACACATTACTAAACACAAATGCCTGTCATGTACATAATTTTTAATGCCTGAGAGTGTCACTGGAAGACTCATGGTCATCTAAATTAGAATAAGCCAAGACTCATCTACAGAGAAGAATATCTGCACAGATCTCACTGCCTTAAATGAGCAGTATTTATGGGACGATACCAAAAATTTTGCCGAAATCGACATCCAATTTTCGGCCGATACCCATACTTTTCCTATATTTTTTTGATTATAATAACTACGTTCAATATATAAGGGAATGCTTATTGCACAATGATGGGTATTAAATAACACAGGAAGGTTAAATATTAAATAATATAATTTCTCTTGAGATGATAATGTTATTTCTCATTACTTGACCTGTTGTATTAGTTACTGGTTGTTAAAGGCACTTGTCGATAGTGTGTGTGTATATGTGTTGTGTGTGTGTGTGTGTGTATGTTGATGTGTGTGTGTGTGGTGTGTGTGTGTGTGTGTGTGTGTGTGTGTGTTGTGTATGTGTGTGTGTGTGTGTGTGTGTGTGTGTGTGTGTGTGTGTGTGTGTGTGTGTGTGTGTGTGTGTGTATGTGTGTGTGTGTGTGTGAGTGTATGAGTAACTCTCGCAGTTGTGAAATAGAGTGTTAATATTGATAATTTGAAGCACACATGTAATATAATTATTTTAAAAAGTATCGGCTGGTATCGACCTTTTTTTCACAGATACCAATGTTGATACCGTAGAAATGGCCGATGCTCACCTACACCAGCACTTTGGTACATCTCTAAATTCAGCAGTAATTACTTTGGGCAATACAGTTATACAGAAAAAAACGGAATTTTAAAATCACCAAAAAAATTAACCCAAATGATCCTGGTGAGTGAAATTCCCCATAACAAAAGTTCAAAACGTTGCTTATGTCTAATTTACAATTTTTCGGAATTGGCCTATCTAAAGAAGTGAACAAAGGGTAAAAAGACAGACCTATCTTATGAACAGGTAGTTGGGTCACCTGTACAGGTGACACACAACTTGTACAGGTGACCAAGTAACATGAACAAGTGACCCAGCAACCTGTACAGGTAACCCAGTAACTTCTACATATGATACAGCAACTTGTACAGGTGACCCAGCAACCTGAACAGGTGACCCACAGCCTATACAGGTGACCCACAATCTGCACAGGCGACCCAGCAACCCGTACAGGTGACCCAGCAACCTGTACAGGTGACCCACAATCTGTACAGGTACCCAGCAACCTGTACAGGTGATTCAGCAACCTGTACAGGTGACCCAGCAACCTGTACAGGTGACCTAGTCCATCATCCACATGTCGACTACGTCTATCCCCAGCTCACCTGCACAATTCAATCAAGTCCCTGTGTAGGCGAAGAGTTGCTTTTAAAATAAAAATTTTGTCCGTAAATAGTGTCCTACTGGTGGCATCCTGTCATTCCCGAGCATTATAAGAGATTCCGGCCGTCAATTTATCATTCTAGTTTGTTTACCAATGCAAAACTTTGGCGAATCCAGTCGAAGAGGTGATATTTTACCAGCGTCGCTCACGCAATTAATATTGGACGTGTATGTGTGTATGTGTATGTGTCTATGTGTATGTGTCTATGCGTATATTTTACGTCTCTGTTCTGTATCAATGTCTATGGTATGTGTGTATGTCTGTGGTATGTTTCTAATAGTGAGTGTCTTTGGTATGTTCGTGTGAGGAAGTGTTCGTGCTATTTACTTGGTCACTTCAAGCGGGGGAAAGCAAATGTCCCGTTGCTGGCCCCATCCGCTTAATCATTAATCGACTCCTGTGATACATCCCGACATTATGTACTTTGTAGTAGTTGCATTTGAATTTTCGTAAAGGAATATGAAATGTGCAACCCTGGCATATTTTCATTGCCAAATCGTTTCTCCTGCACAACGAGTTTTTTCAGTCGTATACAGAGTTGACGTTATCACTGGAGACAACGGGAGAAGTGGAGAGGTAATTTCAAAGTGTTCAGTCCCTTAGTCTTGATAGAAGGTGTTCAGTTCCTTAGCCTTGATAGGTGTTAAGTCAGCTCAAACAGAGGTATAGGGACGGAGACTTGCGTAATACTGCAGCCAGGGTTCAGCAGTTGCAGGTTCTGGTACTCTCTACTCAAATAATCCAGCCCATTGCGATGTCCTGGAGTATATCTGCAAAGTGTTTCAGGGGTTAACGCCCCCGCGGCCCGGTCTGTGACCAGGCCTCTTCGTGGATCAGGGCCTGATCAGTCAGCCTGTTACTGCTGGCCGCACGCAAACCGACGTACGAACTCCAGCCCGACTGTTCAAGTGCTGATTTTATGTGCCTATCCAGCGCCTTCTTGAAGACAGCCAGGGGTCTATTGGTAATCATTCTTATGTATGCTGGGAGGCAGTTGAACAGTCTTGGGCTCTTGACACATACTGTGTTGTCTCTCAGCGTACTCGTGACACCCCTGCTTTTCATTGCAGGGATGTTGCATCTCCTGCCTATCTATTGCTTTTCATAGGGAATGATTTTCGTATGCAAATTTGGGACTAGTCCCTCTAGGATTATCCAAGTGTTATTACATGTATCTTTCTCGCCTGCTTTCCCAGGGAATACAAATCATGGGACTCAACAGTTCCGAGTAATTTAGGGGCTTTATCGTACTTTCCCGTGCCGTGAAAGTTCTCTGTACATTCCCCAGGTCTACAGTTTCACCTGACATGAAAGGGGCCATTAGTGTACAGCAATATTCCAGCTTAGAAAGAAATGATTTGAAGAAAATCATCATGGGCTTGGCATCCCTAGTTTTGAAGGTTCTCATTATCCATCATATCATTTTCCTAGCAGATGTGGTAGATACATTGTTGTGGTCTTCGAAAGCGAGATCCTCTGACATTATCACTCCCAGGTCCTTCACATTAATTCTTCCTTCTATTGTGAGGTTGGAATTTGTTTTATACTCCGATACACTTAATTTCTTCAAGTTTTCCCTATCGAAGCAATTTTAAATTTCTCTTCATTTTAACTTCATATTGTTTTCTGCAGTCCATTAAAAATTTGATTGATGTTCGCACGGAGTTTTGCAGTGTCTTCGATGGATGACACTGTCATGTAAATTCGGGTGTTCATCTCTGTCTATGTCAGATACGAGGATGAGGAACAGGATGGGAGCAAGTACTGTTCCTTGTGGAACAGAGCTTTTCAATGTAGCTGCCTCAGACTTTGTTTACTATTACTCTCTGTGTTCTATTTGTTACGAGGTTATAGATGCATCTACCAACTTTTCCTGTTATTCTTTTCTAACACATTTTGTACGCTATTACACCATGGTCGCACTTGTCTAACGCTTTCGCAAAGTCTGTGTATAGTACATCTGCATTTCGTTTGGTCTCCAGAGCAACTAATAATTTGTCATAGTTGGGACTGGAAGGAGCGACCTGCTCTAAACCCGTGCTGCTCTGGGTTGTGTAACCGATGGGTTTCTAAGTGGGTGGCGATCTAGCTTCTTGGAACCCTTTCAAAGATTTTTATATGGGACGTTAATGCTGTCGGTCTGTAATTCTTTGCAATTGCTTTACTGCCACCTTTGTGGAGTGGGTCTATATCTGTTGTTTTTAGTGACTGTGGGATGACCTCTGTATCCATGCTCCTTCTCCATTTAACGCTAAAGGTACGTGAGAGGGGCTTCTTGTAGTTCTTGATGAACACGGAGCTCCACGAGTCTGGACCTGGGGCAGAGTGCATGGCCATGTTATTTATTACTTTTTCTAAGTCTTGTGATGTTAGGATAATATCAGAGATTTAGAGTGTCGACTCTTAGTTGGTTAACGGCTCACTAAACACTGAGTCATATTGGAATTTTAGTGTCTTACCCTTTTCTTTGCTGTCATCTGTGTAAGTCCCATCTCGTCTAGGCAGGGGTCCAATGCTAGATGTTGTTTTTGCCCTAGATTTGGCATAGGAAAAGAAATATTTTGAGTTTCTTTCAATTTCATTTATGACTTTAAGTTCTTCCTGAGTTTTTGTCTCCTGTATGATTTCTCAAGCTAAAGTTCGATATTTGCTAATTCTCTGACCAGTGCCTTCTTTCGTATTTTAGACATACTGGCCCCTTTCAGCAGCTCTGTGATTCTTCCCCTCCGCCTGTGTAGGGAACCTCTCTCTCTAGTTGATATCTTTTCCTTTTTCTTAAAGGAATGTGCCTTGAGCATACCTAAAGTGCCACACACTTAATTCTTTCTGGGCAAAGGTTCAGCTCCGCGCTGTTTAGGATATCTTCCCAACTTTTTTCATTTGGGACATGGTTGACTTGATCCCACTCTCTGTTTTAGTTGTTGAAGTTGAATTTGGTGAAGGCATCCTCATAACTAATCACCTTTTGCTAGTCAGGAGCCCTGCGCATGCATGTCTGTACCTCTATGATGTTGTGATCTGAGTGTAGTCTTTGATACTGTTATGTTTAATACCAGATCAGCATTGTTAAAGAAATATGATAATGAATGGTTTATAGATGCCGATGCATTGCAGATCTACCTACCTGGAGAATGTTCCTGGGGTCAACGCCCCCGCGGCCCGGTTCATAACCAGGCCATGAGAGTGCAGTTTTAAGAGGTTTTATTAAAGACGAGGTTTCACCTGCACAGTTTTTTTTCACAAGTTAATAGAAGTACCTGAGGAGAGCATGAAATACAGGTAGGGGAGATGGAAGAGTGAAGTGTGGCGATGAGATTTAGTAATAGGTGAAAGATTTAACTTTATGTCTGGTGACGACAGATTGCTTCACTCATCAAGTTTCTGACAATACAGTTGTTGATGGAAGCAATATCGTCGTGGCCAGATAAAATCTTTCTCCAACTCCACACACCGCATCACCACACTTGATTCTTCTTTCTCCCGCCAGGTATGACGTTAAGATCCATTGCTTCAGTCATGGACTCTTCCCTAACATAAACTAGTTGGTTCACTTGCCAAATCTCTCTCCAGTCTTTTAGATACGACCAGTAGCTAGCACCTTAAGAATTCAGGAGCTCCAATATCACAACTAAAGAACATTAACATTACTAACATGAAATTAGCAAGTCTGAGCTTCTCCTTGTTCACATTCTCTTCAGAAAAGTCACCAGGGATTCACAAGCATGCTTACAGCGCAAGTATATGATGGTACCTATTACTTTGAATATGATGGTACCTATTACTTTGTATATGATGGTACCTATTACAAAGAATCTTTTGGCATGGCAATGAGTCCCTCCCTCCCTTATTGCTGTTCTGGGCAATGTTTTCGTGGACTACAAATATATGGAAACAAGGCGATTTAAGAACATCATTCTTAACAACATATGGATGAGATAGGTCGATGATGTCCTGATTATAGTTCCTGAACATCTCGATCTATTAGATCACTTTTGGAAAACGAGTTGAATTGCTCACTTCCGTTTCTTGATGTCCTCATCCACAGCGAATATCAAGAAATTGTAGTTTAAGTCAGCCAACAAAAACGACCTTATTCACTACCGATCACACCACACGTTCCCAGAAGAGGAATGTAACAACATCGAATATATCGTTTTAAAATTACATTATCCTACGTATTTATAGAAGATTACTGAAGGAAAGAGACAGATACTCAACATAACCAAAAAATGACATCAGCATTGAGAGATACTTAATCTTCTCAGCAGATAACGTGCCATCATACACAAAGTTATTAACCCAACCAACACAGAATCAGCCACACTTTACCCACTACACGAAACTCACGAGGGGACAAAATACCACACAATCAAGGGGGAAAACGACGGACTAAAATTTGATATACGTCGAATTGCTAGAAACCTGATGAAATACGTTGAATAAACTGCTAGAAACCTGTTGAAATACGTCGAATAAATTGCTAGAAACCTGTTCAATGCGCAAGAAAAAGCAAAAATCTGCCTTCACAAGAAACAACGTAAATAAGACGTGTTGCACACCTTGACTCGTACACCGTAAAGGAGGTCAAATTAATCGTTTAATATGGTGACAAATTCAAGAGACAATGTTTAGATAGTGGCATCATAACCGTTTCCATTGCTATTGTTCACAACAATGGAAGCTTTCAGTTGGTGAGTCCTCTGGCATTACACTGGTTGAGCTGAGCGTGTGGGGGAGACCAACCAACAGCCAACAATCTCTTAATAAGTCGTGGTTATCAGATATTTATATCCCGACAAGACAGTCTAGAAGAATTATGGGTTATGGCATTATGGTATTTTACTGATAAGACCTTTCACTCACCAGTAATTTTATCAAAGCTTCATTAATTGGTAAAGTTTCCAGGTGGACGAAAAAACGTTCTTCTCAAATTGTGACCTATGCAACAAACCACACATTGTCTCATTAATCATTTTGTCCCAATCCTGACTCCTAGTGGCGAGTCAACCCCACGACTAGGACCTGCGTTCAGGAAACTGCGGTCCTGTTTCTGGCGATTCTTACCTAAAACCTAAAATTCTCTCCCACACTTATGCTCTCACAGGTATCTCTATTGACTTCAAAATTGTTGTACAGGTGGAAGTTGACTTTCATAAAGTTGGCAAACACTGCGCTCAACCTTGTCATCTAACGCTCTATTGAAAAATATTTTTTTCCCAATATATCCTACATAGCTAACAAATTATGGGCGCTGTTTAACTAGCCGCTGTCACCCGGAAATATTTCTTCTCTAATTTTTTACTTATTTTGTATCGAGTAGTAAACCACACACACACACACACACGATTGTGTGTGTGTGTGTGTGTGTGTGTGTGTTGTAGTGTGTGTGAGTGTGTGTGTGTGTGTGTGTGTGTGTGTGTGTGTGTGGTGTGTGTGTTGTGTGTGTGTGTGTGTGTGTGGTTTGTGCTTGTGGGTGTTTGTGTGTGTGTGTGTGAGTTGTGTGTGTTGTGTGTTTGTGTGTGAGTGTGTGTGTTGTGTTGTGTGTGTGTGTGTACTCACCTAGTTGTACTCACTAGTTGAGGGTTTGCGGGGGTTTCGAGTCCGAGTCCTGGCCCCGCCTCGTCACTGATCGTACTAGGTCACTTACCTGAGCCGTAGGCGCTTTATCATACCTCTGCTTAAAGCTATGTATGGATCCTGCCTCCACTACATCGTTCCCAAAACTATTCCACTTACTGACTACTCTGTGGACTGAAAGAAATACTTTCCTAAATCAATGTGATTCATTGTGTCTTCAGCTTCCACGTGTCCCCGTTGTTAATGTGCCATCTCTGGAAACCATCTGTTCTTCTACACTTGTCAATTCTCTCAGTATTTTTGTTGGTCGTTATCATTGTCCCCCATTTATTCTCCTGTCTACAGTGTTCGTCAGGTTGATTTCCCCTTCTTAACCTCCTCCTGTGGAAATACCTCTTAGCTCTGGGGACTAGTCTTGTTGCAAATCCTTTGCACTTTCTCTAGTTTCTTTACGTGGCTTGGCTAGGTGTGGGTTCCAAACTGGTGCCCGCATACTCCAATATTGGGCCTAAGTATTATACGGTGTGTTGTGTGTGTGTGTGTGTGGGTGTGTGTGTGTGTGTGTGTTTGTGTGTGTGTGTGAGTGTGAAAGTGTGTGTGTGAGTATGTGTGTGTGAGTGTTGTGTGTGTGTGTGTGTTGTGTGTGTGTGAGGTTGTGTTGTGTGTGTCACCAATATTTGTCGTGTGTGTGTGTGTGTTTGTGTGTTCTGTGTGTGTGTGTGTGTGTGTGTGGGTGTTTGTGTGTGTGTGTGTGTGTTGAGAGTGTGTGTGTGTGTGTGATGTGTGAGTGTGTGTGTATGCGTGTGTGTTGTGGAGTGTTTGTGTGTGTGTGTGTTTGTGTATGTGTGTGTGTGTGTGTGTGTGTTGTGTGTGTTTGTTGTGTGTGTGTTGTGTGTGGTTTTTGTGGTTTGTTTGGTGAGTGTGTGTGTGGTGTGTGTACTCACCTATTTACTCAACTATTTGTGGTTGCAGAGGTAGAGTCCTAGCTCCTGGCCCCCGCCTCTTCACCGGTTGCTAATAGGCCTCTCTCTCCCCGCTCCATGAGCTTTATCAAACCTGTCATAAAACTTGTGTATGGTTCTGCTCCACTACGTTCATTTTCTAGGCTATTCCACTGCTTACAACTCTATGATCTGAAGAAATACTTCTACTATCTATCTGACTCATTTGTGTCTTCAACTTCAATTGTGGCTTCTTGTTTCTGGTCCCCTCCTGTGGAACATTCCTGGTCTTTGTCCACCTTGTCTTTTCCACGCAGATTTTATATGTCGGTTTCTTGTCTCCCTGAACCCTCCTGTCTCCAGTGTGGTCAGGCCGATTTCCCTTATCTTTCATCATAGGACCATTCCCCTTAGCTCTGGAACTAACCTTGTTCGCAACCTTTGTACTCTCTCTAGTTTCTTGACGTGCTTTATCAAGTGCGGGTTCCCAAACAGGTGTGGCATACTCCAGTATTGGGCCTGACCTACCACGGTGTTTGTACAGTTTGTCTTGAATGATATCCTTACTTACGGTATCGGAAATGCTGTTCTCAGATTTGCAGGCGCCATATGCTGCTTGCGTTGTCTGATTGATGTGTGCTGCCGGAGACATGCTCGGATGTTTATACTCACCAAGATCTTTCTCTTGAGTGAGGTTTGCAGGTCTTTGGCCACCCTAGGCCTATACTCTGTCTGTGGTCTTCTGTGCCCCTCCCCCCCCATCTTCATGACTTTGCCATTTGGCAGGATTAAATTCGAGAAGCATGTTGATGGTCCAGGTTGTCCTGTTCTGTCCAGGTCTCTTTTGAAGTCTGCCTGGTCACTCATCTGATTTAAGATCTCTCATTTAACTTCAACATCATTTGCAATCAGTGGACAATTCTGAGTCTACACCCTTCCGTGTTCATGTCGTTCCCATATACCAAAAATAGCACTGGTCTAAGGAACCGACCCCTGTGGGACCCCGCTCGTCACAGGTGACCAGCTGTGATACATCATTACGATTACATGACTAGTTGTTGCCTCCCTGTAGGTATTCTCTGATCCATTGCAGTGCCTTACTTTTATATGCGCCTGATTGCCTTTAGCTTCTGCACTAATCGCTTGTGAGGAACTGTTGTCAAAGGCCCTTCTTGCAGTCCAAGAAGATGCAATCGACCCACCCCCTACTTCTATCGTGTGTCTTACTTTGTTATTTTAGCATAAAACTCCAGAAGGTTTGTGGAAACAGGATTTTGCCTTGTCCGTGTATATTTCCTGTGCTGGTTGGCATTTATACTCCTGTTCCGTTCCAGGTGCTCCACCACTCTACTCCTGATAATCTTCTCCATTAATTTTGCCATACTATACATGTCATGACACAGGTCTATAGTTTTGTGCCCTCTTTTCTGTCTCTTTTTTAAAAAAAATGGGGAACTAATTGGGAACTACATTTGACGTTTCCATACTCAGGTAGTTGCCAGTTACCAAGGGATGTGTATGAAGATTTGGTAAGTGGCACGCACAACATATCTGATCCCCTCTCTAAGGACCAACGGGGAGATGTTGTTGGTACCATTGCCTTTGAGGTATCGATGTCCCTTAGCAATTTCTTCACCTCCTCCTCATCTGTATGTATGTGTCCAAACTTGTTGGTGTATTCCTTGCTGGTGTCCCCGTCTGGTCTGTCCCCCATAGAGTCCTTCCTGTCTTACTGTAAAACTTCCTTAAATCTCTTGTTTTGAGGTTCTCACATACCTCTTGATCGTTTCTTGTGGTTTCTCACATCTTTCCTCAGCCTCTATCAACTGGTTCCTTGACTGTTGTACTTCCTCCTAATGTGGCTATACAGCAGTTTCGGGTCAGATTGTGACTTTCGCATGCTATGTCGTTTTCACCACTGTCGCTGGGACTCCTCCTTACTGTGCATACTGTCGTTTCTGGACTTCTACTAATCTCCGTGTTTTCCTGGGTCCTATGCTCCTGTACCTTTTCCATTCTCTGTAGCACTTAGTTTTTTGCCTCCCTTCACCTTCGGGTTAAACCAAGGACTCGTTTTGGTCTTTCCTTTATTATTTCCGTTTCCCTTGGGAACCAAAACTTTCCTCTGGTCCTTGCACTTTGTTGCCACATATTCCATCATCTCGTTTACTGATTTTCCTACCATTTCTCTGTCCACTGAACCTCCTGCAGGAAGTTTCTCATACCTGTGTAGTCCCCCCCTTTTATAGTTGGCTGTCCCCTTCGTTCTGGTTATCTTATCCCGTGTGTGTAGTGTGTGTCGTGTGTGGTGTGTGTGTGTGTGTGTGTGAGTGTTGTGAGAGTGTGTGTGTTGTGTGTGTGTGTGTGTTTGGGTGTGTGGGTGTGTGTTTTGTGTGTGTTGTGTGTGTGAGTGTGTGTGTGTGTGTGTGTGTGTGTGTGTGTGTGTTTGTGTGTTGATGTGAGTGAAGTGGTGTAGTGGTGTGTGTGTGTGAGTGTGTATGTGTGTGTGTGTGTGTGTGTGCTGTGTGTGTGTGTGCTGTGAGTGTGTGAGGTGTGTGTGTGTGTGTGTGTGTGGCGGTGTGTGTGTGTTGTGTGCGGGTGTTTGTACTCACCTAGTTGAGGTTGCGGGGGTCGAGTTCCGAGCTCCTTGGCCCGCACTCTGCACTGATCGCTACAAGGTCACTCTACACTGAACGTGGCTTTATCATACCTCTGCTTAAAGCTATGTTGGATCCTGCCTCCCATACTACATCGCTTCCAAAACTTATTCGCTTTCCTGACTACTCTGTGGCTGAAGATATACTCCTAAAATCCCTTTGATTCATCCGTGTCTTCAACTTCCAATTGCGTCCCCTTGTTACTGGGTTCCCATCTCTGGAAACATTCAGTCTTTGTCCCTCTTGTGAATTCCTCTCAGTATTTTGTATGTCTTTATCATGTCCTCTATCTCTCCTGTCATTCCAGTGTCTTCAGGTCATTTCCCTTAACCTCTCCTTGTATGACATACCCCTTAGCTCTGGGAACTAGTCTTGTTGCAAAACCTTTGCATTTTCTCTAGTTTCTTTACGTGCTGGCGATAAGGGTAAGGGTTCAAACTGCGTACCGAATTACTCCAAAATGGGCCTAACGGACATGTGATACAGGTGCTTCTGAACGATTTCTTATTAAGATGTCGGAATGCGTTCTGAGGTTTGCTAGGGCGCCCATATGCTGCGCAGATATTTGTCTGATGTGCGATCAGGAGAATGTGGGACCAGTGTCATATCACCACAGATCTTTTTCCTTGATTGACGTTTGCAGTCTCTGGCCCCTTAGACTGTACTCCGTCTGCGGGTCTTCTTTGCTCTTCCCAAATCTGCATTACTTTACACTTGGTGGGGCCGTTGAACTCCAGGAGCCAATTGATGGACCAGGTCTTGAGCCTGATCAGATCCGCTTTGTAAGTTCTGCCTGGGTCTTAGATCGAATCATTTTCTCATCAACTTCACGTCATCTGCAAGCAGTTTACACTTCGGAGTATAGTCCTTCCGTCATGTAGTTCACAAATACCAGAAACAGCACTGGTATAGGACTGTCCCCTGTGGGGACCCCGCTGGGTCACTTGCGGCCCACTCTGACACCTCCGCACACGTACCATGACTATCTGCGTCTTTGACAAGTATTCCTGATCCATTTGTAGTGCCTTCCTCGTATCCCTGCTTGGTCCTCCACGTTTTGCACAATCCCTTTTGTGGAACTGTGGTCAAACGCCGTCTTGCAGTTCAAGGAAAATGCAATCCACCCACCCCTCTCTCTCTTGTCTTACTGCTTTCGTCCCATGTCGTAGAAACTCCAGTAGGTTTGTGGCACAGGATTTCCCGTCCCTGAAACATGTTGGCTGCTGTGGGATGAGGGATCATTCCTTTTAGGTGTTCCACCACTCTTTCCTGATAACTACTCATTGGACTGTGCATACCTATACATGTCAGTGACACTGGTCTGAGTTTAGTGCTTCAGTCTGTCCCCTTTTTTAAAGATTTGGGGACTACATTTGTGTGTGTGTAGCTGTGTGTTTGTGTGTGTGTGTGTGTGTGTGTGTGGGTGTTCGTGTGTTGTGTGTGTGTGTGTGTGTGTGTGTAGTGTGTGTGTGTTTGTGTGTGTGTGAGTGAGTGATGTGTGTTTGATTTTTGCCGTGTGTGTGTGTGTGTGTGTGTGTTGGTGTGTGTGTGGTGTTGTGTGTGTTGTAGTGTCCGTGTGTGTGTTGTGTGAGTGTGTGTGTGAGTGTGTGGGTGCACGTTGCACGTGCGCTCGCGTGCATATTTGCGTGTTTGTACACGCACTCACCTGGGTTATATCTCTTGGCCCATCCTCTAATCTATTATTGGCTGTGATTATTGATTTCTGGCCTAACCTGTGTTTGCGGGGATGAAGGTTCACCTTCACCTGACCGACATTACTGCATCATGGTCTCCTGTATCCTACCATACCTACTCTTGAAACAGTGTATCGAGTTACTCTTAATGAGGTCTTACGTGTGCTTTCGTGTACATATAGAGTATGTATCTGAGAACGCGTTTAGGAACAGAAAAACCCAAGAAGACTGGCAGAATTATACTGTAATCCAAGCTAAAAAATGATGAAAAGGAAGAGAAAGATGATGGTGATGATGGTGATGGTGATGATAATGATGAGGAGGATAATAATTATGAAGATTTTATTCGATTATTAACCAGGAGGGAAATAACCCAAAAAATCCACTGCCATCAGACTGACATCCAAAGGGGGGTTTTCTTTTAATACTCTCCCCCAGGATGCGACCCCACACAAGTCAGTTGGCTCTCGATGCTGCTCGATAAAGAATAGCAGCGTTGTCAGGAACCTCACAGATGCCAAATTAGTCATCGAAGAAACTCAGCAGCACCCAAGGTGCTGCTGAGAACCTCCTCTTATAGACACTAAACATAAGAATACTTGAAATTATGAAAGTTGTCTGATTTCATGCGTTCTCACCTGGTTCATCCTTCCCAAACCTGGTTCATCCTGCCCAAACCTGGTTCATCCTGCCCAAACCTGGTTTATCCTGCCCAAACCTGGTTCATCCTGCCCAAACCTGGTTCATCCTGCCCAAACCTGGTTCATCCTGCCCAAACCTGGTTCATCCTGCCCAAACCTGGTTAATCCTGCCCAAACCTGGTTCACCTGCCCAAACATGGTTTATCCTGCCCAAACCTGGTTCATCCTGCCCAAGCCTGGTTAATCCTCCTCAAACCTGGTTCACCCTGTCCAAACCTGGTTTATCCTGCCCAAACATGGTTCGTCCTGCCCAAACCTGGTTTATCTTGCCCAAACATGGTTCATCCTGCCCAAACCTGGTTCATCCTGCCCAAACCTGGTTCACCTGCCCAAACCTGGTTTATCCTGCCAAAACATGGTTCATCCTGCCCAAACCTGGTTCATCCTGCCCACACCTGGTTCATCCTCCCGAAACCTGGTTCACCTGCCAAAACCTGGTTCATCCTGCCCAAACCTGGTTCATCTGCCCAAACCTGGTTCATCCTGCCCAAACCTGGTTCATCCTGCCCAAACCTGGTTCACCTGCTCAAACCTGGTTCACCCTGCCCAAACCTGGTTTATCCTGCCCAAACCTGGTTCATCCTGTCCAAACCTGGTTAATCCTGCCCAAACCTGGTTAATCCTGCCCAAACCTGGTTAATCCTGCCAAACCTGGTTCACCCTGCCCAAACCTGGTTTATCCTGCCCAAATATGGTTCATACTGCCCAAACCTGGTTTATTCTGCCCAAACATGGTTCATCCTGCCCAAACCTGGTTCATCCTGCCCAAACCTGGTTCACCTGCCCAAACCTGGTTTATCCTGCCCAAACATGGTTCATCCTGCCCAAACCTGGTTCATCCTGCCCAAACCTGGTTCATCCTCCCCAAACCTGGTTCACCTGCCCAAACATGGTTCATCCTGCCCAAACCTGGTTCATCTGCCCAAACCTGGTTCATCCTGCCCAAACCTGGTTCATCCTGCCCAAACATGGTTCACCTGCCCAAACCTGGTTCACCCTGCCCAAACCTGGTTTATCCTGCTCAAACCTGTTTCATCCTGCCCAAACCTGGTTCATCCTGCCCAAACATGATTCATCTTGCCCAAACCTGGTTCATTCTGCCCAAACATGGTTCATCCTGCCCAAACATGGTTCACCATACCCAAACCTGATTTATCCTGCCCAAACCTGGTTTATCCTGCCCAAACCTGGTTTATCCTGCCCAAACCTGGTTTATCCTGCCCAAACCTGATTCATCCTGCCCGAACCTGGGTTATCCTGCCCAAACTTGATTCACCCTGCCCAAACCTGGTTTATCCTGCCCAAACCTGATTCACCCTGCCCAAACCTGGTTTATCCTGCCCAAACCTGGTTCACCTGCCCAAACCTGGTTTATCCTGTCCAAAACTGATTCATCCTGCCCAAACCTGGTTTATCCTACCCAAACATGGTTCATCCTACCCAAATCTGGTTCATCCTGCCCAAACATGGTTCATCCTGCCCAAACCTGGTTCACCCTGCCCAAACCTGGTTTATCCTGCCCAAACCTGATTCACCCTGCCCAAACCTGGTTTATCCTGCCCAAACCTAATTCACCCTGCCCAAACCTGGCTTATCCTGCCCAAACCTGTTTCACCCTGCCCAAACCTGGTTTATCCTTCCCAAATCTGATTTATCCTGCTCAAACGTGGTTTATCCTGCCCAAACCTGGTTCATCCTGCCCAAACCTGGTTCATCCTGTCCAAACCTGGTTCACCATGCCCAAACCTGGTTTATCCTGCCCAAACCTGATTTATCCTACACAAACCTGGTTCATCCTGCCCAAATCTGGTTCATCCTGCCAAAACCTTTTTTATCCTGCCCAAACCTGGTTCATCCTGCCCAAACCTGGTTCATCGTACCCAAACCTGGTTCATCCTGCCCAAACCTGTTTTATGCTACCCAAACCTGCTTTATGCTACCCAAACCTGGTTTATGCTACCCAAACCTGGTTTATCCTACCCAAACCTGGTTTATTCTACCCACACCATGTTCATCCTGCCCAAACCTGGTTTATCCTACCCAAACCTGGTTCATCCTCCCCAAACCTGGTTCATCCTGCCTAAATCTAGTTCATCCTGCCCAAACCTGGTTTATCGTACCCAAACCTGGTTCATCCTGCCTAAATCTAGTTCATCCTGCCCAAACCTGGTTTATCATACCCAAACCTGGTTCATCCTGCCCAAACCTGGTTCATCCTGCCCAAACCTAGTTTATGCTACCCAAACCTGGTTTATGCTCCCCAAACCTGGTTCATCCTACCCAAACCTAGTTTTTCCTCCCCAAACTTTGTTCATCCTGCCCAAACCTGGTTTATCCTACCCAAACCTTGTTTATCCTACCCAAACTTGGTTCATCCTGCCCAAACCTGGTTCATCCTACTTAAACCTGGTTCATCCTTCCTAAACCTGGTTTATATCCTACCCAAACTTGGTTCATCCTGCCCAAACCTGGTTCATCCTGCCCAAACCTAGTTTATGCTACCCAAACCTGGTTTATGCTACCCAAACCTGGTTTATCCTACCCAAACCTGGTTTATCCTACCCAAACCTTGTTCATCCTGCCCAAACCTGGTTCATCCTGCCCAAACCTGGTTCATCCTGCCCAAACCTGGTTCATCCTGCCCAAACCTGGTTCATCCTGTCCAAACAAGGAGTTGAAAAAAAGGAAAACATGTGAGGGCTTCAGGCAGCTCCAGGGATGTAATGATCCCCGGCAGCTCCAGGGATATGAGGATCTCAGGCAGCTCCTGGGATTTAAGGATCTCAGACAGATCCAGGGATTTAAGGATCTCAGTCAGCTCCAGGGATGTAAGGATCTCAGACAGCTCAATAGACGTAAGGCTCTCAGGCAGCTCCAGGGATTTAAGGCTCTCAGCCATCTCCAGGGATGTGAGGATCTCAGGCATCTCCAGGGATTTAAGGATCTCAGTCAGCTCCAGGGATTTAAGGATCTCAGACAGCTCCAGGGATGTCAGGAGCTCAGGCATCTCCAAGGATATAAGGATTTCAGTCAGTTCCAGGAACGTAAGGATCTCAGGCAGTTCCAGGGATGTAAGGATCTCAGGAAGCTCCGGGGATGTAAGGATCTCAGACAGCTCCAGTGATGTAAGGATATCTGGCAGCTCCAGGGACTTTAGGATCTCAGGCAGCTCCAGGGATGTAAGGATCTCAGGATGATAGAACGCTGGAAGACCGCGATAAGGAGTAGAAGAGAGTTAATGGTGTGGAAGTTAGTAGGTGGGGAGTGGGGTGGTGGTCCTGGGGTGGTGTTGGGGGAGAGGTGATATCTAGGGGGTTGTGGGTGTTGGAGAGGTGGGGACAGAGGGTGATGCTGACGTGGGCGGTGGATGCTGGAAAAAAATGGGCGATGCATTGGGTGCTGGGCGAAAGGTGCAACACTAATGAATACACACACACACACACACACACACACACACACACACACACCAGGGTGACAGCAGTAAGACAAGAGAGAGAGGGGTGGGGAGATTGCATTTTCTTAGACTGTAAGAATGCTTTTGGCACAATTCCACACAAGAGATTAGTGCATAAGCTGGAGGACCAGGCAGGTATAACATGGAATGCACTGCAATGAATCAGGGAATACCTGTCAGGAAGGAAACAACGAGTGATGGTACGTAACGAGGTGTCAGAGTGGGCGCCTATGACTTGCGGTGTTTCTCGAGGGTAAGTCCGAGGGCCGGTGCTGTTTCTGGTATATGTGAATGACTTGACGGAAGGGATGGATTCAAAGGCGTCCCTGTTTGCAGACGACGTGAAGCTAATGCAGAGAATTCAAGTGGATGAGGATCAGGTAGAAATACAGAGGGATTCTGACAGGCTGTAAGCCTTATCCAACAACTGACTCCTGGAGTTTAACCCCACCAAGTGCAAAGTCGTGAAGGTTGTTAAAGGTCACAGAAGACCACAGGCAGAGAACAAGCTAGGGGCCAAACACTGAAAAACTCATTCTAGGAAAAGGATCTTGAGGTGAGTATAATACCGAGCACATCTCCTGAGGCGCACATCAACCAAATAACTTCTGCAGCATATGGGAGCCTGGCAAACCTAAGAACAACGTTTCGACACCTAAGCAAGGAATCGTTCAAGACTATACAACGGGTTCGTCAGGCTCATATTCGAGTATACAGCACCTGTATGGAACCCACACCTGGTCAAGCACGTCAAGAAATTAAAGTGTAAAGGTTTGCAACAAAGCTAGTCCTGGAGTTAAGGGGTATGTCCTACGAGGAGAGGTTAAGGGAAATCGACCTGACGACACTGGAGGACAAGAGAGATGACGGGACACGATAACGACATGAAATACTGAGAGGAATTGACAAGATAAATAAGGACAGGGTGTTTCAAAAGCGGAACACATCAACAAGGGGGGTCACAACTCCAAACTGAAAACTGAGATGGGTTACAGGGAAGTTAGGAAGTATTTCTTCAGCTGTCAGGAAGTGCAACAATCTGGAGAGTAATGTAGTGGAAGCAGGATCCGTACACAGTTGTAAGAAAAGATAGAATAAAGCTCATGGAGTTGGGAGAGAGTGGAACCAAGTAGTGACCAGCAAAGAGACGGGGCCAAGAGCTGTGAATCGACCCATGCAGCCACAAATAGATAAATAGGTAAGAAAAGTACGCACACACATATACAGTATACGCCAGGTCCATACTAGAGTATGCAGCACCGGAATAGAACCCACACCTTGTAATCATATCAAGAAATTGGAGAATGTGCAAAAGTTTACAACAAGACTACTCCTGGAGTTAATGGGTATGTCTATTGAGGAGAGGTTAAGTGAACTCAACCTGATGACACTGAAGAAAAGAAGGATCTGGTGTGATATAATAACAACGTACAAAATGCTAAGAGGAATTGATAGGGTGGAAAGCGACAGATTCTTTGTGAGATGGAAAACAGAAACTCGTGGGTATCGCTGGAAGTTAAAACCACAAATAAATCGCAGGAACGTCAAGAAGTATTTCCACTACAACTTCCACCACCACCACCACTACTACTACTACTGCCACTACTACTACTGCCACTACTACTACTGCCACTACTACTACTGCCACTACTACTACTGCCACTACTACTTCTGCTACTACTCTGATTACTATTACTACTTTCACCACTACTGCTACTACTACTGCATCTTCTACCACCGCCATTACTACTACCACTACTACTACTACTACTACCACTACTACTCCTATTACGAACAGCATAGGCTAGTCATCCTACTGCAGTGATTATGCTTATAAATCTCCCTCTCTTACGTATACAAACCTGTATTGTGTGTAACGGCTTGACAAAGCTCCTGGAGAGCGAAACGTTGCCACAATAAAATGTCACATTAGTAGCACACGTGTGCTTTTTACCTAACCATATTTATTCAGCCTTAGAGTTGTAGAGACAGGATCCATATCTAGTTTTAAGAAGAGGTACGATAAAGCTCTCTAAGCTAGGAGAGAGCGAACCTAGCAGCGACCAGCGAGAAGGCGGGTCCTGGGACTGAGACTCGACCCGTGCAACTGCAAATAGGTGAGTACATATAGACACACACACATACACACACACACACACACACACACACACACTGAGGTATGGAAGACGGCAAATGTAGTTCCCATTTTTAAAAAAGGAGACAGAAAAGAAACACTAACCTATAGATCAGGGCCACTGACCTGTATAGTATGCAAAGTCATGGAGAAGATTATCAGGAGGAAAATGGTGGAGCACCTGGAACTGAACAAGATTATAAACGACAACCAGCACGGATTTATGGAAGAGAGAGAGGGGAGGAAGGACGCACCATACATAGCTGTAAGATGAGGTATGATAAAGCTCATGGAGCAGGGAGAGAGAGGACTTAGTAGCACTCAGTAAGTCTCGACCCCTGCAACCACAATTGAGTACAATTAGGTGAGTACACACACACACACACACACACACACACACACACACACAAACATGCAGGTATTATGACGTCATACATGCTTCACAAGTTCGCACTTTTGTTCCAATGTTCCAGAAGTGTTTTCTCTATTTAAAGATATATATTTTAAACGTGTCAGTGAAGTGAATTGACGGCACAGTCGTGCTTCACGTTTTTGAAGTGAGCAACCAGAAGAACAATTCAACTGTTTTCTACCTGCATGTACTCACCTATTCGTGGTTGCACGGGTCGAATCACATCTCACGAGGCAAGAAGAACACTCTAGTTGCCCTGCCTTCACATCTGAGAGTTGAGGGGACAGGCTGCCTGTGCGACGAACGGTACCTGTGTCCTGACCACTTATGAGAGAAACTGGCTGGCGTCACATTGTTACCTTACTCTGAGAAAACTTCCTCTCGTTCCACCTATTGCTACTCATGTAACAGGTGAATCGAATATGTTTGTGTAGCTCCTAATGACGCACAGAGACGCGTGAAAGATCTTGAGCTGAAGATTTCCATTCCCCGTGCCTTGTCTAGCATTGTTGAGATCTGTCTGCCACTTCCTCGTACGGGGTGAGAAGCAACCTTCCATACATATTCATGTTCTCCTATTACTTATGAAACTGTAGAAGAGAATCCAAGAACGGGGTCGAAATATACAGATCAATTAATCTTCTGAGTTTTTGTCTTTACGTGAGTTATTCTTTAGCACTGACAAGTGTTTGTTACACTTAGTTATCCACACACACACACATGCATGCATGCACACACATCGGCGTCTGGAACCTAGGAACAGCATACCGCCATCTTAAGGAATCGTTCAGGATCCTGTACACCGTGTACGTTAGGCCCATATTGGAGTATGCGGCACCAGTTTGGAACCCACATCTAGCCAAGCAAGTAAAGAAACTAGAGAAAGTGCGAAGGTTTGCAACAAGACTAGTCCCAGAGCTAAGAGGTATGTCCTACGAGGAGAGGTTAAGGGAAATCAACCTGACGACAATGGAGGACAGGAAAGATAGGGGGACATGACAACGACATATAAAATACTGAGAGGAATTGACAGGGTGGACAGAGACAGAATGTTCCAGAGATGGGACACAGCAACAAGGGGACACAGTTATAAGTTGAAGACACAGATGAATCACAAGGATGTTAGGACGTATTTATTCAGTCAGAGTAGTAAGGAAGAGGAATAGTCTGGCAAGCGATTTAGTGGAGGCAGGATCCATTCACAGCTTTAAGCAGAGTTATGATAAAGCTCATGGTTCAGATAGAGTGTCCTAGTAGCAGCGAGTGAAGAGGCGGGGCCAGGAGCTATGACTCGACCCCTGCAACCACAACTAGTTGAGTACACACACACACACACGCGCACACACACACACACACTCACACACACACACACACACACACACACACACACACACACACACACACACACACACACACACACACACACACACACACACACAGAGTCTCGACCCCTGCAACCACAATTAGGTGAGTACACACACACACACACACCACACACACACACGCACACACACACACACACACACAGAGTCTCGACCCCTGTAACCACAATTAGGTGAGTACACACACACACACACACACACACACACACACACACACACACACACCCACACCACACACACCCATACCACACACCCACACACAGAGTCTCGACCCCTGCAACCCCAATTAGGTGAGTACACACACACACACACACCCATACCACACACCCATACTATACACACACACACGCAAACACACACACACACACGCACACACACACACACACACACACACACACACACACACACACACACACACACACACACACACACACACACACACACACACACACGGAGAGAGGGGTGGGTGGATTGTATTTTCTTGGACTGCAAGAAGGCGTTTGACACAGTTTCCCACAAGAGATTAGTGCAAAAACTGGAGGACCAAGCAGGGATAACAGGGAAGGCACTACAGTGGATCAGGGAATACTTGTCAGGAAGACAGCAGTGAGTCATGGTACGTGGCGAGGTGTCAGAGTGGGCACCTGTGACCAGCGGGGTCCCACAGGGGTCAGTCCTAGGACCAGTGCTGTTTCTGGTATTTGTGAACGACATGACGGAAGGAATAGACTCCGAAGTGTCCCTGTTTGTAGATGACGTGAAGTTGATGAAAAGAATTCACTCGATCGAAGACCAGGCAGAAATACAAAAGGATCTGGACAGGGTGCAGACCTGGTCCAGCAATTGGCTCCTGGAGTTCAACCCCACCAAGTGCAAAGTCATGAAGATTGGGAAAAGGCAAAGAAGACAGCAGACGGAGTACAGTCTAGGGGGCCAGAGACTACAAACCTCACTCAAGGAAAATGATCCTGGGGTGAGTATACCACCAGGCACATCTCCTGAAGCGCACATCAAATAAATAACTGCTGCAGCATATGGGCGCCTAGCAAACCTCAGAACAGCATTCCGACATCTTAATAATGAACCGTTCAGGACCCTGTACACCGTGTACGTTAGGCCCATATAGGAGTATGCGGCACCAGTCTGGAACCAACACCTAGCCAAGCACGTAAAGAAACTAGAGAAAGTGCAAAGGTTTGGAACAAGACTAATCCCAGAGCTAAGAGGTACGTCCTACGAGGAGAGGTTAAAGGAAATCAGCCTGACGACACCAGAGGACAGGAGAGATAGGGAAGACATAATAACAACATACAAAATACTGAGAGGAATTGACAAGGTGGACAAAGACAGGATATTCCAGAGATGGGACACAGGAAGTACTTCCTCAGCCACAGAGTAGTCAGGAAGTGGAATAGTTTGGGAAGCGATGTAGTGGAGGCAGGATCCATACATAGCTTTAAGCAGAGATATGATAACGCTCACGGTTCAGGGAGAGAGACCTAGTAGCGACCAGTGAAGAGGCGGGGCCAGGAGCTTGGACTCGACCCCTGCAACCTCAACTAGATGAGTACAACTAGGTGAGTACACGCACACTATAAAAGGGGGGACTTTACAGGAATGAAGACCTTCCTGCAGGAGGTTCAGTGGGAACAGGAGTTGGTAGGAAAATCAGTAAACGAAATCAAGGACTTCGTAACAACAAAATACAAGGAGGCAGAGGAAAGGTTTGTTCCCCAGAGTAACAGAAATAATGGGAAGACCAGAACGAGTCCTTGGTTTACCCGAAGGTGTAGGGAGGCAAAAACTACGTGTGCAAGAGAATGGAAAAAGTACAGAAGGCAAAGGACTCAGGAAAATAAAGAGATTAGTCGACGAGCCAGAAACGAGTATGCACAGATAAGGAGGGAGGCCCAGCAGCAGTATGAAAACGACATAGCATCTAAAGTCAAATCTGACCCCAAACTGCTTTACAGCCACATCAGGAGGAAGACAACAGTCAAGGACCAGGTAATCAGGCTGAGGAAAGAAGGTGGGGAGCTCACAACAAATGATCAAGAAGTATGTGAGGAGCTCAACGTGAGATATCAGGAAGTATTTACAGTGGAGGCTGAAGGGGCACTTGGAAGACAAAACAGTGGGATACACCAACAAGGGATATACCAACAAGCGTTGGATGAATTACACACAACTGAGGAGGAGGTGGAGAAGCTTCTAAGTGACCTTGATACCTAAAAGGCGGTGGGACCGGACAACATCTCTCCGTGGGTCCTTAGAGAGGGAACATAGACACTATGTGTGCCAATAACCAAAATCTTCAACAATTCCCTTGAAACTGGGCAACTACCTGAGGTATGGAAGAAGGCAAATGTAGTCCCCATCTTTAAGAAAGGAGACAAAAATGAAGCACTAAACTTTAGACCAGTGTCACTGTCGTGTATAGTATGCAAACTCATGGAGAAGATTATCAGGAGAGTGATGGAGCACCTAGAGCGGAAGAAGATTATAAACGACAACCAGCACGGATTCATGGAAGGCAAATCCTGTGTCACAAACCTACTAGAGTTTTATGACAAGGTAACTGAAGTAAGACATGAGAGGGAGGGGTGAGTCGATTGCATTTTCTTGGACTGCAAGAAGGCCTTCGAAGGCCTTCCTCACAAGAGATTAGTACAGAAGCTCGAGGATCAGGCGCGTATAACAGGAAGGGCACTGCAATGGATCAGAAAATACCTAACAAGGAGGCAACAGTGAGTCATGGTCCGTGATGAGGTATCACAGTGGGAGCCTGTGACGAGTGGGGGTCCCACAGGGGTCAGTCCTGGGACCAGTACTATTCTTGGTATATGTGAACGACATGACGGAAGGGATAGACTCAGAAGTGTCCCTGTTTGCAGATGATGTGAAGTTAATGAGGAGAATTAAATCAGATGCGGACCAGACAGGCCTACAAAGAGATCTGGACAGGCTGGATGCGTGGTACAGCAACTGGCTCCTAGAATTTAACCCCGCCAAATACAAAGTCATGAAGATTGGAGAAGAGCAAAGAAGACCGCAGACAGAGTATAGGCTAGGAGGCCAAAGACTTCAAACCGCACTCAAGGATAAAGATCTTGGAGTGAGTATAATACCGAGTGCATCCCCAGAAGCACACATTAACCAGATAACAGCTGCGGCACATGGGCGCCTGGCAAACCTGGGAATAGCATTCCAGTACTTCAGTAAGTATTCGTTCAAGACTTTATACACTGTGTACGTCAGGCCCATACTGGAGTACGCAGCACCAGTTTGGAACCCACACCTGGTCAAACACGTCAAGAAATAGAGAAAGTGCAAAGGTTTGCAACAAGGCTAGTTCCAGAGCTAAGGGGAATGTCCTATGAAAAGAGGTTAAGGGAAATCGGACTGACGACACTGGAGGACAGGAGGGTTAAGGGAGACATAATAACGACATACAAAATACTGCGTGGAATAGACAAGGTGGACAAAGACAGGATGTTCCAGAGATGGGACACAGAAACAAGGGGTCACACTTGGAAACAGAAGAGTCAGATGAGTCAAAGGGATGTTAGGAAGTATTTCTTCAGCCACAGAGTTGTTAGGAAGTGGAATAGTCTTGCAAGCGATGTAGTGGAGGCAGGAACTATACATAGTTTTAAGACGAGGTATGACAAAGCTCATGGAGCAGGGAGAAGGAGGACCCAGTAGCGGTCCGTGAAGAGGAGGGGCCAGGAGATGAGTCTCGACCCCTGCAACCACAATTAGGTGAGTGCAATTAGGTGAGTACACACATACACACAAGAAACTAGAGAAAATGCAAAGGTTTGCAACAAGACTAGTCCCAGAGCTAAGGGGTATGTCCTACGAGGAGAGGTTAAGGGAAATCGACCTGAAGACACTGGAGGACAGGAGACATAGGGAGGACCTAATAACGACTTAAAAAATACTGAGAGGAATTGACAGGGTGGACAGAAACAGAATGTTCCAGAGATGGGACATAGCAACAGTTGGAAGTTGAAGACACAGATGAATCACAGGGATGTTAGGAAGTATTTCTTCAGTCACAGAGTAGTCAGGAAGTGGAATATTTTGGGAAGCGATGTAGTGGAGGCAGGATCCATTCATAGCTTTAAGCAAAGGTATGATAAAGCTCATGGTTCAGGGAGAGTGACCCAGTAGCGGCCAGTGAAGAGGCGGGGCCAGGAGCTATGATTCGACCCTTGCAACCACAACTGGGTGAGTACACACACACACACACACACACACACACACACACACACACACACCACACACACACACACACACACACACACACACACACACACACACACACTTACACACACACACACACACACACACATTGGAGCACGCACGTATAACAGGAAGGGCACTGCAATGGATCAGAGAATACCTAACAGGGAGGCAACAGCGAGTCATGGTCCGTCATGAGGATGTTCCAGAAAGGTTAAGGGAAATCGGTCTGACAACACTGGAGGACAGGAGGGTCAGGGGAGACATGATAACGACATACAAAATACTGCGTGGAATAGACAAGGTGGACAGAGACAGGATGTTCCAGAGATGGGACACAGAAACAAGGGGTCACAATTGGAAGCTGAAGACACAGATGAGTCAAAGGGATGTTAGGAAGTATTTCTTCAGTCATAGAGTAGTTAGGAAGTGGAATAATCTGGCAAGCGATGTAGTGGAGGCAGGAACTATACATAGTTTTAAGACGAGGTATGATAAAGCTCATGGAGCAGGGGGAGAGAGGACCTAGTAGCGGTCGGTGAAGAGGCGGGGCCAGGAGCTGAGTCTCGACCCCTGTAACCACAATTAGGTGAATTAGGTGAGTACACACACACACACACACACATATACACACACACACACACACACATATATATATATATATATATAAACTATTCTACCCAAGAAATAAGAAATTTTAAAGATTATTTGTCCAGTGTATTATTAAATTCTTCCCAAATTCTATTAATTATAAATGGATCTAATTTATATAAACCAAAGGAAATATTCATATTATTGTCAAAACTGCTTTTTATGAAACAAGATTCAATTATATTCCTGTCGACCATGAACTTGCTTGATACTACTTTCTCAACTTTTGAAAATCAATTGGATGGTTAAAATCTCTTACATGAATAAAATAGAGCATTGGAATCTTGTCCAGTTCTAATGCTATATTTATGTTGTTTTAATCTTAGTTCGAGATTTTTACCAGTTTGACCGTAATAAACTTTATCGCAAATTTTACAAGGAATCTTATAGACACATCCATCAGCATTTTGGGGGAATTCTTTATCAAAAGTTTTTTTACTGTATCGAGATTTTTGAATACAACTTTAATATTAAAAGTCTTAAGAAGAGAAGCATATCAACCAAGTTTTCATGGTAAGGGAGAACCAACATATTTTTATTTGAATAAGGCTGGTTGTCCCTTTTTGGATTGTAAAAAGTATTTCTGGCAACTTTAAAAGATTTATCAATTACATTTCTTGGGTATTTTAAATCATTACCTATTTCATAAATTTTGGATATTTCCTCATCTATGAACTCAGGACTACAAATTCGTAAAGCTCTCAGAAACATTGATGAGAAAACAGACAGTTTGACTCTATCTTGATGCGAGGAATAATAGTGGACATAGGAACAGTTATTAGTAGGTTTTCTGTAAATTTTAAATTTGAATTCATATTACCCTTAATAATTAAAACATCTAGAAAAGGCAATGAGTTATTTTCTTCAAACTCAACAGTAAAGTTTATTGAATGGGCTAAGCTATTTAATTTTCCAAGGAAATGGTGTATATCTACATTTTTGGGCATAAGACACAAAATATCATCAACATATCTGAACCATTTAGCTCTATTATGGAGGATTGTGTTAAGTAACCTTGTTTCAAAAAATTCCATGTATAGGTTACTAAGAACAGGTGAAAGAGGATTTCCCATTGCCATACCAAACTTCTGAGTGTTAAATTTATTATCATTAAATACAAATTTTGCATCAACAATGCAAAGTTTAATAAGTTTAATGATAGTAGGAACTGGCAATTGTAAATCATAGTTAACGAGTTCTTCAGATAAGAAACTTAATAAATCATCAACAGGAACTTTCGTAAACAAGGAAGTAACATCAAAACTAACCATGTTAAAATCATTTAGGTCAGTCAAGGAGCTTAATTTATCAACCAAGTCTATGTTGTTTTTAACATTAAAGTTAGAAATTTTTGCCAACAATAGGCTCAAAATATCAACAAGCCATTTGGATAATTTATATGAAACTGACCCTATGGAGCTAATAATTGGTCTGACTGGATTCCCTGGTTTGTGTGTTTTTATTAGTCCATACATGTAAGGCAAAGATGGATTAGTGGAAGTAAATTGTTTGACTAATTCATCTTTGCCTTTCATAGAAGTTTTATTGTTTTATTGAAATTGCTGTTAACGTTTCTAGGGATTTTTCCTAAGTTTAGAATAGGTTTCAGTATCATCTAAGAGATTATTCATTTTTTCTTGGTAATCATTTTCTTTCATAATTACTATGCATTAATTTTGTCTGCTTTAGTAAGGCGCAAATTTTTATTGTTATTAAGTGTATCATAAGACTTAAAGAATCTTTGAGGGCAATTGGGAATGTTTGGTTTTAACATAGAGCTATATACCATTCCTTTACTAATATTAATTTCATCAGAGGATAAATCAGAAAATTTTTCAAAGTTACAAAAGGCTTTTGCAATTTCAACATTATTAAGTTTTTTGAAGTTGCAAAACTTAGGCCAAAACCTAGAGCAGCAGTTGTATGTTTGTCTAAAATTTCATCTGATAAGTTAATTACAAAATTGTTATTAGCATGCTTTGTCCAATCACTATTTTCAATTAAAATGTCTAATTTTCTTTGTAGTTTGCTCTTGAGTTTCATTACAAATTCTTCTGAGTTTATTATAGCAATGATCCAACATACTGTGTTTCCATTCTGATGGAATGGCCTGATTAAAAGAGTATTTTTTGTTTCTCAATATTTGAATGCTTCCTTCTCCTGTATTTTAGTTATTTCAATATGTTTCTGAAGAATAATTCTCATAAAATCATCAAAAGGACGATCTCTCATGTCAAGGAGTCTATTGGTAAAAGAGACTTGGGCAGAACTTGTTCATTTAAACAAGTTAAAAAATTCGACTTAATTTCTTAAAAATTGTTTAAATGAACAAGTTCTGCCAAGTCTCTTTTACCCAATAGACTCCTTGACATGAGAGATCGTCCTTTTGATTATTTATGAGAATTATTCTTCAGAAACATATTGAAATAACTAAAATACAGGAGAAGGAAGCATTCAAAATATTGAGAAACAAAAAATACTCTTTTAATCAGGCCATTCCATCAGAATGAAACACAGTATGTTGGATCATTGCTATAATAAACTCAGAAGAATTTGTAATGAACTCAAGAGCAAACTACAAAGAAAATTAGACATTTTAATTGAAAATAGTGATTGGACAAAGCATGCTAATAACAATTTTGTAATTAACTTATCAGATGAAATTTTAGACAAACATACAACTGCTGCTCTAGGTTTTCGCTTAAGTTTTGCAACTTCAAAAAAACTTAATAATGTTGAAATTGCAAAAGCCTTTTGTAACTTTGAAAAATTTTCTGATTTATCCTCTGATGAAATTAATATTAGTAAAGGAATGGTATATAGCTCTATGTTAAAACCAAACATTCCCAATTGCCCTCAAAGATTCTTTAAGTCTTATGATACACTTAATAACAATAAAAATTTGCGCCTTACTAAAGCAGACAAAATTAATGCAATAGTAATTATGAAAGAAAATGATTACCAAGAAAAAAATGAATAATCTCTTAGATGATACTGAAACCTATTCTAAACTTAGGAAAAATCCCCTAGAAACCGTTAACAGCAATTTCAATAAAACAATAAAACTTCTACTGAAAGGCAAAGATGAATTAGTCAAACAATTTACTTCCACTAATCCATCTTTGCCTTACATGTATGGACTAATAAAACACACAAACCAGGGAATCCAGTCAGACCAATTATTAGCTCCATAGGGTCAGTTTCATATAAATTATCCAAATGGCTTGTTGATATTTTGAGCCCTATTGTTGGCAAAATTTCTAACTTTAATGTTAAAAACAACATAGACTTGGTTGATAAATTAAGCTCCTTGACTGACCTAAATGATTTTAACATGGCTAGTTTTGATGTTACTTCCTTGTTTACGAAAGTTCCTGTTGATGATTTATTAAGTTTCTTATCTGAAGAACTCGTTAACTATGATTTACCATTGCCAGTTCCTACTATCATTAAACTTATTAAACTTTGCATTGTTGATGCAAAATTTGTATTTAATGATAAATTTTACACTCAGAAGTTTGGTATGGCAATGGGAAATCCTCTTCACCTGTTCTTAGTAACCTATACATGGAATTTTTTGAAACAAGGTTACTTAACACAATCCTCCCTAATAGAGCTAAATGGTTCAGATATGTTGATGATATTTTGTGTCTTATGCCCAAAAATGTAGATATACACCATTTCCTTTGGAAAATTAAATAGCTTAGCCCATTCAATAAA
Source organism: Cherax quadricarinatus (assembly GCF_026875155.1). NCBI lineage: Eukaryota > Metazoa > Arthropoda > Malacostraca > Decapoda > Parastacidae > Cherax > Cherax quadricarinatus. The sequence goes on from NC_069410.1 coordinate 46,051,459, forward strand.
CTTTACTGTTGAGTTTGAAGAAAATAACTCATTGCCTTTTCTAGATGTTTTAATTATTAAGGGTAATAATGAATTCAAATTTAAAATTTACAGAAAACCTACTAATAACTGTTCCTATGTCCACTATTATTCCTCGCATCAAGATAGAGTCAAACTGTCTGTTTTCTCATCAATGTTTCTGAGAGCTTTACGAATTTGTAGTCCTGAGTTCATAGATGAGGAAATATCCAAAATTTATGAAATAGGTAATGATTTAAAATACCCAGAAATGTAATTGATAAATCTTTTAAAGTTGCCAGAAATACTTTTTACAATCCAAAAAGGGACAACCACCTTATTCAAATAAAAATATGTTGGTTCTCCCTTACCATGAAAACTTGGTTGATATGCCTTCTCTTCTTAAGACTTTTAATATTAAAGTTGTATTCAAAAATCTCGATACAGTAAAAAAACTTTTGATTAAGAATTCCCCCCAAAATGCTGATGGATGTGTCTATAAGATTCCTTGTAAAATTTGCGATAAAGTTTATTACGGTCAAACTGGTAAAAATCTCGAACTAAGATTAAAACAACATAAATATAGCATTAGAACTGGACAAGATTCCAATGCTCTATTTATTCATGTAAGAGATTTTAACCATCCAATTGATTTTCAAAAAGTTGAGAAAGTAGTATCAAGCAAGTCCATGGTCGACAGGAATATAATTGAATCTTGTTTCATAAAAAGCAGTTTTGACAATAATATGAATATTTTCTTTGGTTTATATAAATTAGATCCATTTATAACTAATAGAATTTGGAAGAATTTAATAATACACTGGACAAATAATCTTTAAAATTTCTTATTTCTTGGTAGAATAGTTTGTGGGGTGAGTTGTGCCAAGGACCTTTCCAAGTTGGCTCGCCGCGCGTCACGTGTTTAAACCGTTGTGGATCTGATAGTGAGGTGCCGACCAGACCCCTTATATAGCTTCCTTGGATGCTTTACTTTCATAGTTCCTTGATAATGTGAGTAGTCACGAAAGCGCTTGGAATTTCTCTATTCTTTCAGAGTGGTTGTTTTGCATATTCTGAAATCACCTGTTTACTGTGATCTTATTGCATATATATATATATATATATATATATATATATATTATATATATATATATATATATAATATATATATATATATATATATATATATATATATATATATATATATATATATTTTATATATATATATATATATATATATATATATATATATATATATATATATATATAAATATATATATATATATATATATATATATATATAATATATATATATATATATACATATATATATATACCATATGTGTACCACCTCTTGAAGTGGACTGAGGACCCTCATCCTCGAAGAAGAGAATAAACGTACCTTAGATAAAACTCGAAGGGGGGGGGGAGGAATGCTCTGCGAGACTGTGTGCTAAAAAAATCGAAAAATTTGGAAAAAAAAAATGTTTTCTTACCAAAAAATAGTGCATAATTCTTGCATCATTTGATGTAATCAACTTGTTTCTAGCACATTTCTAAGTATCTTTTTCAAAATGTTTTATTTTTTTGTTGCTGAGGTCATCAAGACGACAGGATGCCAATTCGGGTCTTTTTTTTTTTACTACAAAAATTACGATTTTTATGATTGTTTCTATCCAAATATATATGTTGGCATGTTGTGAGTGACTAGTGATTACTGGCATGTTGTGAGTGACTAGTGATCACTGGCATGTTGTGAGTGACTAGTGATTACTGGCACGTTGTGAGTGACTAGTGATTACTGGCATGTTGTGAGTGACTAGTGATTACTGGCATGTTGTGAGTGACTAGTGATTACTGGCATGTTGTGAGTGACTAGTGATTACTGGCATGTTGTGAGTGACTAGTGATCACTGGCATGTTGTGAGTGACTAGTGATCACTGGCATGTTTGAGTGACTAGATAAATCACTGGCAGTTGTGAGTGACTAGTGATCACTGGCATGTTGTGAGTGACTAGTGATCACTGGCATTTGTGAGTGACTATGATCACTGGCATGTTGTGAGTGACTAGTGATCACTGCATGTTGTGAGTGACTAGTGATCACTGGCATGTTGTGAGTGACAGTGATCACTGCATGTTTGTGAGTGACTAGTGATCACTGCATGTTGTGAGTGACTAGTGATCACTGCATGTTGTGAGTGACTAGTGATCACTGGCATGTTGTGAGTGACTAGTGATCACTGGCATGTTGTGAGTGACTAGTGATCACTGGCATGTTGTGAGTGACTAGTGATCACTGGCATGTTGTGAGTGACTAGTGATCACTGGCATGTTGTGAGTGACTAGTGATCACTGGCATGTTGTGAGTGACTAGTGATCACTGGCACACCACCAGTGGTTAATGAGTCACAGATGAGAGCAGTTATGATGGTCGGTGAGAGGTGGCGCGTCGCCACCGTAGAGTTTCAGGCAAAATACACATATGAATAACTCAGGGATAAGTTATTGATATTATTTTCCTTCTCCTGCGAAGAGTTTTTATAGGAGCATCGTGATTTTTTCACACGTTATTGAGGAATGATTGTTCTATTACAATAGAGAAGAGATTTGTGATATGTATTACCATTTTGTTTTTGTGGATTTTTTTTCCTCAAATTTAAACAAAAAAAATATTTTGTATTATGCAATCTATTGACATTTCTCATCCCCTTCTATTAGATGATTATCAAGATCTTTATCTTTCGTCTGATGTCAACTAGAACATTGTACATCTTACCAAATTTGTAGAAAAAGGAAAGTTGCAAGACCTATAGAATAAACACTTTTTTTTTTTTTTAAATTTTTAAGTAACAAAGTAAAAAGAAAACACTTTGTCTGGGTTCCCAAAAATGCTGCTTAATTCACAGGAAAAAAGTTCTTTAAAAATTAGAGAAAAAAAAAAATTTACAAACACGTTCATCCCGCCTCAAGGTTCTCCGGAGCTGTTTTTAAAATTTTTTCTTCCCCTATATCCCCTATATTCTAAATTATGTAAACTTTATTAATAGACAATGTATTGCAAAAAAAAAAAAAACACTGGTTCGGGTTATCAAAGATTATAAATTCCTCCAGCTCCCCCGAAACCGGACGTGACCCAAATGCAGCAAACTTTTTTCCTCGGATGGCCCCGCTGAGGTCTGGAATAGGGAAGTGGCCGCCCTGGGTGGGGTTTGGGTGTCGATGATCTGGGAAC
>NC_069410.1:46059690-46094521 GCF_026875155.1 Cherax quadricarinatus
CTGGAACACGTGTCCAGCTTGTCCAGGTCTCTTTGCAGTCCTGCCTCATCCTCATGTGCGCGTGTGTATGCGTGTGAGTGTTTGTGTGTGTTTGTGTGTGTGTGTGTTTGTGTGTGTGTGTTTGTGTGTGTGATTGTGCGTGTGTGTTTGTGCGTGTGTGTGTTTGTGCGTGTGTGTGTTTATTTGTGTGTATTTGTGTGTGTGTGTGCGTGTATGTGTACGTGTGTGTGTGTGTGTGTGTGTGTGTGTGTGTGTGTGTGTGTGTGTGTATACTCACCTATTTGTACTCACCTATTTGTGGTTGCAGGGGTCGAGTCACAGCTCCTGGCCCCGCCTCTTCGCTGATTGCTACTAGGTCCTCTCTCTCCCTGCCCCATGAGCTTTATTATACCTCGCCTTAAAACTATGTATGGTTCCTGCCTCCACTACGTCACTTTCTAGGCTATTCCACGGCCTCACTACTCTATGACTGAAGAAATACTTCCTAACATCCCTTTGATTCATCTAAGTCTTCAACTTCCAATTGTGACCTCATGTGTCTGTGTCCCATCTCTGGAACATCCTGTCTTTGTCCACCATGTCTATACCGCGCAGTATTTTATATGTCGTTATCATGTCTCCCCTGACCCTCCTGTCCTCCAGTGTCGTCAGGCCGATTTCCCTCAACCTTTCTTCGTAGGACAATCCCCGTAGCTCTGGGACTAGTCTTGTTGCAAACCTTTGCGCTTTCTCTAATTTCTTGAAGTGCTTGACTACATGTGGATTCCAAACTGGTGCTGCATACTCCAGTATGGCCCTGACGTAGATGGTATACAGAGTCTTAAACGAATCCTTACTGAGGTATCGGAACGCTATCCGTAGGTTTGCCAGGCGCCCGTATGCTGCAGCAGTTATCTGATTGATGTGCGCCTCAGGAGATATGCTCGGTGTTATACTCACCCCCAGATCTTTTTCCTTGAGTGAGGTTTGCAGTCTTTGGCCATCTAAACTATATTGTGTCTGCGGTCTTCTTTGCTCTTCCCCAAAATTCATGACTTTGCATTTGGCAGGGTTAAACTCAAGGAGCCAGTTGCTGGACCAGGCTTGTAGCCTGTCCAGGTCTCTTTGTAGTGTGTGTGTGTGTGTGGTGTGTGTGTGTGTGTGTGTGTGTGTGTGTGTGTGTGTGTGTGTGTGTGTGTGTGTGTGTGTGTGTGTGTGTGTGTGTGTGTGTGTGTGCAGCTCCAATACTTTACAGAAAACAATATAATAATTCAATTCCAAAGTATTATTTCATTCGTTTATTTACGAGTTTCCGGGTCGTTGGTAAATTGGGGGGATGAACTCTTAAAAAAAAATTGTCAAAAACCCGGAGGAGTAAACTGACCCCAAACCCAAACTACAGGGGAAGAGCTTTTCCCCCCTGGTCGGGATCTGCAGTCCCCCCTTCGCTTTCATTTTTTTTCCCGTTATTGTGTCTAAAAACTCAAATGCTCTGGGGTCTGATTGGGCAAGGGCCCCTGAAATTTTTGAAACGACTTTTTTAGTCTACGTAGAGTTTTATACCCTCGGGTTAAGCTCTATAAAAGTTCTCGTTGCCATAAAAAAAAAATTTCCCACTCTTCCGGCCAAATTTTTTTTTCTGTGCTTTTTTTTCAAACCCTGTCGACGAAAGGGGGTCGTAAAAGCAGAAATTTCACCTTTTCCCACCACCAGTCAAAAATCCCTTTTTACCCCCAAAAAACGGGGGGGTTTAAGAAACCCTCCCCAGCGATTAAAACACAGAGTAAACACCTCCTAGTGTATATAACTGGGGGGTTTTTGGCAACACATTCTCGGTGCATACATACAGAAAGATAACACCCTCCCTTTCCAAATCCAGGGTGTTTACATAGACCATTGTGAATGTATCTTAAAAGCGGAATCAAAAACCCAAAAACCGGGGTTCCCCTATACGAAATTTCCCCGATACAGCTTTATAATTACGGATTATGGGCAGGGGCCTGGGGTGCTGTACACACCAATTTTTTGGGAATAATATAGAGCCGGGGATAGGGATTTTCCAAGAATGACTTGTTTCCGGGCCACCCAAAAAAATCTTCCCTACCCAATCGGCCCTTTTGGGGTTCCGGGGGGGGCTGTAAACTAGTTGTGGGTACATTTTTACACTAGTGCTCTCTCTCTCTCCTCTCTCTCTCCCTTTCTCTCCCCTCTCTCTCTCCCCTCTTCTCTCACTCCTCCTTTTCCCCCTCTTTTCTCTCTCTCTCTCTCTCTCCTTCTCTCTCTCTCCTCTCTCTCTCTCTCTCCTCTCTCTCTCTCCTTCCTTTTCCTCTCTCTCTCTTTTCTCTTTCTCTCTCTTTCTCCCCACTTTTTTCTAAACACCCTATCTATCAAATTTTAAATATCTATCTATCTTTTCTGTCCCTTCTTTTCATTTGGTTTACATCACCAAAACGGACAAAACCTTTTTTACCCCCACACACACACACTCCCCACAACACACACACCACACACACACACACACACAAAACCACCACACACCACACACACACAAAACCACACACACACCACACAAAAACCCCCACACACACACACACCCCACACACACACCCACACACACACACACATTAAAAAACAGTGCCCGTTTCATTTTTCCATTGTCAAATTTCTTTTTTGGGGCCGAGGTTACAGCAGTGATTTAAAAAAAACTTTCATTGGGGGTGAAATGTGTGTGTGGGGTTTTGGTGGTGTTGTGGTGTTGTGTGTGTTGTGTGTGGGGTTTTGGTTTTGGTGTGGGGTGTTTTGTGTTGTGTGTGTGGGGTTGTGTTTTTGGTGTGTTTTGGTGTGTGTGTTGAACTCACCAAATTGTGGTTCCCCGGGTCGAGATTTCACCCCCCTGGCCCCCCTTTTTCACTGATCGCAACGGATCCTCTCTCTCCTGTTTCCCTTTGAGCTTTGCATACCTCTTTTTAAAACTATGTAGGGGTTCCGGGCCTCCACTACTTCATTTTGTTTAGGCTTTTCCCATTTGGGCTGACAACTCAATGACGGAAGAAAAAATTTTCCAAACTTCCCGGGTGTCTCCGTCTGAGTCTTCAGCTTCCAGTTGGACCCCTTTTTCCCGTGCCCCTCTCTGGAACATCCTATCTCTGTCCACCTTGCTTTTCCCCCCGCAGAAATTTTGTATGCCCTTTATCATTCCCCCTTGCCCCCTTCTTCCCCCCAGTTCTCATCCGTTTTTCCCTTAACCTTTCCTCGTACACATTTTCCCTTGAGCTTTTTGGGACAAACCTTGTTGAAAACCCTTTGTACTTTCCTAACTTTTTGACGTCGACCGGGTTTGGGGGCCCCAAACTTCCCAACCCCATATGGCCAAACAAACACATTCCCGTGTTTTTAACGTTTCCCTTTAAAAAGGTCTAACCCCCTATTCAGGTTGCCGGGCCCCCGAATGCTGCAGGGGTTTTTTGGTTGATGTGTGCCCCCCCCCCGGTTGATGTGCTCGGTGTTAAGGGGGCCCCCAAGGTTTTCCTTCCCCTGATTGGGGTCTGTATTTTTTTGGGTCCCCCCTAGCCTATACTCGGGTCTGCGGTCTTCTTTGCCCCCCCCCAAATTTTCCCAGACTTTGCTTTTGGCTGGTTTAAATTTCAAAGAAGCCATTAAAAGGGCCCAACTTTCCCGCCCTCTTCCGGGTTTCTCTTTCACCCTTTCCTAAACCTCGCCCGTTTTAATTTTCTTCTCATAAACTTCACAAAAACTGCAACGGGAACCCCTTCAGAGTCTTTTTTCCTTCCATCATGTCGTTCCCCAATTTTTAACAAAAATAGCACTGGCCTAAACTGACCCCTGTGGGCCCCCCGCTCGAAAAACGGGCCGCCCACTGTGATACCTATTCACAAACCATGACTCTTGACTGCCCCCCGGGCCAGGTATTCCCTTACCCGGGAAAGTCCCCCTCCCTTTTACGTGCGCCTGACCCCTCCAGTTTCTGCATAATCCTTTGGGGAACTGTGAAAAAGGGCCTTCCTGCAGCCCTGGGAAAAACCGCAATCTACCCACCCCTCTCTCTCGTGTTTTAACTTCTTTTAAACTTGCATAAAACTCCAGGGGTTTTTGAGATACAAAAATTTGCCTTCCATGAACCCTTTGCGGGTTTTTCATTTAAAATCTTGTTCCTTTCCGGGGTTGATCGCCCCATTTTCCCCCCTGATAATCTTCTCCAAGACTTTAAACACAATAAAAGTCAGAGAAAACGGGTCTGTTTTTTTAAGTTTCTCGTTTCTTTTTCCTTTCTTAAATATGGGGACTACATTAGGGTCCTTTTCCCTTTTCCAAGGGAGTTTTCCCCCTTTTTAAGGGGTTGTTGAAGATTGTGGTTAAGGGACGCACAGCATCTCTGCCCTTCTCTAAGGGCCCATGGGGAAAATTTTTACCGGTCCCAAACCCCCTTTGAGGTGTCTAGGTTTACTTTTTGAGCTTCTTTTACCTCCTCCTCATTTTCGTATGTCACCAACCTTGTTGGGATAATTTCCCTCTTGATGTTCCCTTCCTTTTGCTGTCTTCCCCCACCCTTCCTGTCTCTACGTAAAAAAAATTTCCCTTTAAAACTTTCCCGCTCAGCTCCTCACATACCCCCTGATCATTTTTTCTTTGAGTTCCCACCTTTTGCCTTTTAAACTGATCACCTGGTCTTTGACTGTTTCCCTTTTCCTGAAAGTGGCTATACAACATTTCGGGTCAGCCTTTAAATTCCCCGAAGCTATTCATTTTTTAAAACTGTTCGGGGTGGGGCCCTCCCTCCTTACCGTTCGTAAATATTCCCCGGCTCTGCGACTGAAATTCCCCCCCTATTTTCGTGTGTTTTCTGCCTTCTGGGACTTTTTTTCCCTTCTCTATTGCACTTTGTTTTTTCCCCCCTTTCAACCGTCGGGTAAACCAGGGGGTCGTTTCTGGTCTTCCCGTTGTTACCGTTGCCCTTGGGAAAAAACTTTTCCAAAATGCCTCCTTTTCAAATTTTTTTGTTATCATATTCCATCAAATTTTATTTTCTTGGGTTTCCCGCCAGTTTTTCTGTCCCACTTTGGCCCTCCCCGCAGAAGTTCTTCAAAACCCAAAGTATCCCCTCTTTTTAGTTTTGGCTTTTTCCCCTTCAAAACCCCCTGTTTTTCCCCTCCCCCTTTTCAGCCCCTATGTATTTAAAGCACTGAACCCCCATGGTCGTTAGCTCCTAGGGGGGTCTCAACTTTATGCGGCAAAGTCTGGCTGCCCAGGGGAACACAAGGCCAATCTTTCTGGGTTTATCCCCCCCCTCTCATCCCCATAGTGTCCTTAAAATGTTTTGGGACATGGGTTTTCCAGCACCACGTCCCCAAAAACCTGGCTCTCCAAAGTTTCGGGACCCCCTATGGGCTCCAGGTTTTCCCAGTCAAACTTCCCGTGGTTGAAATCCCCATAACCACAAATTTGCTCTGGGTTTGGGGTTTAGCCCCCTTTTTGTCAAACCCCCGCAAGTGTGTTTCCCCCATTTCCTTTGCTCCCCTTCATATTCCTCTCTTTTTGGGCCCCCTGCAAATTCGTGGTGGATTAACAAACACTGAAAAGACCACTTTTTGTTTCCCCCCAAATGAGTTTTACCTGCATGTAGTTTTTTCTTTTCTTCCGTCTCATCTATTCCATTCCCTTTTTTTTCGAATTTCCCCTCTGTTTTTTTTTTCGAGCAAGCAACCCCACCTTTCCCCCCCGCCCCCTTTTATCTTTCCTCAGATCTGGGACCTGGTGGGAAATTTTCATCTGTTATTTTTTCCAGGGGTTTTGTTTCTGTAACTGCTTTTGATGTCTAGGGAAATTCTCATTGATTCTTTCCCTTTCCCCTTCCCCCATGTTTATTCCTTTTAAACCATCCCGCATTTGTTACCAAACCTTCAAATTCTGTTCTAATACTGTAACGTGGTGCGGGGGGTGGAAAAAGGGGGGTCGGTGTGTGATGGTTGGGTTTTGGGTTGTTCAGATTGCCTTGGGGGGGTCGGGGGTGGGGTCCCCTTTTGGAGGTTTTTCCCGGGGGTGCGCTGGGCCTTCCAATTGGGTCCTGTGTTATTCGCTCTCCTTTTTTAATTTTCCTCCATTTTTCCTTTTGTTTTTTTAACCCCTCTCTTTCATTTTTCTTTTCCTTTTTTGTGCTTGGGTTTTGTCTCGATCGAGGTACACACCCCGGAACTCCTGCTTTTCCTCCTAAACCGTGCTTTTCTCCTGCAGGAAACAAGGTTTTGGGGTTTATTCTTTCCTTGAAAATTAAATTTTTAAGGCCGATTTTCCTTTCTTTGTGAACCACCCCCCAAATTTTCCGAAAATTTTCCACCTGGGGCATGTCCCCCCCCGCCTAACATCTTCATGATATCTTCCAAATTTCTTTTTTTTTCCTCCCCCGCTTTCTTTTATCATAATTTCCCCCTTTTGCTTCGTCTAGCCCAAAACCCAAAAATGGATCTCTCCCTTTCCACCCCCCACTGTGGGCCCCCCATTGCATCCCCGATGTGTTTTTTTGTTCCTTTCCCGTGGAGTGGGTTTCCTTTCCCTTTAGGGCCCCCCCTAGTTAGGCCCCCCTATGCTTCTTTGGGTTTTTTCCTTCCTGCCCCACCCCCTCCTTTGGCCCCCCCAGGTTTTCTTTTAAGGTCCATGCACATTTCCTGTTCCCTTTAATGTTTTTCCAACCTCTCATTTTGTCCCAGTGTGCCCCTGTCTTTGTTTTGGGCCCCCTGGGGGGGTTTTTACAGGAACCCCTTTCATACAGTTTTTTTCCTTGCTTTCCCTTTAACCTTGTCTGTGTTTTATTTAAGCCTTTTCCGATGCTACTTTTGTAAAAAACTTTTTCTCTGGGGCGTTTCAGAGGTTTTCACTCCTCTTCTAACTCTTTTATCTTGACTTTTTGCTGCTTTTGGCCTGTTTTCTTCCACCTTCCCGCATTTTGCTGCTAACGTCTCTTCCCCTCTTCTTTTTTTTGCTCATCTATCTCCTTCCCCCCATCCCTTTCCCCCCTTTTTTTGAGCTCTAAACCCCCATTTTTCCCCCCCTCCCCGAATTCGTCCCTTTGGGCCCCTTTTCCTCATCCTGGTTAGGGGAAGGGGGAAAAGATGGGGTTTGGGGGGAGGGGGTGGATGGGTTGGGGGGGGGGGGAGGGTGGTTTTTTGGGGGGTAGAGGGTAGTTGGGGGGGGGGGTTAGATGGTTTTTGGGGGGGAGAGGGGATGGATGGTTAAAGGGGAGGGGGAGGAAAAATTTTGGAGGGGGGGGGGGTTTGTTGGGGGGGGTTTGAAAGGGTTTGGGGGGGGGTTTGGGGGTTTGGGGGGGGGGGTAGGTGGCTAAGGTGAGGTTGGGTTTTGGGGAAGGGGGAAAAGGTGGGTAGGGGGGGGGGGAAAAGTGTTTGTGTCAAGTGTTTTTGTCAAGTGGTGGGGCGTGTGTGTGGGGGTGTGTGTGTTTTATGTGTGTAAAGTGCGGGGTGGGGTGTGATGTGTGTGTGGGGTTTTTGCGTGTGTGGGGTGTGTGTGTTTGTTGTGTGTGGGTGGTGTGTGTGTGGTTGTGGGTGGTTTTGTGTGGGGTGTGTGGTTTGTGTTTGTGTGGTGTGTGGGGGTGTTTGGTGTGGTGTGTGTTGTGTGTGGTGTGTGTGGTTTGGGGGTGTGTGTGGTTTGGGGTTGGGATTTTGGTGTGTTTGTGGGTGTTGGGGTGGGGTTTTGTGTGTGGGGGTGTGTGTGTGGGGTGTGTGTGTGTGGTTTTTGTGTGTGTTTTGGGGGTGTTGTGTGTGTTATATTTTTTTTGGGGTGTGGTGTGGGTGTGTGGGGTTTTGTGTGTGTGTGTATGTGTTTATGTTTTATTTTGTATGTGTGTGTGTATGTGTGTGTGGGGTTTGTGTGGTGTGTGTGTGGGGTGTGTGTTGTGTTTGGGGGTTTGTGTGTGTGTGTGAGGTCCCCTTTTGGTTTGTGCTTTTGTTTGAGGGAGGGGTTTGGGGGGGGTTTTGGTGGGGGTGGTTTAAAGATCCGTCGTGTAGGGACAAATTTTGTCCCCATTTAAACTTTCCCCCCTTTTGCTACTCCTCCCCTTTTTGTCCTTTTTTTGGATTTACGCATTAAAATTTTTGCTGGTTATTACATTTTTCCCTTTTTCAACATTGAAGAGGACTTCCTAGCTTCCTAATATTCCCTTTAAATGCTAATAACTACCGGGAGTAACAAATGCCTGTGGGCGTGGTGCAGTGGGGGTTGTTTTGAGTGCGTGTGTGGGGTGTATGAAGTGCTTGTTTCGGGGTAAAAGACTGGCCCAACTTCTTGTTTACCTGACACAAAACCCCCCTGGACCTGACCCTAGCACGGTCCTTTCAAGTTTCCCTTAAAAGCTTGCACACCCACCTTTTCAAAACTCGTCCAAACACTAAATTTTCTATGTCTATCTATTTTTTAAATTTTAATTCTGGGGAATAGTTTCAGGAAAGAGTGACCCCTTTTCAAACAGGAAACAAGGGCCCCCAGGGGCCCCAATGCAAACCACAAAATAGGGGAATAAACTTGCGGGGAAAAATTGCCGAGCTGCTGAAGACGAAAATATTTTGGGACTACCTTAAATCCCTATTTTTAAAATCCCTTTCCCCCCGTATATTATAACCAAAATTTTTCGTACATCCCCTTCCCTCACTTCACTTTCCCCTGTAAAATATACAAATTCACAATTTTTATACACTTTACTTTATAAGTTTAAAAAGGGGCACCCAAATTTCCGTGACGTCACTTTTTCCCGGCCCAAAACCCCTGCCAATTTTGGGAACAGCGCCTAAAACCCCCCCAAAGGTTTGCGCTTTTAAATATTATGTTTTCAACTTTCCTCTCACTTTCTTTAACTAATAACTTTAATTATCACTCGTAGTATTGTTCACTGACGTTCCACTACCACTGATTACTGCTAGCTGTTATTGCACGCCTTACAACGCTAAGGATCTCGGAGCCTTGTTACCCACGTCTTCACCCCACGGACCCACGGGCGTGTGTGAGTGTGTGTGTGTGTGTGTGTGTGTGTGTGTGTGTGTGTGTACTCACCTAGTTGTACTCACCTAGTTGAGGTTGCGGGGATCGAGTCCGAGCTCCTGGCCCCGCCTCTTCACTGATCGCTACTAGGTCACTCTCCCTGAGCCGTGAGCTTTCTCATACCTCTGCTTAAAGCTATGTATGGATCCTGCCTCCACTACATCGCTTCCCAAACTATTCCACTTACTGACTACTCTGTGGCTGAAGAAATACTTCCTAACATCCCTGTGATTCATCTGTGTCTTCAACTTCCAACTGTGTCCCCTTGTTACTGTGTCCAGTCTCTTGAACATCCTGTCTTTGTCCACCTTGTCAATTCCTCTCAGTATTTTGTTATGTCGTTATCATGTCCCCCCTATCTCTCCTGTCCTCCAGTGTCGTCAGGTTGATTTCCCTTAACCTCTCCTCGTAGGACATACCTCTTAGCTCTGGGACTAGTCTTGTTGCAAACCTTTGCACTTTCTCTAGTTTCTTTACGTGCTTGGCTAGGTGTGGGTTCCAAACTGGTGCCGCATACTCCAGTATGGTGTGTGTGTGTGTGTGTGTGTGTGTGTGTGTGTGTGTGTGTGAGTGTGTGTGTGTGTGTGTGTGTGTGTGTGTGTGTGTGTGTGTGTTGTGTGTGTGTGTGTGTGTGTGTGTGTGTGTGTGTGTGTGTGTGTGTGTGTGTGTGAGTGTTGTGTGTGTGTGTGTGTGTGTGTGTGTGTGTGTGTGTGTGTGTGTGTGTGTGTGAGTGTGTGTGTGTGTGTGTGTGTGTGTGTGTGTGTGTGTGTGTGTGTGTGTGTGTGTGTGTGTGTGTGTGTGTGTGTGTGTGTGTGTGTGTGTGTGTGCTCACCTATTTGTGTTTTCTTTAAATGTGAGCGCCACACACCGGGTTGCGTCAAACATGTGCCTAACATACACCAGCTGACATCCAACATATACAAACATGTGCCTAACATACACCAGCTGACATCCAACATATACAAACATGTGCCTAACATACACCAGCTGACATCCAACATATACAAACATGTGCCTAACATACACCAGCTGACATCCAACATATACAAACATGTGCCTAACATACACCAGCTGGCATCCAACATATACAAACATGTGCCTAACATACACCAGCTGGCATCCAACATATACAAACATGTGCCTAACATACACCACCTGGCATCCAACATATACAAGGATGTGCCTAACATACACCAGATGGCATCCAACATATACAAGCATGTACCTAACATACGCCAGCTGGCATCCAACATATACAAGCATGTACCTAACATACACCAGCTGGCATCCAACATATACAAGCATGTGCGTAACATACACCAGCTGACATCCAACATATACAAACATGTACCTAACATACACCAGCTGACATCCAACATATACAAGCATGTGCCTAACATACACCAGCTGGCATCCAACATATACAAACATGTGCCTAACATACACCAGCTGGCATCCAACATATACAAGGATGTGCCTAACATGCACCAGCTGGCATCCAACATATACAAGCATGTGCGTAACATACACCAGCTGACGTCCAACATATACAAACATGTACCTAACATACACCAGCTGGCATCCAACATATACAAACATGTGCGTAACATACACCAGCTGACATCCAACATATACAAACTTGTGCCTAACATACACCAGCTGACATCCAACATATACAAGCATGTGCCTAACATACACCAACTTAGGTCAAACATACATTACCACAATAAATCTTGTACTCCCGACTGATCTGGAGTTACTCAGTAAAGAACGCCTGCCAGCCGTCACCAGTCCTCACCAACTGGTCAAGTCTCTGGGACACACCATCGTCTCGGTAAAATGTACGACATACACGTTGTGACTTATTTATAACTGAAGAACATAAGAATGGAGGAACACTGCAGAAGGCCTACTGTCCCATACAAGGCAGGTCCTTATCAAAACCACCCGTGCCCAAAGCTACCCAAGAATTTACCCCCATACCCAATGACACTAATCAGACCCAGACCACTCATATAGTTGTCCAATCTCTTTTTAAAGTTGCCCCATCCCGCCTGTGACCCCGTCATGTGGCTCAACAAATTATATTTTGTAAAAGGACACAGGACACAGCCGTAACAGCTTGATAAAGCTCCTGGTGAGCGAAACGTTGCCACAATAAAATGTCACATTAGTTGCACATGTGTCGTTTTATCCTAATATATTGTCGGTAATTCTACCAAGACTATTTCAACAAATTATACCCATCGGGGTAGCTTATAACTTATCTGCTGTCACTGATGATAATAATTTACACACCACTGAAGTGAGGCTGCTTGGACGACACATGTGACACAGATTTATCTCCCGATTTCAAAATACAGATCAGTAGATGAATGGTTCAGAGAACCGACATGTTGATAAATTAGGCACATGTGCAACTCTTGGGTTGAGGGACTGATTACCTCATTCTCCTCCTATTCTTCAAGATTCTCCTTTGTATGGACTGATGAAGCCACTGTGTGGCAAAACGTTTCCTCAATAAAGATACCCAAGAGTTGCACATGTGTCTAATTTATCAAATACAGATCACTTAACATCTCCGATGCGCGACCCTCTTGTAGAGCTGCAACTGAGCACGCACTGCTCCTCCTCTCAATTTCTCTACTAAAAGTAGCATCGTCATATCTACACATCTCAATTTAAACCTTCCACTATAAAAATCACCTTGACAATGGTGGTTATATTCGTAACCTTAGTTTTTAAAGAGGTGGTCCGGTAAGCCAGCGGAAGGCCTCGGTCAGATAACCAAAAGCTCCAGATTCCACTACCACAGAAAAGCATCGAAAGTTTATTAAAACAAATGAGAAACGGCATTCTCAAGTTATCGCAGAGACAATGCATTCCACAAGACACCTGCACTTTAAGTTTGAAGCCGGTCGGAAGTTCCATTCTTGAGTTATTGGCGCTGAAGTGTGGAAGTCGATCTGATGAGGCATTCACAGATTATCGCATAAAAATCTATATTTTCAATTTTAACAATCTCTCTCCTATTGAAACCTTTCTATAAGTAAGATACACTAGAAATATATGGCATAAAATACGGACAAGATAGAACAATAGACACAAAAGGAGGATAATGCGATCTTTAATAAACAACGTTTCGCCCACAGCGTGGACTTTATCAAGTTACAAACAGATGTACCTGAAAGTTAAGACACATGTGCAACATCTGGATATCTTTATTGTAGATGTTTCGCCATCCAATGGCTTTATCAATACGGATTCTAGGACATAATTGGAAGACAGTAGAACTATATACAAAAGATGAGGTAATCAGTCCCTCAGCCTTGGAGTTAGTGTTCACAGCATCGTGATGGAGGAGAATCTGGAGCAAAGGCAAGAAGACTGGCGGTTATATAGGCGTCAGTGGATCAGGACGTGCAGCAGACGAGGGCATAGTCACTGGTAGGCGGGATTCCCCAGTGGAAGTAGGTCCTTCCCAAAGAGATGGGTTAGTTGTAGTAGCCGTGAAGAAGGTCTTGTAGATGTCCTCTGAACCAAGATTCCATGATGTTGCAGTGTCTGATAAGTTGTGCAAGAAAGGTATAAAAGACCTTCTTCACGGCTGCTACAACTAACCCATCTCTTTGGGAAGGTGAGAGTAAGACACATGTGCAACATCTGGGTATCTTTATTGTAGACGTTTCGCCATCCAGTGGCTTTATCAATACAAATTCTAGGACATAACTTGAAGACAGTAGAACTACGTACAGAAGATGAGGTAATCAGTCCCTCAACCTAGGAGTAGGTGCAAACAGCACCATAGTCGTGGAGATTCTGGGAAGGACCTACTTCCACTGGGGAATCCCGCCTACCAGTGACTATGCCCTCGTCTGCTGCACGTCCTGATCCACTGACGTCTATATAACCGCCAGTCTTCTTGCCTTTGCTCCAGATTCTCCTCCACCACGATGCTGTGAACACTAACTCCAAGGCTGAGGGACTGATTACCTCATCTTTTGTATATAGTTCTACTGTCTTCCAATTATGTCCTAGAATCTGTATTGATAAAGCCATTGGATGGCGAAACGTCTTCAATAAAGATATCCAGATGTTGCACATGTGTCTTAACTTTCATATTGTCGGTATTTTATACCTTTCTTGCACAGATGTACCTGAGCCAGGTAGATCTGTTTGTAACCTGATAAAGTCCACACTGTGTGGGCGAAAAGCACTCAATAAAGGACTGCATTATCCTGCCTTTACGCTTATTTTTTCAAGATACACAAGAATTTAATATACATAAAGTCTGTCAGAGAAGACATACTCAAGTTATTTCACGGATAATAATACCATAACAATATAAAAATTCAGTTTGGCAAATTGGCGGCCTCTCATTCCAATAACAGCCACAAATGTTGCCCGTGTAGGAGGCGCGGTTACTGGAAGAGAATCCAAAATCAGGAATATCCTGTATAAAATTGACCGGAGAGTGTGTGCCTGTTCCATTAGTTTGGTAAAAGCCTTATCCAGTGATGATAGCTTGAATTATTATTATTATTATTATAATCAAAAAGAAGCGCTAAACCACAAGGGCTATGCAGCATGATAGTTTGAAGCAAGTCGGATGAGGCATTCTCAAATTCATGGTCTAAGTCATGAGTTTGTCTCCTACGGACGAGATATTTGTATATAAAGGGAAAATTTTATCCAGAGAACTTTGTACCTGAGTATATGACCAGCTCATTCCTAACACTAACACAATATGACCAACTCATTCCTAACACTAACACAATATGACCAACTCATTCCTAACACTAACACAATATGACTAACTCATTCCTAACACTAACACAATATGATCAACACATTACTAACACTAACACAATATGACCAGCTGATTACTAACACTAACACAATATGACCAGCTGATTACTAACACTAACACAATATGATCAACACATTACTAACACTAACACAATATGACCAACTTATTCCTAACACTAACACAATATGACCAGCTGATTACTAACACTAACGCAATATGACCAACACATTACTAACACTAACACAATATGACCAACACATTACTAACACTAACACAATATGACCAACACATTACTAACACTAACACAATATGACCAACACATTACTAACACTAACACAATATGACCAGCACTTTACTAACACTAACACAATATGACCAACCATTACTAACACTAACACAATATGACCAACACATTACTAACACTAACACAATATGACCAACACATTACTAACACTAACACAATATGACCAACACATTACTAACACTAACACAATATGACCAACACATTACTAACACTAACACAATATGACCAGCTCATTCCTAACATTAACACAATATGACCAACACATTACTAACACTAACGCAATATGACCAGCACTTTACTAACACTAACACAATATGACCAACACATTACTAACACTAACGCAATATGACCAGCACTTTACTAACACTAACGCAATATGACCAGCTCATTCCTAACATTAACACAATATGACCAACACATTACTAACACTAACACAATATGACCAGCTCATTCCTAACACTAACACAATATGACCAGCTCATTCCTAACACTAACACAATATGACCAACACATTACTAACACTAACACAATATGACCAGCTCATTACTGAAGAATTGAGACACTTATGCAAGATATGGAAATCTTTATTGAAGTAGGTAAGGAGAGGAGGAGTTTGAGGTAATCAGTCCCTCAGCCTGGAGTCGATGTGTTCAGTCCATCACTCTTGCAGCATAAGGCCCGAGAGGTGGTTTATATGCTTTGTATTGGACTGATGAAGCCACTGTGTGGCGAAACGTTTCTTCAATAAAGATTCCCATGTGTTGCATAAGTGTCTCAATTCTTCAACTTGTCGGTTTTCTAAACCATTCATCACAGCTCGTTACTAACACTAACACAGTATGACTGGCTCATTACCAATACTAACGCAATATGACCAGCTCATTTTCACACTAACGCAATGTGACCGGCTCATTACTAGCACTAACGCAATATGACCAGGTCATTACCAACACTAACGCAATATGACCAACTAATTACCAACACTAACGCAATATTACCGGCTCATTACTGACACTAACGCAATATGACTGGCTCATTATTAACACTAACGCTAAATGACCGGTTCATTACTAACACTAACGCAATATGACCGGCTTATTACCAACAATAACGCAATATGACCGGCTTATTACCAACAATAACGCAATATGACCGGCTTATTACCAACAATAACGCAATATGACCGGCTTATTACCAACAATAACGCAATATGGGTGAAGAACAACAATAACATTATATGACCAACTCAATACCAACAAAAACACTACATGGCCCCTTCAGTACCAATAATAACATTATGTGACTACCTCACTACCAACATTAACACTATATGACCGGCTCAATACCAACAATAATACAATATGACTGGTTCATTACCAACAATAACACAATATGACCACCTCACTACCAACAATAACACTGTATGATCGGCTTAGTATCAACAATTACACAATATGACCGCCTCACTACCAACAATAATGCAATATGACCGGCTCAGTACCAACAATAATACAATATGACCGGCTCAGTACCAACAGTAACATAGTATGACCGGCTCACAACAGTAATACAACATGACCTACTCACTACCAACAATAACAATATTACCGGCTTAGAACCAACAATAACACAATATGATCGCTCAGTGATAACAATAACATAATATGACTGGCTCAGTACCAACAATAATGCAATATGACTGGCATAGTACCAACAATAACACAATATGACAGCCTCACTACAAACAATAAAACTATATGACCGGCTTAGTACCAACAATAACACAATATGACTGGCTCATTACCAACAATAAAACAATATGACCGGCTCAGTATCAACAATAACACAATATGACTGGCTTAGTACCAACAATAACACAATATGACTGGCTCGTTACCAACAATAAAACAATATGACTGGCTCAGTACCGACAATAAAACAATATGACCGGCTCAGTACCAACAATAAAACAATATGACTGGATCAGTACCAACAATAAAACAATATGACTGGCTCAGTACCAACAATAAAACAATATGACTGGCTCAGTACCAACAATAAAACAATATGACCGGCTCAGTACCAACAATAACACAATATGACTATCTTACTACCAACAATAAAACAATATGACTGGCTCAGTACCAACAATAAAACAATATGACTGGCTCAGTACCAACAATAACACAATATGACTATCTTAGTACCAACAATAAAACAATATGACTGGCTCAGTACCAACAATAAAACAATATGACTGGCTCAGTACCGACAATAAAACAATATGACCGGCTCAGTACCAACAATAAAACAATATGACTGGATCAGTACCAACAATAAAACAATATGACTGGCTCAGTACCAACAATAAAACAATATGACTGGCTCAGTACCAACAATAAAACAATATGACTGGCTCAGTACCAACAATAAAACAATATGACCGGCTCAGTACCAACAATAACACAATATGACCGGCTTAGTACCAACAATAAAACAATATGACCGGCTCAGTACCAACAATAACACAATATGACTGGCTCAGTACCAACAATAAAACAATATGACTGGCTCAGTACCAACAATAACACAATATGACTATCTTAGTACCAACAATAAAACAATATGACTGGCTCAGTACCAACAATAAAACAATATGACTGGCTCAGTACCGACAATAAAACAATATGACCGGCTCAGTACCAACAATAACACAATATGACTATCTTAGTATCAACAATAAAACAATATGACCAGCTCAGTACCAACAATAACACAATATGACTGGCTCAGTACCAACAATAAAATAATATGACTGGCTCAGTACCGACAATAACACAATATGACTATCTTAATACCAACAATAAAACAATATGACTTGCTCAGTACCAACAATAACACAATATGACTATCTTAGTACCAACAATAAAACAATGTGACTGGCTCAGTACCAACAATAAAACAATATGACCGGCTCAGTACCAACAATAACACAATATGACTATCTTAGTACCAACAATAACACAATATGACTATCTTAGTACCAAAAATAAAACAATATTACTGGCTCAGTACCAACAATAAAACAATATGACTGGCTCAGTACCAACAATAACACAATATGACTATCTTAGTACCAACAATAACATAGTATGACTATCTTAGTACCAACAATAACACAATATGACTATCTTAGTACCAACAATAAAACAATATGACTGGCTCAGTACCAACAATAACACAATATGACCGGCTCAGTACCAACAATAACACAATATGACTATCTTAGTACCAACAATAACACAATATGACTATCTTAGTCCCAACAATAAAACAATATGACCAGCTCAGTACCAACAATAACACAATATGACTGGCTCAGTACCAACAATAACACAATATAACCGGCTCAGTACCAACAATAACACAGTATGACTATCTTAGTACCAACAATAACACAATATGACTATCTTAGTACCAACAATAAAACAATATGACCAGCTCAGTACCACCAATAACACAATATGACTGGCTCAGTACCAACAATAACACAATATGGCTATCTTAGTACCAACAATAAAACAATATGACCGGCTCAGTACCGACAATAAAACAATATGAACAGCTCAGTACCAACAATAACCCAATATGACCAGCTCAGTACCAACAATAACACAATATGACTGGCTTATTACCAACAATAACACAATATGACTGGCTCAGTACCAACAATAACACAATATGACTGGCTCAGTACCAACATTAACACAATATGACCAGCTCAGTACCAACAATAACACAATATGACCAGCTCAGTACCAACAATAACACAATATGACCAGCTAAGTACCAACAATAACACAATATGACTGGCTCATTACCAACAATAACACAATATGACCAGCTCAGTACCAACAATAACACAATATGACCAGCTCAATACCAACAATAACACAATATGACCAGCTCAGTACCAACAATAACACAATATGACTGGCTCAGTACCAACAATAACACAATATGACCAGCTCAGTACCAACAATAACACAATATGACCAGCTCAGTACCAACAATAACACAATATGACAAGCTCAGTACCAACAATAACACAATATGACCAGCTCAGTACCAACAATAACACAATATAACTGGCTCAGTACCAACAATAACACAATATGACCAGCTCAGTACCAACAATAACACAATATGACTGGCTCAGTACCAACAATAACACAATATGACTGGCTCAGTACCAACAATAACACAATATGACCAGCTCAGTACCAACAATAACACAATATGACTGGCTCAGTACCAACAATAACACAATATGACCAGCTCAGTACCAACAATAACACAATATGACCAGCTCAGTACCAACAATAACACAATATGACTGGCTCAGTACCAACAATAAAACAATATGACCAGGTCAGTACCAACAATAACACAATATGACCAGCTCAGTACCAACAATAACACAATATGACTGGCTCAGTACCAACAATAACACAATATGACCAGCTCAGTACCAACAATAACACAATATAACTGGCTCAGTACCAACAATAACACAATATGACCAGCTCAGTACCAACAATAACACAATATGACTGGCTCAGTACCAACAATAACACAATATGACTGGCTCAGTACCAACAATAACACAATATGACCAGCTCAGTACCAACAATAACACAATATGACTGGCTCAGTACCAACAATAACACAATATGACCAGCTCAGTACCAACAATAACACAATATGACCAGCTCAGTACCAACAATAACACAATATGACTGGCTCAGTACCAACAATAACACAATATGACCAGGTCAGTACCAACAATAACACAATATGACCAGCTCAGTACCAACAATAACACAAATGACTGGCTCAGTACCAACAAAACACAATATGACCAGCTCAGTACCAACAATAACACAATATGACCAGCTCAGTACCAACAATAACACAATATGACTGGCTCAGTACCAACAATAACACAATATGACTGGCTTAGTACCAACAGTAAAGTAATATAAAAAAATCGAGTTTTCAGTTTTTTTTGGCTATGATCTTCCGACAGATTTTCTCAGTTTTGTAATGAAATGCATGTGAATACACTTTTAAGAAGCTTGAGTTTGCACACTTACACTGAGCAACCAGACTGTGACAGCTGGTGAGGCTGCAGTGAAATTTTAAACTGGTAGCTTCTCAGTCTAATAATAATCCAGTAAGAGACACCAACATTTAACGTTTAAAGCCGATCGAATGTGGTATTCACTAGTTATCCTTAAAATGTGATTCAATGTGTTTTTTTTATGTAAAAATATTCTGAAAAAATTTTACATTTTTTTTATAAATAAAATAATTAGTGATTATACATTCCAGTAACAATACCAGTCTTGTTGTATGAAGGACACGCCAGCACTGAAAGTTTGAAGACGATTAGAGAAGTCATTCTCGAGTTTTGGCACTGAAATCAAAATTGTGAATGATCTACATAAACTTGAGCAGAGAACGACTGACTGACTGACTGACTGACTGACTGACTGACTGACTGACTCATTGACTGACTGACTGACTGACTCATTGACTGACTGACTGACTCATTGACTGACTGACTTACTGACTCATTGACTGACTCATTGACTGAATGACTGACTTATTGACTGACTGACTGACTGACTGACTGACTCATTGACTGACTGACTGACTGACTGACTGACTGACTGACTAACTGACTGACTGACTGACTCATTGACTGACTCATTGACTGACTGACTGACTTATTGACTGACTGACTGACTTATTGACTGACTGACTCACTCACTCACTCACTCATTGACTGACTGCACATGTCAACAGTTGTGTCAATAAAGTTTTCTCAACTTATGAATCTTAGTGGTGGCTTCGTCTCTGTAGATGTCTTCCTCTCCCACTACATTGTAAAATGCTCCAAACTTCAGAATACCCGTGACTTAACCTGATTCTTCCTTTTTCTTCTTCTCCCTCTTCCCCTTCCTCTTTCCCTTTTCACCTGTTCTTGCTGCTACCCTCTGTGTTCATGCTCCTACCCTCTGTGTTCATGCTCCTACCCTCTGTGTTCACGTTCCTACCGTCTGTGTTCATGCTCCTACCCTCTGTGTTTTTGCTCCTACAGTCTGTGTTCATGCTCCTACCCTCTGTGTTTTTGCTCCTACAGTCTGTGTTCATGCTCCTACCCTCTGTGTTTTTGCTCCAACAGTCTGTGTTCATGCTCCTACCCTCTGTGTTCTCGCTCCTACCCTCTGTGTTCATGCTCCTACCCTCTGTGGGCACCTAGCTCCCTTGCAGCTTAGTATTTGACTGGCTCCACCACTACCATTGCTACCTCCCCACAACTACCTTCTACTTCCACTACTACTACTACCACATCCTTCCTATATATACTCCCTTCTCTCCTTTTCGTTAGTGTGACTTTGTAAATGGTCCAAGTCGGACCGAAACGTCGTCGTAAACTCCTCTCTTCAATGTGCGGGTTATTTGTGCACTGTTTCATCCCTACAGGGAGTTCATTTGAAAGACCAATGGTTTTTATTCATTGGAAAAAATTCTAATATTGATGTTTTTTCTCGGCAGTCGGGTAAACTGACTCTCTGTTTTTTTATGTTGGTTGGTTAATGGGGTTTAAAGCCTATCGACCACACGAGGGTCATTAAACCCGCACTTCTCGTGCCTCCCACCAGTCAAGAAGACTTTAGGGATTAAAGACAGCCCAGTGTATATACACTGAGAGACACACATCTCAGTGTATATACACTGAGAGACGTACTTCAGTGTATATGAACTGGGAGGAGACGCACCTACCAGTGTATATGCGCTGAAAGACAGACATACCAGTGTATATACATTGAGATGCACACATCTCAGTGTATATACTGTACACTGTCTATTAATTTGGTTGCCTTGACAACCATCAATAAATATTTTGATGTTTCGTATTGTATCAATAATATTATTAATATTTAATATTAACACTTATTAAATAATTTATTAATAGTAATGTTAATATTTCACGAGTTCCAGGCTGGGGTAGAGTGGGTGGAGGTGGGGGCTCCAGGCTGGGGTTGAGTGGGTGGAGGTGGGGGCTCCAGGCTGGGGTTGAGTGGGTGGTGGGGGGGCTCCAGGACTGGGGTTGAGTGGGTGGTGGTGGGGCTCCAGGCTGGGGTAGAGTGGGTGGAGGTGGGGGCTCCAGGCTGGGTAGAGTGGGTGGGGGGTGGGGGCTCCAGGCTGGTGTAGGTAGAGTGAGGTGGAGGTGGGGGCTCCAGGTGGCTGGGGTAGAGTGGGGTGGAGGTGGGCGGCTCCAGGCTGGGGTATAGAGTTGGGTGGAGGTGGGGGTCAGGTGGGGTAAGGTGGGGTGGATGTGGGGGCTCAAGGCTGGGGTAGAGTGGGTGGAGGTGGGGGAGGCTCCAGGCTGGTGTAGAGTGGGTGGAGGTGGGGGCTCAGGCCGGGGTAGAGTGGGTGCGAGGTGGGGGCTCCAGGCTGGGGTAGTGTGGGTGGAGGTGGGGGCTCCAGCTGGGGGTAGAGGGGGTGGAGGTGGGGGCTCCAGGGGCTGGGGGTAGAGGTGGTGTGGAGGTGGGGGTCAAGGATGGGGTAGAGTGGGTGGAGGTGGAGGGCTCCAGGTGCGGGTAGAGTGGGTGGTGTTGGGGGCTCCAGGCTGGGGTAGAGTGGGTGGAGGTGGGGGCTCCAGGCTGGGGTAGAGTGGGTGTGGGTGGGGGGTGGGAGTCCAGGCTGGGGTAGAGTGGGTGGAGGTGGGGGCGCCAGGCTGGGGTAGAGTGGGTGGAGGTGGGGGCTCTGGCTGGGGTAGTAGTGGGTGGAGGTGGGGGCTCCAGGCTGGGGTAGAGTGGGTGGAGGTGGGGGATCCAGGGGATGGGGTAGAGTGGGGAGGTGGGGGCTCCTGGCTGGGGTAGAGTGGTGGAGGTGGGGGATCCAGGCTGGGGTAGAGTGGGTGGAGGGGGGGATCCAGGATGCGGGTAGACGTGGGTGAGAGGTGGGGACTCCAGGCTTGGGGTAGAGTGGGTGGAGGTGGGGGGCTCCAGGCTGGGGTAGAGTGGGTGGAGGTGGGGGCTCCAGGCTGGGTTTAGAGTGGGTGGAGGTGGGGGCTCCTGGCTGGGGTAGAGTGTGGGGGTGGTGGTGGGGGCTCCCGGTGGGGTATAGAGTGGGTGGAGGTGGGGCTCCAGGTGGGGTAGAGTGGGTGGGGGTGGGGGCCCAGATGTTAGGGTAGAGTGGGTGGAGGTGGGGGGGATCCAGGGATGGGTAAGAGTGGGTGGTGGTGGGGGCTCCAGGTCTGGGGGTTGAGGGGGTGGAGTGGGAGGCTCCAGGCTGGGGGTAGTAGAGTGGAGTGGAGGTGGGGGCTCCAGGCTGGGTGGTAGATGTGGGGGGAGTGGAGGTGGGGGCTCCAGGCCGGGGAAGAGTGGGTGGGAGGTGGGGGCTCCAGGCTGGGGTAGGTGGGTGGGGGTGGGGGGAGGCCCAGGCTGGGGTAGAGTGGGTGGAGGTGGGGGCTACAGGGGGGGGTAGGATGTGGGTGGATGGGGGGGGCTCCAGGCTGGGGTAGAGTGGGTGGAGGTGGTGGGGGCTCCTGGCTGGGGGTAGAGTGGGTGGAGGTGGGGGCTCTGCTGGGGTAGATTGGGTGGAGGTGGGGGCTCCAGGCTTGGGGTTGTGTGGAGTGGCGAGGGTGGGGGGCTCCAGGGATGGGGTTGAGTGAGTGGAGGTGGGTGGCTCCAGGCTGGGGTAGAGTGGGTGGAGGTGGGGGTCAGGCTGGGGTAGAGTGGGTGGAGGTGGGGGTCCAGGCTGGGGTTTAGAGTGGGTGGAGGTGGGGCTCCAGGCTGGGGGAGAGTGGGTGGAGGTGGGGGCTCCAGGCTGGGGTGTAGAGTGGGTGGAGGGGTGGGGGCTCAGGTGGGGTTAGATGGGGTGGAGGGGGGGCTCCAGCTGGGGTGAGTGGGTGGAGGTGGGGGTCCAGGCTGGGGTAGAGTGGGTGAGGTGGGGTGATCCAGCTGGGGTAGAGTGGGTGGGGTGGGGGCTCCAGGCTGGTGGTAGAGGGTAGAGTGGGGTGGGGGTGGGGGTCCCTCCAGCTGGGGTAGATGTGGGTGGTGGTGGGGGCTCCAGGACTGGGGTTTAGAATAGAGATGGGTGGAGGTGGGGGCTCCAGGCTGGTATAGCAGTGGGTGGAGGTGGGGCTCCAGGCTGGGGTAGAGTGGGTGGAGGTGGGGTCCTGGCTGGGGTAGTAGTTTAGAGTGGGTGGAGGTGGGTGGCTCAAGGCCGGGGGTAGAGTGGTGGAGGTGGGGGCTTAAAGGCTGGGCTGGGGTTTAGAGTGGGAGGGGGTGGGGGCTCCAGGCTGGGGTTGAGTGGGTGGGGTGGGGGATCAGGCTGGGGTAGGGGGTGGGGTGGGGGCCTCCAGGTGGGGTAGAGTGGTGGAGGGTTGGGGCTCCAGGCTGGGGTTAGAGGGGGTGGAGGTGGTGGGCTCCAGGCTGGGTGAGTGGGTGGTGGTGGGGCTCCAGGCTGGGGTAGAAGTGGGTGGGGGTGGGGGTCCAGGATGGGGTAGATAGAGTGGGTGGAGGTGGGGGCTCAGGTGGGGGTAGTAGAGTGGGTTGGAGGTGGGGGCTCCAGGCTGGGGTAGAGTGGGTGGAGGTGGGGGCTCAGGCGGGGTAGAGTGGGTGGAGGTGGGGGGGTCCAGGCTGGGGTAGAGTGGGTGGGGGGTGGTGGGCTCCAGGTGGGGTTACAGAGAGTGTGGGTGGTGGACTCTTAGGCTGGGGTACAGTGGGTGTCGGTGAGTGGGGCCCTAGGGCTGGTACAGTGTGTGTGGGTGATGGGCTTCTAGGTGAGGGTACAGTGGGTGCAGGTGGTGGGCTTAGTTGAGGTACTGGTGTGGGGTGAGGGCTCCAGGCTGGGGTACAGTGAGTGTGGGTGGTGGGGACTCTGGTGGGGTACAGTGTGAGTGTGCATGGTGGGCTCTAGGTGGGGGACTTGGGTGGGGGTGGTGCGGCTCGAGGCTTGGGTACAGTGTGCGTGGGTGGTGGGCTCTAGGTGTGGGTACAGTGTGAGAGAGGGGTGGTGGGCTCTAGTCTGGGGTACAGTGAGTGTCGGTGGTGGGATCCAGGCTGGGGTACAGTGAGTGTGGGTGGTGGGACTTAGACTGTGTGTAGAGTGACGTGTAGGGTGTTGGGCTATTGGTGGGGTACAGTGTGAGTGGCGGTGGTGGGCTTCTAGGCTGGGGATCAGTGTGTTGTGGGTGTGGTTGGCTCTAGGCCGGTGTTCAGTGTGTGTGGGTGGTGGGCTCAAGGCCGGGCGGGTACAGTGTAAGTGTGTGTGGTGGATGAGGCTGGGGTTACAGTGAGTGGTGGGTATTGGTGGGCTCTAGGCTGGGGTTTACAGTGAGTGCGGGTGGTGGGGCTCTAGGCTGGGGTACAGTGAGTGTCGGTGGGTGGGCTCAGGCTGGGGTACGTGTGTGGGTGGTGGGCTCTAGATATGGTAGATAGTGAGTGTGGGTGTTGGGGGCTCAGGGCTGGGGTACAGTTGGGTGGTACAGTGAGTGTGGGTGTGCGTGGGCTATAGGCTTGGGGTACAAGGAGTGTCGGGGTGGTGGGTCTAGGCTGGGGTACAGTGAGTGTGGGTGGTGGGCTATAGGCTGGGGTACTGTGGGTGGGGGTGGTGGGCTCTAGGATTGGGTACAGTGAATGTGGGTGGTGGGCTCTAGGACTGGGGGTACAGTGAGTGCGGGGTGGTGGGCTTAGGCTGGGGTACAGTGGTGTCGGTGGTGGGCTCCAGGCTGGAGTAAGTACAGTGAGTGTGGGTGGTGGGCTCTATGCTGTGGTAGAGTGAGTGTGGGTGATGGGCTCTAGGCTGGGGTACAGTGAGTGTGGGTGGTGGGCTCTAGGCTGGGGTACAGAGAGTGTGGGTGGTTGGCTCTAGGCCGGGGTACAGTGAGTGTGGGTGGTGGGCTCAAGGCTGGGGTACAGTGATGTGTGTGTGGTGAGGACTCTAGGTGGGGTAAGTGAGTGTGGGTGGTGGGACTCTAGGCTGGGGTTTACAGTGAGTGTGGGTGGTGGGCTCTAGGCTGGAGTTCAGTGGTTGGAGGTGTGGGTCTAGGCTGGGGTTCAGTGAGTTTGGGTGGTGGGTTCTAGGGGACTGGGGATACAGTGAGTGTAGGTGGTGGGCCTTAGACTGGGGTACAGTTGGGTCGGGGTTTGGTGGGCTCTAGGCTGGGTTACAGTGGGGGGGTGGGGGTGGTGGGCTCTAGGAAGTGGTTTAGTGGGTGGGGATGTGGAGTCTAGGCTCTGGATTACAAGTGATGGGGTGTGTGGGCCTCTTGGCTGGGCTCTAGGCTGGGGTACAGTGAGTGTGGACGATGGGCTTTAGTGCTGGGGTTACTGTGAGTGGGGGTCGTGGGGCTCTAGGCTAGGATACAGTGAGTGTTGGGTGGTGGGCTTCCTAGAATGGGGTTCAGGGAGTGTGAGTGGTGGGCTCTAGGCTGGGATACAGTGAGTGGGGGTGGTGGGCTCTAGGCTGGGGGGATACAGTGAGTGGGGGTTGTGGGCTCTAGGCTGGGGTACAGTGAGTGTGGGTGGTGGGCTCTTGTTGGGGTACAGTGAGTGTGGTGGTGGGCTCTGGGCTGAGGGGTACAGTGGAGTGGGGGTGGTGGGCTATTAGCTGGAGGGTTATGTGGGTGGGGGTGGTGGGCTCTAGGCTGGTGGTTAGTGAGTGTGGGTGGTGGGGCTCTAGGCTGGGGTTACAGTGAGTGCGGGTGGGGCTGGGCTCTAGGCTGGGGTTACAGTGAGTGTCGGTGGTGGGATCGAGGCTGGAGTACGGGAGTGTGGGGGTGTGGGCTCTATGCTGTGGTAGAGTGAGTGTGGGTGATGGGCTCTAGGCTGGGGTACAGTGAGATGTGGGTGGTGGGCCTCTAGGCTGGGGTACAGAGAGTGTGGGTGGTTGGTGGCTCTAAGGCGGGGTACAGTGAGTGTGGGTGGTGGGCTCAAGGCTGGGGTACAGTGAGTGTGGGTGGTGGGCTCTAGGCTGGGGTACAGTGAGTGTGGGTGGTGGGCTCTAGGCTGGGGTACAGTGAGTGTGGGTGGTGGGCTCTAGGCTGGGAGGTTCAGTGGTTGGAGAGTGTGTTGGGCTCTAGACTGGGGTTACAGTGGGTGGGGTTGGTGGGCTCTAGGCTGGTTACAGTGGGTGGGGGTGGTGGGCTCTGGATGTGGTTTTTAGTGGGTGGGATGGTGGATTCTAGGGATGGATTACAGTGATGTGGGTGGTGGGCTCTTTGCTGGCTTAGGCTGGGGTAAAGTTGAGTGTGGGCGATGGGATTAGGCTGGGGTACAGTGAGTGGGGGTCGTGGGCTCTAGGCTAGGATACAGTGAGTGGGGGTGGTGGGTCTAGGCGGGGGTACAGTGAGTGGGGGGTTGTGGGGGCTCTAGGCAAGGGGTACAGTGAGTGGGGGTGGTAGGGCTCTTGTCTGGGGTACAGTGAGTGTGGGTGGTGGGCTCTGGGTGGGGTACTGTGAGTGGGGGGGTGGTGATGGGCTTAGGCTGGGGTACAGTTGATGTGAGGGTGGTGGGCTCTTAGGCTGGGGTACAGTGAGTGGGGGTGGTGGGCTCCAGGCTGGGTTTACGAGAGTGGGGGTGGTGGGCTTATTCTGGGGTACAGGAGTGGGGTGGTGGGCTCTAGGCTGGGGTACAGTGAGTGGGGGTGGTGGTCTCTAGGCTGTGGTCTGTGAGTGGGGGTGGGGGTCTTAGGCTGGTGGTCCTGTTTTTTGTAAGTGGGGGTGGTGGGTCTAGGCTTGTGGTTACATTGAGTTTGGGTGGGTGGGGCTCAAGGCTGGGGTCCAGTAAGTGGGGGTGGTGGGCTCTGGGCTGGGTCCAATAAGTGGGGGTGGTTGGGTATAGGGCTGGGGTCCAATAAGTGGGCGGTGGAGGGCTCTAGGCTGGGTCCAGTAAGTGGGGGGGGGGGGCTCTAGGCTGGGGTACAATATGTGGGGGTGGTGGGCTCTAGGGATGGGTCCAATTAGTGGGGGTGGGTGGGCTCTAGGCTGGGGTCCAGTTAGTGGGGGTGGGGGCTCTTAGGTGGGGGTCCTCCAGTATGTGGGGGTGGCATGGGTCTAGGCTTGGGGTCATTAAGTGGGGGTGGTTGGCTTTAGGCTGGGGGTCCACGTAAGTGGGTGTGGTGGGCTCTCTAGGTGGGTCCAGTAAGTGGGGTGGTGGGCTCTAGGCTGGGGTCCGTAAGTGGGGGGGGTGGGCTCTAGGCTGGTGTCCAGTAGTGGGGAGTGGTGGGGCTTAGGCTGGGTGGGCCAGTAAGTGGGGGTGGGTGGGGCTCTAGGCTGGGTTCACTAAAGTGGGGGTGGTGGGCTCTTGGCTTGGGGTCCAGGTTAGTGGGGGTGGTGGGCTCTAGGCTGGGGTCCAGTAAGTGGGGGGGTGGGGGTCTAGGCTGGGGTCCAAATAAGTGGGGGTGTGGGCTCTAGGCTGGGTGTCCAGTAAGGGGGGGGTGGTGGGCTTTAGGCTGGGGTCCAGTAAGTGGGGGTGGTGGGCTGGTGGTGGGCTCTAGGCTGGGAGTACAAATAAGTGGGGGTGGTGGGTATAGGTGGCCAGGGGTCCAGTAAGTGGGGTGGTGGTGGGCTCTAGGCTGGGGTCCAGTAAGTGGGGGTGGTGGGTCTAGGCTGGGGGTCAGTAAGTGGGGGTGGGTGGGGCTCTAGGATGGGGTCCAGTAAGTGGGGGTGGTGGGCTCTAGGCTGGGGGTCCAATAAGGGGGGTGGTGGGGCTATAGGGCTGGGGACCAATAAGTGGGGGGTGGTGGGTCTAGGGCTGGCTGGGGTCCATTAAGTGGGGGGGTGGTGGGGCTCTAGGCTGGGGTACAGTAAGTGGGGGGTGTGGGCTCTAGGCTGGGGACCAGTAAGTGGGGGTGGTGGGGCTCTAGTCTGGCGGTACAATAAGTGGGGGTGGTGGGCTTAGGCTGGGGTCAAGAAGTGGGGGTTGGTGGGCTCTAGGCGATGGGGAACAGTAAGTGGGGTGGTGTGGGCTCTAGGCTGGGGTCTATAAGTGGGGGTGGTGGGCTCTAGGCTGGGGTTCAGTGAGTGGGGCGGGGTGGTGGGCTCTAGGCTGGGGGGTACAGTAAGTGGGGAGGTGGGACTCTAGGCTGGGTTACCAGTGAGTGGGGGGTGGTGGCTCTAGGCTGGGGTCAGTAAGTGGGGGGAGGTGGGTCTAGGCTGGGGGACAGGATGTTGGGGGAGGTGGGCTTCTGGATGGGTCAATAAGTGGGGGGTGGTGGGCTTAGGCTGGGGTACTGTAAGTGGGGGGTGGGCTATAGGCTGGGGTCATTAAGTGGATGGGTGGTGGGTCTAGGCTGGGGTACTGTAAGTGGGGGTGGTGGTGGGGCTCTAGGCTGGGGGTTTCAGTGAGGGGGGGTGGTGGGCTCTAGGTGGGGTCAGTAGTGGGGGTGGTGGGGCTCTAGGCTGGGGTTCCAGTATGTGGGGTGGTGGGCTCTAGGTGGGGGTACAGTGAGTGTGGGTGGTGGGCTCTAGTCTGGGAGGGTCCAGGAAGTGGGGGTGGTGGGCTCTAGGCTGGTGTCAGTAAGTTGGGGTGGTGGGCTCTAGGCTGGGGTATGTGAGTGGGGTGGTGGGCTCTAGGCTGGGGTCAGTAAGTGGGGGGTGGTGGGTCTAGGTAGGGTCCAGTATGTGGGGGTTGGTGGGCTTAGGATGGGGTTACAGTGAGTGGGGGTGGTGGGCTCTCGGCTGGGGTCCAATTAGTGGGGGTGGTGGGCTCTAGGCTGGGGTACAGTGAGTGGGGGATGGTGGGATCTAGGCTGGGGTCAGTAATGGGGTGGTGGGCTCTGGGCTGGGGTACAGTAAGTGGGGGTGGTGGCTCTAGGCTGGGGTAAAATAAGTGGGGGTGGTAGGGCTCTGGTGGGGTACAGTGAGTGGGGGTGGTGGGCTCTAGGCTGGGGTCCAGTAAGTGGGGGTGGTGGCGCTCTAGGCTGGTCAGTAAGTGGGGGTGGTGGGCTCTAGGTGGGGTCCGTAAGTGGGGGTGGTGGACTCTAGGCTGGGGTGGTAATTAAACAGTAGGTGGAGGGGAACCTTAAGGAGTAAGCGGAACGGTAGTGAATAATGTGAAGAATAAACACAACAAGACACTGAGAGAGAACCAAGCCAAGTGTGTCAGGAGTTTAAAGGTGAGAGTTAAGACAACGGAAATAGAGACAAAGAGGGATCGTGAGTGAGGGAGAGAGAGAGAGGAGTGGGAGAGGAGACGGAGAGAGGAGAGAGAAGAGGATGAAGAGTGGAGAGTGTGAGATTGAGAGGAGAGAGAAGAGTGAGAGAAGAGAGAGAGAGAGAGAGAGAGAGGAGATGAGAGGATGGAGAGGAAAAAAAGAAAGAGAAGAGAGAGAGAGAGAGAGAGTGAGAGAGACAGAAAAGTGTACTACACTGGTCATACACGCAAATGGTTCACAGTGAGAATCTCAAATACTTCAGTGTATATTAAGACTTAGCTGGATACTATGATCTCTTGTCCCTGGTCTCTGTGAATCTTTCTTCTCTGACTCTCTCTCGCTCTCTCTCTCTCTCTCTCGCTCTATCTCATCTCTCTCTCTCTCTCTCTTCTCTCTCTCTCTCTCTCTCTCCTATCTCTCTCTCTATCTCTCTCTCTCTCTCTCTCCCCCCCACTAGACACCCAACAATTCAGATTGACGTCCAGACGCATCGCTCATTCTCCCTGCCTTACGCACAACCAGTGGTTAGGTAATTTGATCTGTTCTACCTCCACCCTAATCACCACCACACCCCACCACCATACCAACCACGCCACCGCCGTAACACACCACAAACCACCACTTACACTAATTCCACACCACTTTGCACTACTACCACCATCACCTCAACCAACCACCACCGCCACAACCACTAACACCACACCACCACACGTACAATATACCACCACACCACAACCACCACCACACTTTACAATACTACACCACCACCACAACCACCACCACCGCCCACCACAATAACTCCACCACCACCACTTACATACTACCACCACCACCACCACCACAACCACCACACCACACACTACCACAACCACACCACCACCACTTACGCTACTACTACCACCTACCACAACCACCACAACAACCACAACACCACAACCAACACAACACCACACAGCCACTACCATCACATCCCCACCACCACTACACATTTTTACACTACATCACAACCACACCTCCACTTACACTACCTACCATCTCAACCACCACCATCACATAACATTAACACCACCTACATTATACCATTACAATCACGATCTCCACTTACAAACCTACCATCGAGACACACCACTTACATTACATACCATCACAACAACACCACTTACATTACCTTCCATCAAACAAACAACACCACTTACATTTCTACCATCACAAACAACCACCACTTACTTTACCTACATCACAACACCACCGCTTACATTACTACCATCACTGCCACCCTTTACCACACAATCACTCCCACGTAAACTACCTACCATCACAACTACCGACAACCACTTAATACTACCTAATCATCTACAACCATTACATCACGTACACTAACTACCTTCACAACCACCACCACACATACACTTCCTTCCACCACTACCACCACCCCCACTTACACTCCCTTTGCATCACAACCCCCACTTACATTACCTACCTTCAAAACACCACACAACTACACTTCCTACCATCACAATCATCACCACCACTTACACATTCTACCATTACAACACGACCACCCATTACAATGTCTACCATCACTACCACCACCATTACTCTCCCTACCATCACAACCACCCACCACTTACTCTACCTACCATCAAAAACCACCACACCACTTACACTACCTACCATCACACCACCACCACCACTTACACTCCCTACCATCACAACCACCACCAACACTTACACTACGTACCATCACAAACCCCCACCACTTACAATACCTACCATCAAAACTACCACCACCATTACATTACCTACTATCGCAACCACGACATCTAACACTTGCACTACCCACTATGACATCCAGCACAAACACCACTTACACTACTTACCATCACAACCCCCCACCACCACTTCACTACCTACCATCTCTACCACCACCACTTACACACCTACCATCACTACCACCACCACCACTTTCACTACTACCATCTCAACGACCACCACCACTTATACTCCCTCCATCACAACCACCACCTCACCACTTACACTACCTACCATCACTAACACCACCAACATTCATGCCTACCATCAAAACTACAGCACTACTTACACTACCTACCTTCTACCATCACCACTGTTTAAAACTCCCCTACCATCCCCACCCTGTTACACTACCTACCATCACCACCACTGTTTACACTCCCTACCATTACAACCACCGTCACTACCACTTACACTACCTACCATCGCTACCACCACTACCACTTAAACTAACCTACCATCACAACCACCACCACCACCACCACCACTTTCACATACGCACCTTCTTAACCTCCACCACCACCAACTTACACTACTTCCCATCACAACAACCACCACCACTTACACTATTTACCATCACCACCCCTTACACTACCTACCATTGCAACGACCACCACCCTATTTACCATCACAACCACCACTATCCCTTACACTACCTACCATTGCAATGACCACCACCCCCAAATTCACTACCTACCATCTCAACCACCACCTCCACTATGGTGGATACACTATGGTGAGTACACTATGGAGGGTATGCTATAGTGGGTACATTTTGGTGCGTACACTATGGTGGGTACACTTTGGAGAGTACACTATGGTGGGTACACTATGGTGAGTTCACCATGGTGAGTTCACCATGGTGGGTACACTATGGTGGGTACACTATGGTGAGTATACAATGGTGGGGACACTATGCTCAGTACACTATGGTGGGTAGACTATGGTGAGTACAGTATGGTGGGTACACTATGGTGGGTAGACTATGGTGAGTACAGTATGGTGGGTACACTATGGTGGGTACACTATGGTGAGTACACTTTGGTGGGTACACTGGTGGAGTTAGCGTGGGCTGTTACCAAGCACCATGGCCCTTGTTGTAGTGTTTTAGAATCTCAGGTTCAAGTGTTGAAGAAGGAGGTTCTACTTCTTCAGGAGAAAATAGGAAGCTGAAGCTTGCATAGATGAGTTTGGGAGCGAGTGTGAGAAGGATTTAGCGGGTAAGGAAGGAATGGTCACCAGCAGTGATGGTGGCAGCCGCTTTAAGTGGCAAGTGGTTCACAGTTCAGGAAGAAGGAAGATGAGGAGAGTTAATAGAGAAGATGTGAAGGTAGGAAATCGATTCTTTTTTTCTCCAAGACGAGGGGTACTTCAGGGGGTTAGTGAGGTTAAAGGTACCACTGATTCCCCTGCTAATCAAGGTAAAAATTTTATTTTAATAGGCGATTCTCAGGTAAGATATGTGGCCCGTGCATTTTGTAACAGAGACAGAAAGTTCAGACAGAGAGTGTCTGTCTTCCTGGAGCTGGTGTTGGCGACATAGTCAGCAGGTTGGATAATATTATGGCAGGTAATGGGAACAAGCCCATTATCTGTCTTAGTGCTGGGGGTAATGACATTGGAAGGGCAGGAGAGAGGAGCTGCTGGATAAGTACTGGTCAGCCATAGAAGTAGTTAGGTCTAAGGGAGGGAAACCCAGTCATATGTAGCATCTTGCCTAGAAAGGGAGTGGGCAAGAATTGATGTCTAGGGGAATTGGTAAAATGGGTGGCTAGATTGCACTGCAAGGAACTTGCAATCCCATTCATGATAACTGGGACCTTTTCTTTGGCAAATGTGATATGTATGCAAGGGATGGAGTTTTATCTCTTTTGGGATGGAGTGGTTGCATTAGCCAATTCAATTGAGAGGGTAATTGATGACTTGTCTAGGAATTTAAAAATGATAGATTAAAAGAGGTATGGGTGTTTGTGGGAAACAATCAGACTGCAGCATTAGGATTAAAAACAGCAGTTATTACCGGATACCTCAGGGATATGTTTAAAAGACAATATTCAAAATAAAGTTGCATAATGGCAATCAATTGATCAACAAACAAAGAGAAAATAGTAGAAAGGGAACGAGTGACGAGCTCCCCAAAGGTTTACTATACAAATAGTAGGAGTCTAAGAAATAAGATAGATGAGCTAAAATTACTTGCAAGTGTAGGTAATATAGACATTATTGGTTTTAAACAGAGACCCGGTTCAACCAGAAAAGATAGAGAAATGCCTTCTGAATGCAACATACAGGGTTATAAACTATTCCACACTGATAGTGTCAACAGGAAGGGTGGTGGGTGGCGATGTATGTCAGGAAAATTTAAATTGTTGTCTTTGACATGACATAAGATTTAGAAACATCGAACACAGAATCGGTTTGGCTAGATTTTTTCGAGGGGACGTGACAAATTAGTTTTGGGTGTGATTTATAGGCCCCCAAACCTTGATTGGGGGTGCAGAAAACTGTTAAGGGACGAAATTCATAAGGCATCTAGAATGAAAATGTTGTGATAATGGGAGATTTTAACTTTAGACAAATTGGTAGGTACACTACCGTGGATACCCTGTGGTGAGTACACTATGGTGAGTACACTGTGATGGATGTACTATGGTGGGTACACTATGGTGAGTACACTGTGATGGACGTACTATGGTGGGTACATTATGGTGATATTACGTAGTGCATTTATTATGCAGTGTATTAATAATATTGTATAAAAAATGCTCCATAGTTCCGGGGTTGTTCTGAAACTGGACGCGTATTATTCCTGGTCAGAGTGGCCAGGAGAGGAGAGAGTGAGGTGTGTTTTGTGCAGTAGGAGAAGCACAGCAGATGAAGTAAGATGTAGTGCTGTGAGTATGTGAGCCGGTGAGTTTTTTTAGTTTATATTATAGGTAATTTAATTTGTGTTTAACTGCTCTAATGTTTACCTGTAAGGCCCTAGTGTGCAGAGGCCTATTTAAGTTTTGGGATAGTACTCGTACAGCCTTCAGGTTGAGTAGCCTGCAGGTTGAGTAGCCTGCAGGTTGAGTAGCCTGCAGGTTGAGTAGCCTGCAGGTTGAGTAGCCTGCAGGTTTAATTAGCCTTCAGGTTGAGTAGTCTTCAGAAGGAGAGGGGGGGTGTCATGTAGCCTCCCTGTTTATATATGTTTATATATTTTGTTTTACTCACTAGTATCAGTGTGCTAGTGAGCTGATGTGAGTGAGTAAAGGTAATGTTGGTTGTAGTAGGTGGGTTATATATATATATATATTTTATATATATATATATATATATATATATATATATATATATATATATATATAATTTTAAATATATATATATATATATATATATATATATATTACTTTTAATTATATTTATTTTTTGTAAAAAAAACACATTTGATTCCTGGAGAGTCAGTATTTAAAGGAAGGAAATTTTTATTATTATAATTACTTTTTTCAGATGCAGTATAAATATTTTTCTGTTGATTTTGTGGTACACCTTTAGTGATTTAGGGAGTTATTTAATTAATAATAATAATAAATAATAATTCTCTGTGAATATAATAATAATTTAGTGTGCATTAAATTTTTAAGATGTCT